>JANAVB010031619.1:12929417-13029417 GCA_029216955.1 Iris pallida
ATGTTTGAAAATAATATCACAATATTTTTAGATAATAATTAGAAAATTATAAAAAAGCACTTAGGTTTCTAAATCCAATTTTGAAATCAGAGTATCCAAACCAGATTTTATATTTATTACAAAATTTATTAGAAAATAAATATTTACAATGGTGGAATAGTAACAATTGATGATGATAAGATCTAATAAAAATAATAATAACAATAATAATAATAATAATAATAATAATAATAATAATAATAATAATAATAATAATGATGATAATAATAATAATAATAATAATAATAATATAAACAACCATACTAGTAATAACTCTTACTAAGAGCATCATAATATATATGTCCTTATATAAAACTGCTAAGGATACCCATGACATAACTATACGTATGGGTCCAAGGAAGATATAAGTCAGGAAACGTCGCAAGGCAAAGTCGGTCGAGTGATATTTAGCCCACAAGTCTTGATTGGGTCAGTTGGTGATTGAAGTAGCAAGGGACGCGAGGCGGCGGCATGGTTAAGTCATATTGAGTTGCGAGGCACGGTACGATGGATTTGTAGCACGGTCACAAGGGGTTGGGTACTATCGCGTAGTTCGCATCTCTGAGTTTGTGCAGAAAGGCAATCACGACTTGATAGGTGAACGGTGTTGGTGCAAGCACGGGATGGTCTAGAGACACAAAATAGGCCAAGGCATCTGTCCTAAAACTGATCCTAAGGCAAGAGTAGAAAGACAATCATAAAGGGACTATGTTGCATGAAGTAAATCAAACGTGTTGGTTTTGTATGGGTGGGCGGGGAGCTCATTCCACCAGTACAGTTGAGTACTGACACCCATATAGTTTTCATGTGCAGGAACAGGTAGAAGCTCGTGGTGCGGAGCTCGCTTGGATGCATCGAGGCACGGAGTTTCTTGGCGATTCGAAGCGTATGGCCACATGGAGTCAAGACTTATACGGGACATAATGTATGGACGTCGCCTTCCAAAGCATCCGCTGGCTCAAGACTTGTATTGAGAGATAAGAGAGAGCTGCGTAACTTATAATGTGAGAAGAGTGAGCTTGAGGGACTTGTAATCTTGGCCTTGCGCCCTATTGTAACCTTTGTTCAATATCAATAAAGAGCTTCTTTTGAGTAACTTGTGTTTTATTCTAAATTTTTGCTGCTATTATTCAATGTCTCTGTTTGGGACTTCTGTACGACGACCCCGTCGCAGCCGCTGAAATCGACCGTTATGGAACCCACCTTGCACGAGCGCAATCTAGGCTCGTGCGGCATCACGTCTTAGCGAGGACGATCACTCCTACGGGAGTGGGGCGTGACATGTCGAACGTGTTCGAAGAGAGACTATACAAAATAGCTTGATGAACGAGTGATATTGATATGTCGAAGAATTAGTTGAGACGTGAGTTATCATAGGATGGCTTTGCTGAATGAATCAGACCCCGTGCAACAAATGTTGGAATGTGTAGGGAATCGATGCTCGATGTTTAGAAATCAGAGTGATGCGAGCTTGGGTAGAAAACCCCCTACTATCAATTTGGTTTGACTTTAGGATGGGGTCATTGTTGATATTGTTGTTTGGAAACTATGATTCCAGTACTGACGAATGACTTTAGCCTAAAGACATAGCCTAGCGGTTAGGCAAATGTCCCGGTACGGAGTAATAGGAATTATGGAGGCATGACTCATGAGGCTTGGTTGACATGTACGTATATCAGGGACGCCCGGATATGTGCACGATCCGACTCGAGTGGTGATGACGGATTCTCTATTTATAACCAAAGCATTGAAAAGAGCTCAAAGATAACTTTTCTGTCAGCGATCGATATACCGTCGATACGAACCGGTATACCGTCAGAATACCGGTCTGAAATTACAACGGCTAAAAATATAGCCGTTGGGATCATTAAATGTTCGAAATTCGACCGTTGGATTTTCAACGTTACTGAATCGGTATACCGTCGGTATAGATCGGTATTCCGTCGGTATGCCGATTTTGTAGATAGGAACTTTCTGTGAACAAAAATTGGTATACCGTCGGTATGCCGATTTTCGTCCGAAAATGATCCTGGGCTAATTTCTACCATAGCTTTCGATTTTGCCATCCATTTCTTGTGTTTACAATTATTCCTAAGACTCATTACAGTCTCCAGATATACTGTAGCAGGTGCAGGCTTCTTCAGAGTCTTGAAATGATGATGGCATGGCATGGCTTTTTTTCTTGATAGATGTTGGCTTCTTCCTTGACGGCAGCTATCCAAAGATATCCAGTTTGTGAAAACTGAATACCTTTCGGGGGCTTCGCCCCCGAACTCCCGACGGGAGGTGCTGCCCGCTCGACCCCCGTCCGCTGACCGGGCAGCGGAACCCCCGGGTGCGTGGCTCCGAAGATGTCGTCGGGCGGTTCAGAGAAATCATTGTGGAATACCATCGTCTTTGGCCCACTATAATTTCTTCATTGCATATGTCTATATTTGATCTTGCTAATTATTTTTCTGTAAATACATGTTAGACGAACAAAGCAATATACATGTAGCAAATATGATAAGATAAAGCACAGTAGGACAATGCTAAGTTTAAGTATAAGAGCTATAGTGATATCATAATGTTAAACTTAATTGAATAACCATAATCAAAACATAGTTTTGATTTTGGTAACTCAATTAAATTTAAGATATATATAATGAAAACTCATATCACTAATATGTAAAATAATAAGCACATATCACCAAAGGTATAAGTATAAGTAGAAATGCTATAGTGATAGTATGAATATTAATGATATCATAATGTTAAACTTAATTGAATAACCATAATCAAAACATAGTTTTGATTTTGGTAACTCAAGTAAATTTAAGATATATATAATGAAAACTCATATCACTAATATATAGAACAATAAGCACATATCACCAAAGGTATAAGTATAAATAGAAATACTATAGTGATAGTATGAAGATTAGTGATAATGAAATGATATACTTAACAGATTAACTATATTCAAAAAGATGATACAATCATTGGGCCAACAATCTCCCCCTTTTTTATTATGGCAAATCGATTAAGTTTAGTATGAACATAATAGATGCATGTATCACTAATATACAAAAGATATAAGCAATATCACTAAAAGCATACCACTTAGATTACTTCTACCCCACTTAAACTTACTTCTCCCCCTTTGACATGATCAAAAATAAGCTCTCCCGTACTAAGAGATAAAAGAAAATTAATTTTAAGTACATAAATCAGAGCATGAGGAAGGCATAGACAATCATGATCAAGAAATACTAAATGAAGAACTATGAAAGAAGTGTGTAAAGACAAGTATAGAAACTACATATCAAATGTAGAGTACCAAATAGAAAAAAAAACTTGTCAAAATACAATATAGTTGGGAAAACAAATAAAATTGAAAACAGTCAATAAATAGTTTTACCAACTTGAAATCCAAGAAAGAAACTCCAAAACATAATATTATATGAATTAAAACTCTAGTTTTGGAAGGAAGCAATATACCAATTGAAATAAAAGATTTCAATCAAGGATTTCAATCAAAAGCCCACGAGGATTAGATAATTGCAAAGTAATTGATATTAAAAAATACCAATTGAGATAGTTGAAAGATATAAACTTAATACTAATTGAAATATAAACTTGAAACATTGATCAAAAAGTTATTTGAAAGTCAAAATTGTCCACAAATAAATAGTGGAACAAATAATGAATGATCAGTGAAATAAAGCAATTGATATAAAATAATCTCTTTATTTGCAAAATCTATTTGCTTACCCAAGTTAATGCATTTGAACTCAATTACCTTATCATGCTATGTGAATATCCTTTAGATAAACATGAAGGTAAAGAAAAAAATACTTGAGAAAGAGACATTCAGTCGACTTGAATGCTTCCCCTCAAAGTATTACCAATATATATGAACATAAATTTTGTGTAAGTCCTCAATAAGAAAAGCCAAATCAATTAAGCATACAAGAAAAGCCAAAATAATGAAAGCACAATAGTCATCAAGATAAGATATGAAAGTTAATATTAACAAGATGACTTATTTAACCCATATAAAAGAGAGAGATAAATAATAAAGACACTTGCATACACTCTCATAAATCCTTCACAAATAAAAATATCATGACCTCAATTAAAAGGATATAAAATTAAAGAAAATATGGGTCCATTATGAACAAGGTATACGACATATTACAGGGTATAAATGAATTGAACCAACTAATTTGCTCTCCCTCAAAATATGCGTATAGTTCCAAAGCACTTATAGCATAAAATATATAACTAAAGGATTTGGGGGTAAATCAACTATGGATTTCTCTCATTTGCTCAAAGTATATAATGCTACAATATCGTCAAAAGACGAATAATATCATCTTTAGTCAAGAAGAGATATCCAATAATCGCCGCTAAAGATGAAAAATTAGAAGAATATTCCAATTAAGCACGTATAATCAAAAGATGGCATACATTAATCTATATAGAAGGATCTCATATTTAAATATGATAGATCAATGTATGTTATCCTTTGAGAAAATGTCATCATGAAAAAGAATAAAGTCAATTAAGAACAATCATGATGATAGACATAATATAGCTCAAAAATAAAATAAAAATAAAACTCAAATATCATGTCTATGATTATCTAATTAAGAAAGAATCAACCAATTTATTACTTTACATGGACTAGGTATGTTTTACCATATATGTACCCATCAACAGGTAAAATCCAAATCTTGCTAATGGTAAATAATAATCCATAAAGTTCAAATAGCAAAGGCCCATATGTGGCAATCCATGAGTAGTCAAAGTAGAGTAATAAATTAGTTTGATAATCATATAATAAGATAATATAGGACTACTCAACCATTAGGATCTTTTATCCATAAAAATAAACAAATTAAACATGATCCAACAAATCTCATAAAGAAAATCCCAAATCCATATTTATGATAAAATCTCATAAATCAATAGAAAAATATTTAAAAGAGTCATTCTCATTTAAATAATTGCAAATAAAATCAAAAAGAGATGTAAATGATAATACGATAAAATCATGACTCAAAATAAGAAAATTTTAAGAGATACTAATGACTAGTATGGAAGGAAGTTAAAGTAAAGAATCACAAACCTCTTTTGAAAAATAAGATCAAATCAAATGTTTGTCAAACTAGTTTTATAGAATAAGACATACGTATCTAAAATAGAATACAAATCACATCAAGATAATTCATACATCTTGTTTTTGGAAACTAGCATATCATATATAGATTAAAACAAAAAATAATAGCTAGAAGAGTGAATGTGAACATAGATTATATAGCTTAACAATATATCATAACTAAGCAAGCTACATAACTAATTAAGATTAATGAGGTAAGTCATTAACAAGATAAAAGTGCTCATTAAATCTTAAGTCACAAATACTAAAGATACTTGCTTAAGCGTAGAGTTCACAATTAAGGACATACATTTTGAATGATCAAAATGATTTATAGACTCTTTACTAAGCAATGATAAGAGCAAGAAGATAGCAAAAAAATTGAACTAACTCTTATCAAAATATGGCTAAAAAGATATTCATAAAAATAATAAAATAAATCTCTTTGCCAAGTATTGAGATTGGTCTAGGATAATGAAATAATAGATCGATCTAGAGAATGCAAAATATTATAGCCATTATGACATAAGTGTATTCTCTAGAAATAGAAAATCTCAACATAAAAGCTCAAACCATAGTAGCTAAAGTCATGAAAAATATGATGTAACAATTATATGCATTCTTATGTGCTACAAAAACATCATTGGGCAACAATAATTTTAAGAAAGCATAGTATCCAGGGATTGAACAATGAAAGATTATTAAGATCAAGAAAGCTAAATGTGCTAAAGATATCAAGAAGTAATTTTTCAAAGAGCTTTTATAGTGCACCATAGTAAATTATAAAGATACAAACTAGAAAATGTACACTAATTAAGGAGGTAAATTTAACATGCAAGGTAAAGCACAAAACTATGTGATCCTTAATAGAACATCCATAATTAGTCATGAACAAGACATTAATAAACATTTTCTCTCAACATCCTAACTTAAAGGTATAAAACAAATAAATATCAAAAGTTAGGAATCATTTATATATATGAAGCTATATATATCACGAATAGGCATACATGAAAAGATCATAAATCAATTAAGAACATGTATCCATAATGCCAACCAAAAAGTCAAGAAGATATCATCAAAAGAAGACTTTAAGGAAAAAGCTAATTGATTCAAGAAGCACAAATTTGGCCAAAGGAATCAATAGCTAAAGTATGAGATAAGCACAAGTTTGAAGGTAACAAGTATAATTAAATACTCTTCAAGTCAATATAAAACTTTAGCTTAACTCATGTGCCCACATAAAGATATTTATACAAAAATATATATCAACATAAGAAATACATGATCTACATGTAAATGAAAATTTAATGAATATAGTCATGTATCCTTAATAAATGTTTGAAAAACTATCACAAATTTAAAACACATATAAATAAGCTTTATTAGGCAAAGACATAATTGATTCATAAGAGGTTTAATCAAAATAAAATATGAGAATCAATAATGAATATATTATATATGCACAAGGTTAAAATGGAAGTATAAGTGTATACTTGATAAGAAGTTTGTGCTAAACACATATATTCACAAATACCGATTAATGTAAATATGACATATTAAAAACAAATCTACAAAAAATTAACTATCTCAAAAACTTTAAAGACGGAGAGTTAAAATTATATTAACTCAAATCAAAACCAAGCTCCTATGGACTAGAGTGATATGCATGCTTTATAAATAAAGATTAAGAATAACGAGCATGCATATATAAATGTGTCATACTAATAGAAAATGAGTGATAAACTACATAGTGTGAACTAATTATTTAAGCTGAGTAACTAGTCATGCTAGATAAAAGAATTAATAATAAAATTAACTAAGCATGCTAGTATTAAATCTCACATTGATTTATATAAAAGGCAACTAAAGGATATCAATGTGAGCTAGTAGCAAGACATCAAGAGAAATATGCTAGATTCTACAAATATAAACAATTTAAAGAGAATCGTTTAGCATATTACCAAAGTGGCTCTAGTGGCCACACTTGTGTTGGTGCAATTGCTTGGAAGATGACCTTTGAGCTTTGCAACCACCAACACGTTCCTTGGTGCTATATCCCGATATAAGAAGCTCCACCTATAACATTATACGAAGACTTTGGTATCCAAATAAAGTTGGATCCACATTTGTCAGCTTTAGGGACCCATATACTATTTACTCTAACATTGGTAGAAAAACTCCTACGAATAGGACAAGTTAAGCTCATGTGTCCAATGCGAGAGCAATAGAAGCACCTAATACTAGTGTGTGCACATGTATCAGAATGAGTATAATTATGAACATGTGACATACTAGAATAATGAATATCTCTAGAGTGAGCATGCATGAATTTGGTCTTAAGAATATCATGTTCTAATAGCAAATTATCAGGCAAACAAGTAAGAGAATCAAATTTAGCATTTAAAGCATAATTTTTTTTCAAATAAAGCAATTCTAGAAATAAAATCATCATTTTATTTCTTTAAAGAGTTAATAGAAGAATCATGCAAATGATTTAGCTCATGTGTTTGCCTCTTAAGATCTTCTATTGATGAGGAAAGAGATTTGATTTTCAAAATTAAACCATCATTCAAACTCTTTAAAGAAACACAAGATGAGTTTTAAGAATCAAGTCTAGATAATAAATCATTGTTTTCATTTCTCAATAACTCATTAGCTTCTTCTAAATAAACAACCTTTTCAGAAAATTCTTCATTTGTAAAATGAAGGTTATCAAGAATCTCTAAGGATTGTTTAGCCATGGCTTTCCACTTAGAGCATTTCTTGCATTTAGAAGAACCATGATTGTCTATGCTACTAGAAATAAAAACCCTCTTTATCGGAGGATGAGGAATAGGTTGCCATAAAAAATAACAAGAATCTACTCTAAGGATGTTAAGCCTAACAATAGAGTCCTTGCTCAGATACCAATTGTAAACCCTAGAGGGGGGTGAATAGGGTCAAGCTAACTAATCAAACACTTAGCACAAGCTAATGGACAAATTAAAAATATAAGTGCAAGAGAAGAAGCACACGCGATATCCTGGTATCCTCCCAAGGGGCACTCCAGTCCCGAAACTCTCTCCGACTTTAATCCACTATTTGAGTAAATACTTACACACGAGTTTGGATCCAAAGAACTCATCAACTTCAACACGAGTTTGGATCCGAAGAACTCGCCAACTTCTTACACGAGGGCTTTAGTCCGAAGGCCTCTCCGACTTCAACCGAGAGTTTGGATACGAAGACTCTCCAACTTCAACTGAGAGTTTAGATCCAAAGACTCTCCAACTTCAACCGAGAGTTTGGATCCAAAGACTCTCCAACTTCAATCTTTTACAATAGGTTTTGATCTCCGTATACAACAAGATGAAGGTCTTACTTTTTAACTCAATAACTCTAACACAATTTGTGGATGGCAAATAAAATTTTTGTAGAATTGTTTGTGGATAAGCTTTAGTGGTTTAGAAATTTTTAGGCTCAAAATATCAACCTTGAATGAAGGAGTTCAAGGCTATTTATAACCAAAGCATTGAAAAGAGCTCAAAGGCAACTTTTCTGTCAGCGATCGGTATACCGTCGGTACGAACCGGTATACCGTCGGAATACCGGTATGGAATTACAACGGCTAGAAATATAGCCGTTGGGATCATTAAATGTTCGAAATTCGACCGTTGGATTTTCAACGTTACTTAATCGGTATACCGTCGGTATAGATCGGTACTCCGTCGGTATGCCGGTTTTGTAGATAGAAACTTTCTGTGAACAAAAATCGGTATACCGTCGGTATAGACTGATATACCGTCGGTATGCCAATTTTCGTCCGAAAATGATCCTGGACTAATTTCTGCCCTAGCTTTCGATTTTGCCATCCATTTCTTGTGTTTATAATTATTCCTAAGACTTATTACAGACTCCAGATATACTATAGCAGGTGCTTTAAAAAATAACACTCGTCCCTTCGTCCCGTGGCTTGGGAGGAGGAAGTTGGTTTAAGTTGTCACCAAGTTAGAATTAGCCTAAGTCATAGACGTCGTACACATAAATGCTTGATAAAGCATGTACGGTTCACGATGCAAGGCTTGGCACAGACTTTACTCGTCCCACGGGTTAAGTTGTAGGCTCAATTGAGTTAGGCTAAGTTATGCTAGGCGGTTGAGGGAGTTCTAAGCGTTGTCCCATATTTTCTACGGTTGTCAAAATACTTGGTCCCACGATTCTAAGGCCCATCGTATAAAGTATGGCTTGGACGGTAGTGTCGCGTAGAATATAGTTGGCTTAAGGCACGATGTCACGGACTTAGTGTTTAAGGCACGAGCCACGGTTGATTTAAAGTGAGTTTGGAAAAAGGGCTTTCGATAGGCATTCCTGAGTTAAGTAATAAGGATAGAGCAACAAAGGAGAAGGCTCACGACCGTGGGTCGTCGAGGGATCTCAAATGTTAGAAGCCTTAAGCTTGGTCCTGAAAGGATGTTAACATTGGAAGAAGAATGACCGTGTGAGACGTTAGTTCGAGTCGAGTCTTGCATGGTCCTGGACAACTTTTCGACAAGTATCCTCGAGCGGCTATCTGAGGCCACGACACTGACTCGACCTAGGAGGAAACATGGTATATTTGTGCATAAGATTTTAGCACAGGTTAAGCGAGGAATTTCTACGGTGCTCGCTACTCGCGTTGAAAGGACCCCGATTAACAAAACTATACGTCCAGGATAGCTTGTTATGCTAGTGACCTCATATAGATGTGTTGGTAAGGGCGGCAATACGCGTTTGTGCCTTTGGATTGAGTCGAGTTGAATGTATGTACAGTTATAATGAGATTCTCAAGGGTCATCCCAGGAATCTTCTCAAGTAGTCCTAACTGTGATTGAGTGCCTCTCCGGTAAAGCCTATCTCTCAATCCTATCACAGGCTCGCAGCAGTACAACTAAATCGTCGTACTACCACGATATCGCACTAATGAGACTCTCGACCTGCATGGGCCACCACTAAAAATGTGTCACGTCCCGCACCCACTGTGAGGGTACGAGTACGTAACAGCGCCCAGCCTACGCCGCAGTGTCGGCGGTAGAACGCTGTTCTAAGTCTCTATCTAATCATCAACTTATGCAGTATATAATGTACTCATCATAATCAACTCCGAACGGAGGACAAGTATAAGATATGGTGTAACTCAATCACAGTCTAAGCACGATAAGATAACACCGAAATATAACTAAGAATTTGAAGACAACAAAACTACTAATAAAATAACAACCAACTAAAACAATCTCAAATACATCTCAAGTCTCAAATCTCTATATACAACTCCAATTCTAAACAGGAAAACTAAAACAAGACAGACTAGCTAAACTTCCGATCACTCCTGAGTGTCGGGACCATAGGTAACTAAGCTATCTCCTGCTCCAGGGCAAGTAGGGCAAATATCCTCAGGGCAGTCATCTTGTCACGTCCCGCACCCGTTTTTTTTTTTAAACGGATACAAGACGTGTCCAAGCCAGCCTACGCCGCAGTATCGGTGGTAGAACGCTGTCACGGCCATGAAGATCAAAATCACAAACAATGCTCATTCACATAATTAATTTAACTTACAATGATTACAAGTTTTACATTTGTAGAAGAATATAAACTTGTACAATTAAATGAATGACTACAACTCAACTATCTAGCTAGTCTCTAGGCTTTTGTCTGCAAGTACTCCCGTCACTCCCAAGCTAAGTGAATCCACGGCTAACCTGAAAATGTTGGTTTCCAGTCAGGAATGGAACGAGCACAATTCACTGAATGCAATTTCAAATAAAGAAGATGACTATAAAACAAAGGTTAGACATCAATCATGGGTTTTGAAAATAAACAGAAAATATAGAAAACCAATAGTAAATAAATAGACACAACAGACTTTCTCCAACTGCTAGAAGTACCTTTGATATGTGATCGGTCTCGGGACAATTATGCGACACGGTCTACACGGTCTAAAGTTACACGGTCTACAGTTACACGGTCTACAATTACACGGTCTACAGTTACACGGTCTACAGAAAATATTGCAATAAAGAAATATTGTCTACAGAATAATAATCACGAACTACACAGTTAAAATGCAATAAATAAATCATTGTCTACACGGTCTACTTTGTAATAAATAAATCACTGTCTACACTGTCTACAAGAAATAAATGTAACATGATCTACACGGTCTACAAGAAATAAATGTAACACGGTCTACACGGTCTACACAGTCTAAGGTCAGATCACACATCCTTGGTACTTCTCATTCCCGACTCAATAATTTATAATAGAAAATAATCACATAATCAATGACTAATCAGTGAAATATAGTAAAGATCAATATCGAAATGCAGACAATAAACTGTACTCGCCTGTGGTCCTGTGCTGGTGAAACCGATGATCCAAATCACTCAAAATGCCACAATAGTCAAAATCCGTACAACAGTCCCCGAAAGCTGAAATAGACAATACCAATGATCTCAGAATAGTCCAATTAGCTAGGATTGCCTGTCCTTAAGTCCAATTCTGGACACAGGGGCAAAACGGTAATTTCGGACAAAAACGGTGTCCGCCGTTGGACCCGCTTTGCACCGAAAAGCGTGCCAGAGTCAACGGTCTCTAAAGTCGTCAAACTACATGTCTACGGATCCGATTTTCTGATATGAACCCAACCGTATGTCCAGAGTTGGATCCCGGCGGGCCGTGCACAAAATCGCCCGTTGAGTGGGACCGTGGGGCCCGCAAAATGACGATTTTATCAACGGTCTCAGAATTGGACCAAACTTGGCATGCAGGACCAAAAAATGATACGGTCCTGATGGCACAAGTTTCGTCTCGATCTGACGAGCGTACACAAAGTTATGACTGAATTTGCATTGTGCGGATACGGGGCGATTTCGACGGATACGCGTCGAATTCGTCGCGCACACGCGATCAATTTGAATTCCGTCAAAGCCCACACGACCACGAAGCTGTTACGCAGCTTTCGATGCCTTCGGTGCGCGACACGTCGGCCGGAATGGCGGGACGGACGTCGTGTGGATGGTTTTTTTCTAGTTTTGAAAATAGGTTTTTCCTGAACTTTAGAATCGAATATCTTCTTATATACTTAATGAAATCCGAATCCACGAGGAGGGTTATGATGCCCTACATGTTGTGTAAAAGTGTGTTCAAATAGTTTTCTAAAATTCTTATCGTACAGATCATAAAATGCCTTGAAAGGTGGGCCTTTGGGACGGTTTACTGTCCTGTTTTGGACAGGTTTTTCGCGATGTTCGCGTCGATTTCTCGACGAATCTGAGTAAGTTCCATAAGAACTAATGGGCGGGGGTCCTAGATGGTTATATGGTCTAGCCCTAGGAATTTACGGGATCAAAAACAATGAAGTATATGTGAAGAAAATCGATCGCGAAGTGGTTACCTCCACTGCGAAGAGCTGCTGTGTTCCTCGGCTCCAGGCCACGCGCGTGGGTGCTCCGGCGTGGTGGCGGTGGTCGGCCGGCGTCGGGGCGGCGTGCACCGACCTGGGGGGGTCGCCCATGTGGCTGGGACAGCGACGCGGTTTGATGGTGAGAATCGGAGTTAGGGTTTGGTGTTACTCCATCGAACAGGGTCGGGGGGGGGGGGTTTTATAGGTGCTGTGTGGATGGTTTATACTCGGATGGGCTTGGGAATTCCCTCGGGTTCACTTGGAAGAAGTGAGCAATTCATATGGGCTTGCACGACTTGGCACTGACTGTGCGGTCAGCAGCAAAATTGGGTTTTGGTCTAATTTTTTTTTTCTTTTCTTTTATATAACTACACATATATTATATATATATACATATATATATATATATATATATATATATATATATATATATATATATATATATATATTTATATATATATATATATATATATATATATATATATATATATATATATATATATATGCTCATATATATTCTAGATAAACCCAAATAAATCCCAATGGTATTTGTCCCTATTGTAAGGCTTATCTATATACATATGAATATATATAATAATATTTGCCAAATATAATATACCAATAATAATAATAATGATAATAATAATAATAATAATAATAATAATAATAATAATAATAATAATAACAATAATAATATTACGAAATTCAATAAATCAATAACGGCGTGTACACCACTATGCGCAGTCTAAAAATTCCAAAACGTACAATGGACCCATATATACAATTGTCACTGGATATTAATTAATAATGATGATTATAATATTTAAATTACGAATACTAGAAAATATTCGTCAAATCAATAAAACGAAATACCACAACCTCATACCAAAACCCATCTACACGAATGTCATTGGACGCATGACTACATGGGCTTGGCTCGGTTCGGGTCCAGTCCGGGCTAAAATGGTATAACTGATTTCCCTAAAACCCCATAATATAAATAATAAATAAATAAAACGTCAGTAAGGTTTAAGTCGTAACTTGGTCTGGTTTTCCTAGTTAGCGCATAGTTATGGCTCGGTCTTCCCTACCAGGGCTAACACACTGGTCAAAGCACGTCATTGCACTACCCGTGCCACGATTCCTAGTCGTCTTGTACTCCAAAACTCCACTATGGCTAAAAACATCTACCGTAATAATATTAATTAAATAATTATTTATAAAAACTCTAAAATCACCATTTAATTCAAATAAATAAATAAATAAAATATATTTTACCAAGGTTCTGGGAAGAGGGGCTACAAATCTACCCACCTTAAAAATAATTTCGTCCTCGAAATTCAAACTCATAACTATTCCTCATTTCCCTAAAAAAAAAAAATTTTCCTCAAAATAGTTCATATCCTTCTCATTTTCTATTTTGGCAACTACAAAAATATTGAGGAGTTCTACCCACATTTGGTCACTCTACTCCCTCAAAGCTAGGTTACTAAAATTTTATAATCATCCAACTAATTGCTATAATTTCTACCAAATGATATCTACTGAATATGACACCTATAAACCTCTCAGATCTATCAAATAACCCAGAATCTAACATGCAACCAATTTACACAAGTTGCTAAGTAATACTGCTAGATTCTAATAAGCGTGACCATTCGTCACTCTGAAATAGGAAGGACGGGAGGATAAAGAAGAATAATCGAGAGCACTTATGAAGTTTCACGAGCGGTAGAGTGTATCCAAGGATGCAGATAGAATGAAAGTCTATAAACCATTGACCTATTTGCTATATTGGCTACTCTAGTCCAGTTACTTGCGAAATCGAAGAACCCTTCGTTTCTTAGAGGGCTTGCAATCCGCGCAATGCAGAAGTTCTGTTCTTGAAATTCTGAACAAGTTCCATAATAAAACAGAATTTGAGAAATCAAGGTTGTGATTTTTCCTGTGATTATTTAAACACACGTGCAAGGGATATGAATGCAATGCAAGATTGCCTCGCGACGTCCAAATAGATGGAATAATGGTTACGAAGTACATCACATTCTTGGAGAGTTAGTAGATATAGGGACCTAATTCATTGGGTTCGGTTTTATAGTCCAAATATGGGGGTTCGTCTGGCTGGGTTTCACTGGGTCTTAATGGATTCCCTGATTGGATATCAATTGTTGGTCGAATGAACCCTTGATTACAATCTATATGGACTGGACAAGATCCCTATGATAAGACTATTACTACTAGGTTAGGGTAACCTAGAAATAGATTTCACCCAAGTGATCGAGCTAGTTGCCAGTCTGGTTGGTTAACTAGGTCCCAAAAGTCCAAAAATGCGTCTTCCGTGACTTTTGTGTTTAAGTAGCATGAGAAGACACAATTGAATGGCACACCAGTGACATGTGCATAGTGAGCTTTGAGTAGATCACATTCATATATTGGCTCGAAGGATTTGGGTCGAGGTTGCGGCTCTAGTAGAAGTCGGAAAGTATACCGGGTAGGTACTATGGTAAGAGTTAAAGCTGGTCCTTTTAACCTGAAAGTCGTAGCACAAAAATAGAGTACAAGGGAACAGGTTTTAGTGAGACATGATATACCTAGATGAAGGTGAACTCGTCTAGTTCTTACATATGCAGTTTGTTGGAAGATAACAGCTGGTCTCGCGCTCCGAATATTAATGACACGGCCGGGGACACTAAACGATCTAATTGGAAAGTGGGAGTCCAAGGGTACTAATCATCATCCTAACGGAAATTATTCAAATCACTCGGTAATCCTGATATATCCTAAAAAAAAAAATTTTGGGAAGCTTACAGTCTACCCACCTTAGAAGCTAAGTCATGGGTTTTGGAATAATATGGTTAGAAGTATTCCAAAGTCCGAATACTGTATCTCGACTCTTTGTTAATAGGGAATAAGGCACGGCGTATCGGAATTACGGTAGATATAGTCAAGTCAAGGATCGTTCCTCCATAATTGAAAAACGAGTGTGTACAATGACACATGGTTGATAAAATAGAATGATCTACTCGTTCATAGTATACAAGGGTTATCGACGGGGTAACAGCTCTAATGCATATCTCCTATGAAAAGATTTCTAACAATTCAGTCAAGAAATTCTATTTGTGTCAAACCTGCCAGGCCATGGTCACAAGGGTTGTAGTGATCAGGTATTGCTGTTGACAACTGGTAAGTCATAGTGTGACAGGGTATTTAAGCTATGGTATTGGCTAAGCTAGTGACTGTGGTGTTCCAACACTAGTTAGGTCTTAATAATAAAACTTTCATAACTAGAGCAATATTTATTGGAAACCAATCTTGGGATGAGTGTCACGGTAAATGATTACCCTATTGTCCACTCATCTCATGTCTAATTGTGGCTTCGGGCGAGGAAGGGTTGGTTCAAGGCTTAAGGGTTGCTAGTTAAGGCAAGCTTCCAGCAAATAATTAGAGACTCGCAACCTTTGGTCTCTAAGGAATAGGTAGTCTCCTAGGTAGGCATTTCGACTAAGGGTAAAACCCTAATCATTCTCAAATTCGAATGGCTAGAAGGTCTCAATAGCAGTTTGGGGTCAAGAGGAGAACGCGTAACTCAATCACATGGCTAGCCGATGATAACTATACTTGTGTATACAACTACCATAGCCATGGGGATACGCGGTATCTCTCTAGCAATTACGAGCTTCTGTCTTTCCAAATCAGTGAAAGACAAAAACAATAAAGAGTTCAAGAAAGATGTCACTGAATACAATCACGTGATTCAAAGGCGAACGTATAATTCAAAAGGAATTGTCAAGCATTCGCGGATGAGATCATAGATACCTTGATATCTCAATCCACGTAGGATAGTTAAATGAAGTGCGAACCAAATGCATCATGGTTGATCAGACCATAATACACTGATTCTGATTAGACAATATGTTAGCAGGCGTCCCCACTAAACACATGTCTTGAATCAAGCTCGAGAACAGAGTGAGCTTGCAAAACTAGGCTGTAATTGCGGCGTTGGTCAAGATAGTCGAAATACAAGTACGCAAGATCTTTGAAAAAAGGCACTAATAGTTCGAGTTTAGAGAGAATCAAAACTTACCGGTGTCCTTGCTTATACAATCTTTCTAAAATCTTCCTGTCCATAAGGTCTTGGTCAACTAATGGGTTATGGAACTCTGGATTCTATATTCTTGGTAACTTATTAGTGTCGGTCAATTACCTCGTCAATAGATCACAAGGACCACATAATGCTAGGTTGGGAGACATGCTACACAACTTACAGAACTTCCACTAATATTGGCTTTGGATCTTATGGGACATACCTGGCATTGTCCTATCCTCCATAGTATCTTAAACCTGTAATCACGTTTGAAGTCATTTCACCGAGAGTTACGCCTCGCCTGTATACTCATACGATGCTAAACCCTTGGTTCCGTGCCTCAGAGGTGATATCCTATCAGATACTCTACCTGTCACAAGGGTAACTACGATCAAAGAGTGGACCACTAGCCATATTTCTAGCAATATTCTATAACCTATATTTCTTAAACAAATTCCAACTCTAGGGGTCGTGTCTCGCCAGTGCGCTGCTGGCTGCAGTGAGTCCATAGTCTCCATATTTTAAATAAATGGCGATAGTGCGCTGCTGTCCTGCCATTATAGGTTAACTAACATTCATTTAACTATATCCTCAAAATTCATGAGATTCTAGAGATTCAAACATATTGTCTATGAGATAAAGCGTAAGTACTATAAGCCATAACCCAAAAAATAAAAGGTGAACCGGGAGAAAAATAACTGAAGACAAAATACAAACATTCTAATATCTAATTCATATGTATTCAAACCATGGAGGAAAACTTTGAATCAGTCTACCTCGAGATTTGCATTTGAATAACCGAATCAGGAAGTATAAATTATTCCCTTACGGCAAAATAGGATTTTAAAATTGCAATTCAGACTAAGATATGGTGACGATATCTAAAGAGGCAAAAGAATGAATTGAATAATATATCAAGGTTAGATCATTAATTCTATGAAGCCCCGCCTTACCAAGGGAATAATCTATCCACATTGGACCATATCTTCCAATCAAGAGCTAATAGTGTACCTATGGGATCTGACAAACTATCAAAATTAATAATTCTTCGTCCTAAATTGCATGGCCTAGACTACCCATCGATAAATTTGTATAAGGGACTCCTAGTCTTAGTCATTCACTTAAATTAAATTAATCTTAATTCGTGAATGAGCATTTCCTTGCCGCGGGCTCGCAATAGTACAACTAACTTAAGTACCATCACGAGTTCGCGTGATTTGCGAAGACGGACCTGCATGGACCACCACAAAAACTTGTCACGACCCGCACCCGTTTTTTTTTAAACGGATACAAGACGTGTCCAAGCCAGCCTATGCCGCAGTATCGGCGGTAGAACGCTGTCACGGCCATGAAGATCAAAATCACAAACAATGCTCATTCACATAATTAATTTAACTTACAATGATTACAAGTTTTACATTTGTAGAAGAATATAAACTTGTACAATTAAATGAATGACTACAACTCAACTATCTAGCTAGTCTCTAGGCTTTTGTCTGTAAGTACTCCCGTCACTCCCAAGCTAAGTGAATCCACGGCTAACCTGAAAATGTTGGTTTCCAGTCAGGAATGGAACGAGCACAATTCACTGAATGCAATTTCAAATAAAGAAGATGACTATAAAACAAAGGTTAGACATCAATCATGGGTTTTGAAAATAAACAGAAAATACAGAAAACCAATAGTAAATAAATAGACACAACAGACTTTCTCCAACTGCTAGAAGTACCTTTGATATGTGATCGGTCTCGGGACAATTATGCGACACGGTCTACACAGTCTAAAGTTACACGGTCTACAGTTACACGGTCTACAATTACACGGTCTACAGTTACACGGTCTACAGAAAATATTGCAATAAAGAAACATTGTCTACAGAATAATAATCACGAACTACACAGTTAAAATGCAATAAATAAATCATTGTCTACATGGTCTACTTTGCAATAAATAAATCACTGTCTACACTGTCTACAAGAAATAAATGTAACACGATCTACACGGTCTACAAGAAATAAATGCAACACGGTCTACACGGTCTACACGGTCTAAGGTCAGATCACACATCCTTGGTACTTCTCATTCCCGACTCAACAATTTATAATAGAAAATAATCACATAACCAATGACTAATCAGTGAAATATAGTAAAGATCAATATCGAAATGCAGACAATAAACTGTACTCGCCTGTGGTCCTGTGCTGGTGAAACCGATGATCCAAATCACTCAAAATGCCACAATAGTCAAAATCCGTACAATAGTCCCCGAAAGCTGAAATAGACAATACCAATGATCTCAGAATAGTCCAATTAGCTAGGATTGCCTATCCTTAAGTCCAATTTTGGACACAGGGGCAAAACGGTAATTTCGGACAAAAACGGTGTCCGCCGTTGGACCCACTTTGCACCGAAAAGCGTGCCAGAGTCAACGGTCTCTAAAGTTGTCAAACTACATGTCTATGGATCTGGTTTTCCGATACGAACCCAACCGTATGTCCAGAGTTGGATCCCGGCGGGCCGTGCACAAAATCGCCCGTTGAGTGGGACCGTGGGGCCCGCAAAACGACAATTTTATCAACGGTCTCAGAATTGGACCAAACTTGGCATGCAGGACCAAAAAAATGATACGGTCCTGATGGCACAAGTTTCGTCTTGATCTGACGAGCGTACACAAAGTTATGACTGAATTTGCATTGTGCGGATACGGGGCGATTCCGACGGATACGCGTCGAATTCGTCGCGCACATGCGATCAATTTGAATTCTGTCAAAGCCCACACGACCACGAAGCTGTTACGCAGCTTTCGATGCCTTTGGTGCGCGACCACGTCGTCCGGAATGGCGGGACGGACGTCGTGTGGATGGTTTTTTTTCTAGTTTTGAAAATAGGTTTTTCCTGAACTTTAGAATCGAATATCTTCTTATATACTTAATGAAATCCGAATCCACGAGGAGGGTTATGATGTCCTACATGTTGTGTAAAAGTGTGTTCAAATAGTTTTCTAAAATTCTTATCGTACAGATCGTAAAATGCCTTGAAAGGTGGGCCTTTGGGACGGTTTACTGTCCTATTTTGGACAGGTTTTTCACGATGTTCGCGTCGATTTCTCGACGAATCTGAGTAAGTTCCATAAGAACTAATGGACGGGGGTCCTAGATGGTTATATGGGCTAGCCCTAGGAATTTACGGGATCAAAAACAATGAAGTATATGTGAAGAAAATCGATCGCGAAGTGGTTACCTCCACTGCGAAGAGCTGCTGTGTTCCTCGGCTCCAGGCCACGCGCGTGGGTGCTCCGGCGTGGTGGCGGTGGTCGGCCGGCGTCGGGGCGGCGCGCACCGACCTGGGGGGGTCGCCCATGTGGCTGGGACAGCGACGCGGTTTGATGGTGAGAATCGGAGTTAGGGTTTGGTGTTACTCCATCGAACAGGGTCGGGGGGGTTTTATAGGTGCTGTGTGGATGGTTTATACTCGGATGGGCTTGGGAATTCCCTCGGGTTCACTTGGAAGAAGTGAGCAATTCATATGGGCTTGCACGACTTGGCACTGACTGTGCGGTCAGCAGCAAAATTGGGTTTTGGTCTAATTTTTTTTTTCTTTTCTTTTATATAACTACACATATATTATATATATATATATATATATATATATATATATATATATATATATATATATATATATATATATATATATATATGCTCATATATATTCTAGATAAACCCAAATAAATCCCAATGGTATTTGTCCCTATTGTAAGGCTTATCTATATACATATGAATATATATAATAATATTTGCCAAATATAATATACCAATAATAATAATAATAATGATAATAATAATAATAATAATAATAATAATAATAATAATAATAATAATAATAATAACAATAATAATATTACGAAATTCAATAAATCAATAACGGCGTGTACACCACTATGCGCAGTCTAAAAATTCCAAAACGTACAATGGACCCATATATACAATTGTCACTGGATATTAATTAATAATGATGATTATAATATTTAAATTACGAATACTAGAAAATATTCGTCAAATCAATAAAACGAAATACCACAACCTCATACCAAAACCCATCTACACGAATGTCATTGGACGCATGACTACATGGGCTTGGCTCGGTTCGGGTCCAGTCCGGACTAAAATGGTATAACTGATTTTCCTAAAACCCCATAATATAAATAATAAATAAATAAAACGTCAGTAAGGTTTAAGTCGTAAGTTGGTCTGGTTTTCCTAGTTAGTGCATAGTTATGGCTCGGTCTTCCCTACCAGGGCTAACACACTGGTCAAAGCACGTCATTGTACTACCCGTGCCACGATTCCTAGTCGTCTTGTACTCCAAAACTCCACTATGGCTAAAAACATCTACCGTAATAATATTAATTAAATAATTATTTATAAAAACTCTAAAATCACCATTTAATTCAAATAAATAAATAAATAAAATATATTTTACCAAGGTTCTGGGAAGAGGGGCTACACATCTGTAATATTTTCAACAGGTCCAGTCAGGACAGGAACGAGTACAACTCATCAAGAAATTCCAATTAAATGACAGAGAACTATAAAGCAGTTATAGACAGTTTTATTGATGAATATGGCAGTTTATATACAGGTGATGGTATGGAGAACAGATAAGATACAAGGAAAGTAAGTAACTAAAACAAGAGAAGAATTATGGCAATGAAGACTGTAAAGTAAATCTAGCTGAACTAAAGTAACATAATAAGTCCATAATATAAATGTAAACAAGTGCAAAACCTAAATAAATCCAGACAACATGAGTCTGATACCAGGTGGTTCCAGTACAAGATGAGTCTGGTATAAGGTGAGTCCAGTTGGTAATCAAAGGTTCCAGGGTGAGTCCAGCCTATATTCTAACAGTGTGTTTTAAAATATCGGAATCGACATGTGAACGGCTGTAGGTAATACGGCACACCGCACACTCGGCCAAGTGTGGGATGGCTATCGTTCCAGTATAATTCTAAGGGAGTGGTTCCACTATTTGGGTATGTTCACATGCCTATTCCAATATTTCCCCGTCCAGCAAGTACAAGTGAATCCAGAAAACGACACAAAAATGTATAAGTCCAGCCAGTATACAAATGGTTCCAGTAAATAATTCCAGGGTGGTTCCAGTAGATGATTCCAGTAGGTGGTTCCAATAGGTGGTTCCAGTAGTGATTCCAGAATAGAGGCCAGACTTAATAAGTGAGTGTCGCATGAAATGGATCCAGTAATATCAAATCGTGTTATAAGAATCACATAAAATTAACTAGAACTGAAGTATAGTAATTGACAAGTAAATGAAAGAACTATCAGAGAATGTACTCGCCTGCTACTCTGAAAAGAGTAGTGTAATGTCAGATGTCTGCACCGGAGTCACAATATCCTAAATAGAACAGTACAGGTTATAATGTGTTCAAAATAAGACAGATGATTTTTATGATGCATCTACATGATTTCTAGGTCAATCTAGGTCAAAGTCAACTCTAAGTCAAATCTGGCCAACTGTCTAGGTCAAACTAGGTCCAAGTCAAACTTGGTCAACTCTAGGTCGACCAAAGTCAACTACACTTAGTCAAACTGATCAATCCTAGTCTAGTCAAGTCTCTCTAGGCCTAACAAAGCTTAGACTAGCAAGCACATATCAAAACTGGGCTATACAAGCCAACAACACATATTGACTGGGCATTCATGCCATAACATAAGCTGGAAGCCATAGGCTAAGTAACACACATTTCACACACAAGGTCTACTCTCACATATTTATACATAAAAATATATAATTTGTATAAATAGCAAACATTAATACACATATAGGCCACTTTATGCATATAGGCAAAATATATATATTAACATATAGTGATAAAGAGAGGATACATGTTTATGTGTATGGGGGTATATGTGTGTGTGAGTCTAGGTGTACATGTAACATGTGGGTGTGTGTATAGCATTGTATGAATGTGGGATCTTGAAATGGGAGGATAGTGTGAATGTGTGACTATGTGTTTAAGACTTAGATTGAAAATGTGTGTGGACACATGAGAGCATGTGTGATACAAGGGAATTTGTGAATAGTGATGTGTGGAGTGTTTGAGGTGGCAGTGAGTGAAACATAGAGTGATATAGGCATGAATGTGTGATAGGGTGTGAGAGTGAGGGTGTGTACCATGTGTTACCACATGATAGTGGTGGTTGTGTGTGAACATTTGTATTCTCTGTGACAGTGAAACAAATGTGGAGTGTGTCAATAACAGTTGTGTCTAATGAGTGTCCAAACTAGTTGGCAAATCTCAGGTTTCAGGTGCTATGCAAATCAGTAAAAGATCATGGCAAGGCAATTCAACAAGTAGGTTTCATTAGGAGTGTAACAATGAATGATATACCTTACAAGTTATCTAACGTATGCAAATAGCAATGAAACATGCAGGTGATACATTTGTGTTCAATCGAGGAGTGTAGCAGGGTGTGTGGAGTGTACCAGTATGTGTTTTCAGATTAGATAGGACATGTGAATGACTGCAATTTAGGAAAAATGAGAAGGGTGGCTGTGTGTGTGTAAATAGCTTCTCATTAAACACCATTGCAATCTCAGTAAAATATGACAGTTCATACATCCCCAATATCCCAGCCCAGATTCGAATCCCTCCTGCTAACAGTGCAAAGACTAGAAAATTTGAGTGTATTGCAAACTCAGGAATTTAGTGTTAGCTAATTCAGGAATGGTTTCATGTATAAAAATCAGGAGTATCAGTGATGTTTTCATTTAGCAGTTAACACATAATCCAAACTAAATTGAAATCTCAAACTTAACACCTATCATCCCATGCCAACTACCAATCTTTATCAGTGAGCTAAACAATGCAATATGGATTATACATGGCAATTAAGCATCAGGTTCAGTCAATAGGGTTAAAGAGAAAATCAATTTACAGTTAACTAACCAATCCCTATGTGAATCCATTCCCAGGTTTCAAATGACAGCCCAAAACCTGATTTGAACTCCAAAGACACACACCAATCAGTAAACACTCTTTGAAAAAGTCTAATACACATGTGTGTGAGTTAAACATGGTAATTAATCATCAAAAAATCAGTTATAATGGAAATCAAATTCAACATTTTGAGAAACAGAACGCATGTATCAGAAATTTGGAAAATAACCAATTTCGAAGTCAAAAATACAACAATTCTCGAAATTAAGGGTTAGTAATTAGTGTGCCTCATGTGTGCGTGTCATACGAGGTGTTCGTGTCCGTGCAAGTGGACACGAACGTGTCCAAAATATTAAATGCAACTTTCAGAATAATAAGCACAACCAGGCCTCGTGCAGAGGTGCACACGAGTGTAGGACACGACACAAGTGTCCATAGGTCTCGTGCACACGTGTCCAGGTTCTCCTAGGGTCAGGCTACACACCTAGGACCGTGACACGAGCCCACGTGTCGCCGTATTCGCGTGCGAAGTGCGTATCAGTGCGCGTTTTCACACGCGCACAGCACAGGCACGGGTCGGTACGATCGAGTTTTCTCTCGATCCACTCGACCAATTCGCCTAAAATTTTGTGTGCAGTGTGTGAGACACTAGACGCACGTGTCCACAAAAAATCAGGCCATAAGAGGCCGTGTCGTGTCCTGTGTCGCCCCCGAGCAGCAGGGTACTGTGTTCGTACGTGCGGCAGTGTGTTCGTGTCCCCGTATGGACACGACACGACTCTAAATTCAGAAAAAAACACAAAAATTAATAAGCAAACCTTAGATCTAGGATTCTATTCAAATAGATTTGCAAAATTTGCAAATCGAATCGGTTCGGGCATTTCGTCGAACACCTAGCTATTAGGTTCGTGTCCGATACGGACACGTAACCTAATGCAAATGACACAAAATTCCTCCAGAAATTAGGGGACACCTATTCCTAAACCATCATGCAAAGAAATCACAAAAATAATGCAATTTAAAGGGTTTTACCTATAGGTACAAATTGCATAAAAAAGCTCCAAATGGGGGGTATTTCTCTTGATGGCCAAATGCTCCAAATGAGCCCAAAGCTGAGATTAACCTCCAAAATTATAAAATATACAAAAATTAGAACCTAATGCAAGAGACTAGGATGAAAAAGGAGATCAAATGAATAAATAGGATTTTTTGGAAGGGGAAAGAATACCTCTCTTTTCTCCAAGTGTTGGAATGATAAAAAAGAGGCAACCCTAATGAATAAGTGTTTAAATAGGGTGGGAATCCCTATGTGGCTGGTCATTTAGGGTTTGGTTAGGGTTAGGGCTTCTAGTTATGGGCCATGGGCCAAGTCATAAGTCATTGAGTCATGAAATCATAAGTCATTTCATTAAACCATAAAACATGAAATGATTTCACTCAAACTAATCCTCCTATTCCAAAATTAGTCTCTAATGACTAAAAGTAGGTTAACCTAAGTTAGACTAGGGTTACCATAGCTAGGGTTAGGTTCTAGGCTAGTCCACTAAGTCTCAACAAGTCAAAGTCAACTAGAATTCACCAATTCATTAAATCACCAAATAATTCAAATAAGTCAAAATGACCAAATTACCCCTAGGCTAAAAATGATAATTAAGTCATCATAATAACATGGTTAGGCTCTAGTTCATGCATTCACTAGGGTTTCACTGACAGCACATCAAAATCACAAGTCATGACTCAAAGCAGTTTTTAAATAGTTTAAAAATAATTAAAAATTACCAAAAATTATAATATGAAATAAATATTAATAATTAATAATTATAATTACAAAATTTCAAAATTACCCTCATCTGAAAAACTGGGTGTCACACCGCGAGGCAGTGATATAGTTAAGTCATATTGAGTTACAAGGCACGACACAATAAAATTATAGCACGGCCACAAGGAAATTGGGTACTATCGCGTAGTCGCGTCTCTGATTTTGGGCCGTAAGGCAAACACGACTTGATAGGTTAATGTTGTTGGTACAAGAAGGATCTAGAGGCAAAGTATGAGTGACGTTGTCGTTCCAAGCACGGGATGGTCTTGAGACACAAAATAGGCCAAGACGTCTGTCCTAAAACTGATTATAAGGTAAGAGTAGAAAGACAATCAAAAGGGACTATGTTGCACAAAGTAAATTAACGTATTGGTTTTGTATGAGTGGACGAGGAGCTCATTCCACCAGTACAGTTGAGTATTGACACCTACACAGTTTTTATATGCAGGCACAGGTAGAAACTCGTGGTACGGAGCTCGCTTGGATGCGTCGAGGTACGAAGTTCCTTGGCAATTCAAGGCGTACAGATGCGTGGAGTCTGGACCTATACGGGACATAATGTATGGACTGATGGAACTGGGGATTCCCAGGACCCTTCTTTTGGTGTGCGTATTGATCGATAGAAAGTTAAACAGATCTAATACGTGTTCTAACCCTCCATAGGTGGAAACTAGGGTTCACGAATTATACCTACGGCGGAAAGGAGACAAGTAATTCCTGGCAATCTCGAGCGGACGATCCCAAGATCATCTGCACGTATTCCTTCCTCGAGTTGGACGTCGTATGGGCGACGATCTCCCAACCTTTTCTTCTCCTTGGCAGCCCTCTCTTTCTCTCCTTACGTGAATCACGAATTTAGAGAAAATTTTACATTTCTGATCAGTAATCTGGCGGCCAAAGAATAGAGGATATATATAGGCTACGGCAGGAACCATGAGGAGAAATTAGGGTTAGGCCTCCTAACGGATCTGGATATCCCGTGTTCAGCCCGAACACACAATCCAGGCCCATTAACAATAGCTTGGTCCACTAATGAGCTATTGTTGCACTACCTTCTTAATCCCAAATTATGTTTGTGGGCTCCTTTTATTATATGCTCGTTTGGCTCCCCATGTTAAGATATCGTATATCCGTCGATCAAATTAAGTTACTGACAACTATATTGATTCGACATCTTTTATCCTTAAGTAGTATCGCTCAACTTTATTTGTCATGTCGGATATAATCCACCTGCAAGGTTTACATGACAATCCTTATGAGCTCCTTAAGAGGACATCATCAACCCGATGTATCGGGACATGGATTCTATTTATAATCAACAGTCCATCATACATACAATGTTATTACCCAATTCATAGAGTTTGTTGATCCATAATGAATCTCACTCTTTTATGAGTCAAAGTAATGCACACTGCATATACATGTCCGTTATTATATCCGGATTAAGAGCACAAGCATCCATAATAACAGAGGTGTTTGTTCTCTTATGTAGTCAGTACAAAGAGAACAACCTCAAGTGGTCCTGTTCAATACACACAAAGTGTACTAGTGTAAACCTATAGTCAAGATAGACTAATACCAGATTACACTACAACCTTTCCAATAGATTGTCCAAGTCCATCTAGGTTGTGAACTATTTATATACTCCATAGAAAACTGATAATATGATCTTCTGTGTGACACCACACACCATATTATCTACAAATATAGAATATCAGACATTTGCATTAACACTTGCAACAAATACAATATGCAAATATTTGCCTATATAATTCTCATTCAAAATTTAAGGAAATAAGGTTACTACAAAAGTGATGCTTTTAGTATATAACCCTAACAATCTCCCACTTATACTCAAAGCATTGCTTTTCAGTATATTGTTACAAATCTCCCACTTATACTTAAAGCCATGCTGCTACACATCTGACTCCTATTCCCTCAACATGACTATCAAAAGCCTTAGCTGGTAAGCTCTTTGTAAAGGGATCAACTAGGTTGTCGGCTGATGCTATCTTGATCACAGCAACTTTTCCTTTCTTTACGAAATCTCGTATCAGGTGGTACTTGCGCTCAATGTGTTTGCCTGTCTTATGGGCTCGTGGTTCATTCGAGTTTGCAACTGTACCACTATTATCACAATAAAGTGTAATAGACTTAGGCAAACTAGGTACCACATCCAAGTCCAACAGAAAGTTTCTGAGCCAAACCGCTTCTTTGACTGCCTCAGAGGCTGCCACATACTCGGCTTCCATGGTGGAATCAGCAATACATTTTTGCTTGATACTCCTCCACGCAATGGCTCCACTTCCCAAAGTAAACACATAACCTAAGGTAGATTTCCTGGAATCCCTATCTGACTGAAAATCTGAGTCTGTATACCCCAAGGAAACTAAACTATCTGTCTAGTAAACTAGCATATACGCTTTAGTCCTTTTCAGGTACTTCAAAATATGCTTTACGGCAGTCCAGTGCTCTTGTCCTGGGTTAGACTGATATCTGTTGACCATGCCTAAGGCAAAGCAGATGTCTGGTCTCGTACATAGCATTGCATACATTAAGCTTCCTACTGCTGAAGCATAAGGAACTGCCTTCATGTTCTCTATCTCTTTAGGTGTCCTCGGACACTCCTCCTTTGATAGAGCAATTCCATGTCTGAAAGGTAAGAAACCTTTCTTAGAATTTTGTATACTAAAACGATTTAGTACAGTATCGATATAGGAAGCTTGGGATAAGCCCAACATCCTTTTCTTGCGATCTCGTAGAACTTTGATCCCAAAGATGTGATCTACTTCTCCCAAGTCCTTCATATCAAACTGTTTGGATAACCATACCCTTACATCAGATAACACCTTCACATTGTTTCCAATGAGCAAGATGTCATCTACATAAAGTACTAGGAACACCACCACGTTTCTGTCACACTTTCTGTATACACATGATTTATCCTGACATTGATCAAATCCATAGGATTTTATCACCTGATCAAAACATATGTTCCAAGATCTGGAAGCTTGCTTAAGTCCATAAATGGACTTCTTGAGCTTACAAACAAGATGCTCCTGGCCCTTTTCAATGAACCTGTCTGGTTGCTTCATATAGATGTCTTCCTCAAGACTTCCATTAAGGAAAGCTGTCTTGACATCCATTTGCCAAATCTCATAATCGAGATGAGCAGAAATAGATAAAAGAATCTGGATAGACTTAAGCATGGCTACAAGAGAAAAGGTTTTCTCATAATCGATACCCTCTCTTTGAGTAAAATCTTTTGCTACAAGCCGAGCTTTAAAGGTTTCAACCTTACCGTCTGATCCTCTTTTTCTCTTATAGACCCACTTGCATCCAATGGCTTTTACACCAATGAGTGGTTCTACAAGCTCCCAGACCTGATTAGAATCCATAGATTTTATTTCAGATATCATTACTTTTTGCCAAGACTCTGCATCTTTATCTTGGAGTGCTTCATTGTAGATACAGGGATCATAATCTTGTTCCTCAGGGACGAAGTCTGACGACTCTCCCAAGAACATATATCTATCAGGTTGTATCATAACCCTCCCACTACGACGAGGCACTATCGGTTGTGGTGTAACATTTGTGACACATTGTACAGTTATTTGTGGTTCATCCTCTTGTACTGTTGGTACTGAAGTACTTGGTGTCTCACATCTTAGTTCTTCTAGAACAACTCTACTTGTGGGTTTATGGTTCATCACATAGTCTTCCTCTAAGAATCGGGCATTGGTGCTAACAATGACCTTCTGATCCTTAGGACTATAAAATAAACCTCCTTTCGTTCCTCTTGGATAGCCTACAAACAAGCGTACTTCTGTACGAGATTCCAACTTATCTGCTTTTCTATTCAGCACATGTGCTGGACTACCCCAAATGCGAACATGTTTCAGACTAGGCTTACGCCCAATCCACAGCTCTGTGGGAGTAAGAGGTACTGACTTAGAAGGAACCAAGTTTAAAATATAAGCTGCAGTCTCTAAGGCATATCCCCAAAACGAATTTGGAAAATTCGAATAACTCATCATTGATCTAACCATCTCCATAAGAGTTCTATTCCTTTTTTCAGCTACACCATTCTGCTGGGGCATTCCAGGTGCAGTCAATTAGGATGCAATCCCAGCCTCTGATAAATAATCCCTAAACTCTCTAAAGAGGTACTCGCCACCACGATCTGATCGTAATGACTTGATACATTTTCCATGACGTTTCAGCCTTGTACTCTTTGAATTTTTCAAAGCACTCAGACTTACGGCGCATCAAATAAATGTATCCATACCTTGCATAATCGTCAATAAATATGACAAAATATTCAAAGCCACCTCTAGCTTGGATAGTCATGGGTCCACACAAATCAAAATGAACCAATTCCAACACATCTTTGGCCCTATACCCCTTTGCCGTAAAAGGTCTTTTGGTCATTTTACCTTCCAAACAGGATTCACAGACTGGTAGTGCCTCCACTTCCAATGAACTCAAAGGTCCATCTTCAACCAGTCTTTGAATCCTTCTTAGGTTAATATGCCCCAATCGCAAATGCCAAAGATATGTTTGGTTCATACACGAAGGTTCTTTTCTCTTATTTAAATTAGATGACATATTATTCATTTCCATAAGTTGCATTGTGGGCAAAATAGGATTAATGACATACAAATTATCAATCAATACACCAGAACAGATAAAATATTTATTCTTTCTAATAACAATATTGTCATTAAAATAAACTGAATATCCATCCTTAACTAACATAGAAACGGAAACTAAATTCCTTCTAAGTGAAGGTGCATAAAGACAATCTCTCAATGTCAAAGACTTATTTCTACCAAAAGATAAAGTAACATCTCCTAATGCAACGACCGATACTTTTGTAGCATCACCCATGAACAAGCATATCTCTCCATCACTAAGCCGTCTGGTTTCCTGGAACCCATGCAATGTATTGCAGACATGATTAGTGGCTCATGTATCTACACACCAGGTGCCGATAGATAACACTGCTAAACATGTTTCAACTACTAGTAAATGAGATATACCTTCTTTGTTCCCTTGTTTGAGAAGTGGACAATCGGTCTTCCAATGTCCTGACCCTTTGCACTTGAAACATTTACCTTTCGGCTTTTTTACCGCGCCTCGAGGTCCCATGCCCTTCTTTGCTGAGTTTGCCTGTTTCTGAATGTTATTCTTCTTCTTACCGCCTTTTGGCTTAGAAGTAGAAGCATTTTCAGAAACAAAAATATGACCACTCTGCCTAAAGAGAGATTCAGCATCCTGTAGCTCTTTTGCAAGTTCTACCAAACTATACAACCTTTTGTTCATGTTGTAATTAAGGCAAAAATTGTTAAAACTTTTAGGTAGAGTCCCGAGAATGATATCGACCTGGAATTCTCCATCGATTTCAGCTCCAAGGATCTCCATCTCATTCAGATGACCCATCATCTTGAGAACATGATCCCTTACTGGTGTACCCTCAGCCATTTTTGTATTCATCAAACATTTTATAGCAAACTGCCTAGCTGCCTTTTTCCACTTCTTATAAGCCTCTTTGACCTCTTCATCAGAGTTAGCATCAAGCTTAGATGGGCATTCCTCAACAAGTACACATTTGTACTCCTCAGCAGTCAGAACAATATCCAAATTACGTTTCCAGTCAATATAATTAGGTCCAGTAAGTTTGTTTTCTTTAAGAATCACCATAAGTGGACTGAAAGAACCCATTTTTGAAATCCTAAGAATCACATAAATAAAATTATGTAGGGCAAAAAAACTTTTTGAATTAACTAAATATTGATTCCCTCAAAACAATAATAAAAAATTCACCAACACCTTGAACACCATGAATTTAGCATGCCACGATAGTGTGGACGTATACAAATTCAACTTTGTTCAAGTAGGTTTTTTTATTAATTTTACTATCATGTCAACATAACTTTATGAAAAATAAAATTAATATGCTGGTCTTGCTCTGGTCATACAAATAATAGCAGTGACTCCAATGGGGAGGATACCATTATTTGTATCTAAGTGTATACCATTACTTAATACTAAGTCCATTACCTTGTAATGAGTTCCTTCAGATGGAGAAGTGAACACATACTAGGTAACTTTCTACAATTATCCCTAAGAAAGTTTTATACTGGTGATCCATAATTATACTCATCCGATATGGAGGAAAGCACTATAGCCAACACGCAAGTATAATTACATTACCTACAAACCAGTAATGGAGACCATAGGATTTAAACTAAATAAATATCCTCTCCCACTTAGTTATTTAACAATGAGGGTTTTTCTACTAGATGATATTATGTCCATGTTGTCCATTATTAATGTAGGCTTGGTTTTTCAAAAAAAACAACCACACAATAATAAACATGCATAATCAGAAAAAGCAAAATGACAAAAATAAGAAAAAATATCCAACTATTATGGTCATCTTTGCTGCTCCGTCCTCAACTATCCGAATCCAAAATCTGGCGCTGCGCAGATCTATTCGGGATTCGACCTGTCCGGTCAGGCCGCGGGGTTCGGGGCAGCGCCCCGATTTTTTTTTATAAAAGGTTTTGGCTGTCGATTCCTTCATCGAAAATCATCTGTCTACCTCTGGACTGCTTAAAACCAACATCTCGTCCTGCGTCAGAAACAGCCACCATCGCCATCACGATTGATCAAAAATAATTAAAATTACATCAATCCTATGCCTTCCGAAGGAGTTCACACATAATCTACATTAAAAAATTAAAATAATAAGCACGATCAACCCTCGTGATTTTAATTACATCCACAGCAACAACAACATCCATGACATGTCCTTGGTTTAAACAACACAATCAAAAAACATGCATTAGACCATAATAGTTGGATCTAAGATGCTTGCAAAACCGAGTTAGAACAGATCTACATCTACCGACTATTACACAGCACATGTTTTATTGGACAACATGGACGTATCAATCAATACGTAGATCCAAAGTGGCTCTGATACCAATTGATGGAACTGGGGATTCCCAGGACCCTTTCTTTGGTGTGCGCATTGATCGTTAGAAAGTTAAACAGATCTAATACGTGTTCTAACCCTCCATAGGCGGAAACTAGGGTTCACGAATTATACCTGCGCCAGAAAGGAGACAAGTAATTCCTGGTAATCTCGAGCGGACGACCCCAAGATCTTCTGCACGTATTCCTTCCTCGAGTTAGACGTCGTGTGGGCGACGATCTCCCAACCTTTTCTTCTCCTTGGCAGCCCTCTCTTTTTCTCCTTACGTGAATCACGAATTTAGAGAAAATTTCAGATTTCTGATCAGTAATTTGGCGGCCAAAGAATAGAGGATATATATAGGCTACGACAGGGACCATGAGAAAAAATTAGGGTTAGGCCTCCTAACGGATCTGGATATCCCGTGTTCAGCCCGAACACACAATCCAGGCCCATTAACAATAGCTTGGTCCACTAATGAGCTATTGTTGCACTACCTCCCTAATCCCAAATTATGTTTGTGGGCTCCTTTTATTATATGCTCGTTTGACTCCCTATGTTAAGATATCGTATTTCCGTCGATCAAATTAAGTTACTGAAAACTATATTGATTCGACATCTTTTATCCTTAAGTAGTACCGCTCAACTTTATTTGTCATGTCGGATATAATCCACCTGCAAGATTTATATGACAATCCTTATGAGCTCCTTAAGAGGACATCATCAACCCGATGTATCGGAACATGGATTCCATTTATAATCAACAGCCCATCATACATACAATGTTATTACCCAATTCATAAAGGTTGTTGATCCATAATGAATCTCACTCTTTTATGAGTCAAAGTAATGCACATTGCATATACATGTCCGTTATTATATCCGGATTAAGAGCACAAGCATCCATAATAACAGAGGTGTTTGTTCTCTTATGTAGTCAGTACAAAGAGAACAACCTCAAGTGGTCCTGTTCAATACACATAAAGTGTACTAGTGTAAACCTATAGTCAAGATAGACTAATACCAGATTACACTACAACATTTCCAATAGATTGTCCAAGTCCATCTAGGTTGTGAACTATTTATATACTCCATAGAAAACTGATAATATGATCTTCTGTGTGACACCACACACCATATTATCTACAAATATAGAATATCAGACATTTGCATTAACACTTGCAACAAATATAATATGCAAACATTTGCCCATATGATTCTCATTCAAAATTTAAGAAAATAAGGTTACTACAAAAGTGATACTTTTAGTATATAACCCTAACATGGACGTCGCCTTCCAAAGCATCCGCTGACTCAAAACATGTATTGAAAGATAAGAGAGAGTTGAGTGACTTGTAATGTGAGAAGAGTGAGCTTGAGTGACTTGTAATCTTGGCCTTGCGCCCCATTGTAATCCTCATTTCAATATCAATAAAATACATCTTTTGAATAACTTGTGTTTTGCTTCAAATTTTTACCGCTATTATTCAATGTCTCTGCTTGGGACTTCTGTGCGACGACCCCGTCGCAGCCGCTGAAATCGGCCGTTATGGAACTCGCCTTACACGAGCGCAATCTAGGCTCGTGCGACATCACGCCTTAGCAAGGACGATCGCTCCTACGGGAGCGGAGCGTGACAGTAGCTGGCCTTGTCCGCCCCTGTATTTCGGTACTGGGGCATGATAGTCCCAAAATAACTCTTCGATCCTTGTAAACATCATTGACTAGGATGATACCCCCCCGATCATGATCTTACAAGTCCTAGGCAAAGGTTCAGATACAAGATGGTGTCTAATAGCAAAAGATACAGACACAAAACTATGGGAAGACCCAGGATCAAATAAAGCAAATACGAAAATAGAATCGAGAAGGACGAAACCTGCTATCAGATCACCCACAGGCTCGGACTCCTCTGTTGCCATGGCAAAAGCTCGTCCCTACTGACCTCCTCTGGCCTGCTGATGCTGTACAAATCTCTGCTGCTGAGTCTGTAGTGGCGGTCCTTTCTGCTGGCCTGCTGGTGCTCTAGCTCCTCGTTCCTAAGCCATACGAATTGCGGCTAAGGGACAGTCCCTCAGCTGATGCTCTGCTGATCCATACAGTAGGAACTTGTCCAACCTCTTCATGTAGTCGTTCCATCCGTGCCTTGGTTTCTTACAGAAGAGACAAGTGATGGCCTATTATTGCCTCGGTGCCTGCTGATGGCCCTGTCTCTGCTGTTGGTGCGCCTGCTGGAAAGGCGCACAACCCTGACCCTGATGCTGCTGGTGCTGAAATGGCCTATGTTGTTGCTAATACTGGATATGGGGCCACTTGGCTGGGCCTGCACAGCTACCAGCTCCATAGGTATCTCGACTCCACTTGGTTTTCAGCTCCAAGTCGTCCTCTGCTGCCATAGCGTCTGCCAAAATCTGTACAAAGGTAGCGTCGCGGTCACTCTTGGTCAGTGACTTGACCTCCTTGATCAAGCCCTTGCGAAACTTTCTAGCCTTTGCTATATCACTCAGCTAGCCCTTCCATGAATATGCCCAGACATCAGAACTTCCCAGCATACTCCTCAACTGTCTGGTTCCCTTGGACCATGCCCTCAAACTGGGTCTCTAAGGCACTGAAAGCCACATCAGGAAAGAACTTCTCTTTAAAAAGCTTCTTAAAAGCCTCCCAAGTCTGTCCCTCGACCTCGACCCTAGGATCGGTATGGTACCAAGTCAAGGCAAGGTCAAACATCTGACTACATGTCGCCTCAATCTGTAAGCTGGCCGAAATCTGTGCCAGACGAAAAATCTTCTCAATATGCTCGATCCAATCATCTGCGTACAGATTACCCTTTGTGCCATGGAAGTCCTTCGGCCTCATCTTCTGGAAGTCGATGATGTTCCCTGGCCTCTGGTGCTGAACATGTCCTCCTTGACCTCCCTATGGCTGGGCAGCCACTCTCTCCACTGCTGCCATGACCACCTGGTGAGCATTATCAATGCCCTACCTCATATCAGCTGACCGACGGTGCTGCACATCCATCATCTCCCGAAAAAGTGCGAACAACTGCGCTGCATCCACTGGTGCTAGAGGTGGTGGTGGCTGGAGAACGTCTGGGATAACCGGGACAGTTCTTCGAACAAGTGGAGGTCCACTCCCAAAAGCGACAGAGACTCCTACGTGAGTAGAAGTAAGAGGTGCTGCGGTCCCAGCGTCCTGCTGAATCGGACGAGAGGTGGCAGACCTCTCGGTGGTATCAGCTAGACCGGAGCGATGTGACCTAGTGTTCGCCATCCTGAAGACAGATCAAATAAGGAAATCAATACTGAGCAGGTTTATCAAAGAATGACAGTTTATCTCAAGGAAGGCAGTTATCAGAAGAATTAAAAGATGGCATAAATTAGATCAGAATTTTTCCTAACTGTGATTGAGTACCATATAACATATATCCTATATCCTACTGCAGGTTGTAATAATACTCTAGTTCGAGTACTACTACAGAACTGAAACAAAACTCGGAAGCAAACCTGCATGGACCAACACTAAAAATGGTGCCACGACCCGCACCCAGTGAAAGGGCACGAGACCGTGGGTACGTCCAGCCTACGCCGCAGTGTCGCCGGTAGAACGTTGTTCTAGGTCTCAACAATAGCTAAACATAATATAGTATACATGTCCAGTATATACTCTCCATACGGATGACAATCTCAAAAAGATACAACTCAATCCTAAAATAACTAAAGAAGAATAACAACACGATATGGAATAGATAGAAAGTCAAAGTACGATACAATCCGGTATAGAAATAAGTTTAAGTGTTATCAACACGACACACAGAGTGTGAAATAATAACATAACAGAAGTCAGCTGGAGACAAATCCAAATAAATATCCTACCAGTCTAATCTATGAACTACTTGTGTCTCCTCTAGGCAAGCTGGATCCTCCTGATGATCCAGGTCGCAAGTGTCGTCTAAGTCTGTACCGTAATAAGTGGTGCAGAAATTCTTCAATTTTTCTGTAAAATTTTGTCAACATATTTTATTTTTCTTCTTAAGCGACACATAAATTTGTTTTCCAAAGTTTCTTTTTTATTTTTTCCGATAAGCTGCTTGTATTTATGAAATACTTTAAAATAGTTCTCAACATGCTTATTATGGCAGATTCTTATTCACTTGCAGGATCCTTTCACATTTTCACCCCCGTCCCGTAGCAGTAAGGGAACCTTTTGCATGTTTGGTCAAAACTTATAATCGGCAATTGATAGATTTCAGGTGATTCATAAACCATTGTGCTTTGTGACAGCGGAAGTTTCTCGTCAGCATGATACAACATTTCTTCTATTTCCTTCATCTCATTTTCTAGCTGTTTTGTTAGTCCAAATAAATGATTATTTTGTTATAAGATTTAAGCAAAGAAATAATGATATGGGACGTATTTTATGAACATATATGGTCAAATCAAGAGAGGACAAGGAAATGGCTCATAAATATGGAGAGGCATGGTTTGAACACAGAAATCATGGGTATGGGTTTGAGTACCCAGCATATCAATATGCCCAATTTCTAAATATATATATATATATATATATATATATATATATATATATTTTTAAATATATATATACATTTTTTTTAAATCAATATGCCCAATTTCTAAATATATATATATATATATATATATATATATATATATATATATATATATATACATTTCTTTAAAAAAAATTGTTGTTTTTCGGTTTTTTTTAAAATCCTTTTTCATTTTTTTTATTTTTTTGAATCTTTTTTTAAAGTTCTTTTCTTATTTTTATTTTTTATTTTTTTTCATATTTTCATCTATTAAATATATATATTGTTGTTTTTTCTTTGGTCTTTTCTCAGTTTTTATCCTTTTTTTTATTTTTATTTTCAGTTTTTAATTTTTTTAATTTTTTTGGAATCACCAAACATGGGAATATAATTGTTCAGACAATTTAATTATGAAAAATTTGATTTCAATAAATATAGAATTTTCGACTATAAAGTATTTGCGTACCAAACGTCGGTTGTACTGATTGGACTTTTTTTTCATGGAAAATATTTTCATCACAAATTGTAGTGTTTGATAGTTTATATTTTTCATAAAATTATTTTTCAAAAGACCATCATTTTTTATATTTTCTCCTAAAATGGTGGAAAATGAAATTGTTCCAACTCATAGAAAACATCATTTTTCATAAAAAAAAAATATAACTATTTTTCGTGAAAAAATATATGACAATCAAACCCTCAAATTTCATAAGAAAATTTTAAATTTTTTTTATGTGTTTGATTGAGCTTTTTTTTTCATGAAAAATATTTTTATCCCAAAATTTTCACAAATTTTACATATTTTTCACATTGTAAAATTAAAGAGTTTGCGGAAAAAAGATAAAGTAAAAAAAAAAAAACTTATGTAAATGATTTTGTCATACAGGGGTGAGGGGATGCATGCATTACATGTGAAATGCTACATGTGTCCCACGTGTGGAGCAGATCCCAACAAGTGTCCTCTCAGTCGTATTTCTGACACGTGAATCACAGTATGTACCTCACGTGCAACAGGACGGCCCACATGTCAGTGTGTCTTTTCTAGCATGGGGCCCACATGGAAGACTTTGGTCCCACAGTGCGAAGAGAGGAAAGACTTCCATGACTCTTTAGCCAACGGGCTCGCAGCTACCCAAAAGAAAAACATCAAACACTTGCTGCGCATTCTTCGCAACCGTCCTCTCCTCTCCTTCTGAAAGAAGAAGAAGAAGAAGAAAGCAAAGGCTTTCCAATGGCAGAGTGAGTTGATCCTCACAATACTCGTCCTCTTCAAAAAAAAAATATATGGTTCCTTTTTTTTTTCATTCTTTTATTTAGTAATTTTATTTTCTTTTTTTTTGGGTACGCAGAGTTGTTGCTTCGGCGCCGGGGAAAGTGCTGATAACCGGCGGGTACCTGGTCCTGGAGAGGCCCAACGCGGGTCTCGTGCTCAGCACCACCGCGCGGTTCTACTCCGTCGTGAAGCCGCTGAGAGAAGAGCTTCTGCCGGAGAGCTGGGCTTGGGTGAGCTCCCTTCCCGAACCGAACCGATCAAAACCCAATCTTTATATATATATATATATATATATATATATATATATAGGATACGACACGGACACGGCACCTGTTTTGGTGTTTCCTAGTGCGTTTTGGAGTGTCTGTGCCGTATCCAAAGAATACGTGTCTGCACTGATTTTTTGGAGTCATCGTGTTATTTATTAGGAGATGATTTAGTTATGTTAAGGGGGGAAAATGGGCACCGACCGGAATTGCCTTCCCTTGAGCCTTTGCCTTGTTCTTTGATGAGTATTGGGTGTCGATCAAAATCCAATCTTTTGTTATGTATAGGCCGACTTTCTGTAGCCTTATATTGATCTGGATGTGGGCATTGATCGAAAGGCTTGTTCTTGAGCCTTTCCCTTCTTATCTTTGATGGGTGTCGATCAAAATCCAGTCTTTTGCTATATAAAGACCGAGTTTCTGTATCATGAGTTTGATTGGGAGGTGATTCTGTGAAGGGGCACATGGGTGTTGAGTCGTCGTCAAAATCCATCTTTTGTGATGTGTAGGTCGAGTTTCCTTAGCATGTCATTGGTTGGGAGGTGATTCTATGAAGGTGCCAATGGGCATTCATAAAAATATAATCTTTCCCTTCTATCTTTTATGGATGCTCATCAAAATTCAACCTTTTGTGTGATATAGGTTGTTTTTTCATGGTATGAAATTGATAGGGAGACAAGAATTCGTACATACACACTAACACGACACTTATTTTGGCATGATGTAGTATATCTTGGAGTGTTTAGGTGGTGTCCAGTACATGTCCAATACGAATACAATGTTGATTTTTGGAATGTCCTTACTTCCTAGTACTGGAAATTGCTGAGAAACCCAATTTTGGGATTGATTTTTATGAAAAACCCATCCGCATGATGGATTTTATGAAATGCCCAGAATTATATATTTCCACGTTAAGTATTCCAAGTTTCCCTTTAGATGCTCTGTATTTACAAAATTAATACCATAACTACCCCTTCGCACAAACTCAGATTTGGAATGCGATTCTCGTCTTCTTCTTCTTCTTCTTCTTCTTCTTCTTCACGAGAGATCTTAATTCCATTGCTCTCATCTTGAGCAGAGATTGCAAAGATCGTTCGTAGTTCACTGTGTTTTTTTCCAGTCGAACTTCGATCATCGCTCATCTTCTTCTTCTTCTTTTCCGACAATTAGGTCAATTATGGAGAGAATATCTTCTTCTTTTCCATAAGAGTTAGCATCGTTTTGAAAGAAGAACGAAAACTTTTGAATCTTTATTCATGTCAAATTTCTTTCAACAAAACAAAAAAATAAAAAAATTAGGTTTCTGTCAACTGTTCTCCGTCGATATAACACGAAGAATAGTCATTCTCCTGCATTTTAACAAGGAAAATGCCATTTTCCGTGTAAATTAGGCATTCTCCGTGTTTCTAGTGCGTTTTGGAGTGTCTGTGCTCTTGCCCTATCCAAAGAATACGTGTCTGCACTGATTTTTTGGAGTCATCGTGTTATTTATTAGGAGATGATTTAGTTCTGTTAAGGGGGGAAAATGGGCACTGACCGGAATTGCCTTCCCTTGAGCCTTTGCCTTGTTCTTTGATGAGTATTGGGTGTCGATCAAAATCCAATCTTTTGTTATGTATAGGCTGACTTTCTGTAGCATTATATTGATCTGGATGTGGGCATTGATCGAAAGGCTTGTTCTTGAGCCTTTCCCTTCTTATCTTTGATGGGTGTCGATCAAAATCCAGTCTTTTGCTATATAAAGACTGAGTTTCTGTATCATGAGTTTGATTGGGAGGTGATTCTGTGAAGGGGCACATGGGTGTTGACTCGTCGTCAAAATCCATCTTTTGTGATGTATAGGTCGAGTTTCCTTAGCATGTCATTGGTTGGGAGGTGATTCTATGAAGGTGCCAATGGGCATTCATAAAAATATAATCTTTCCCTTCTAACTTTTATGGATGCTCATCAAAATTCAACCTTTTGTGTGATATAGGTTGTTTTTTCATGGTATGAAATTGATAGGGAGACAAGAATTCGTACATACACACTAACACGACACTTATTTTGGCATGATGTAGTATATCTTGGAGTGTTTAGGTGGTGTCCGATACATGTCCAATACGAATACAATGTTGATTTTTGGAGTGTCCTTACTTCCTAGTATGATATTGATTTGTAGGTGTCTTAGGGAAATTTTGTTTAGTTTATTCTAAGAAGGGGCGTTGATCAAAAATACTTTTTCTTGAACCTTTACTTCTTATCTACAATAGGGCATCGATCAAAATCCAATCTTTTCTGATATATAGGTTGAGAAGTTATTTAAGGGCCATGAAGCACAGACACTCAGAAAAATTGGCATGTTGGTATCGAACACGTACCGGACATGACGCAAGCACTCCAAAAGTACATGAACACCTTAAACAATGTTGCCCTGTTTGTAACATGTCGTTCTCGTGTCATATTCTTGTCCGCGCTACATAGCTTAGGGGAGTTTTGGGAATCGTTATCGTGTTGATGAGTTTTCATCAAAATCTAATATTTGTGTAATCATGTAATGTACAAACTAGTTTTCCATGTCATGCCATCTAAGAAGCATAGATACTCCAAAACCAATGTTGTATACTATTGTGTCGGATTCAAATATGACATGACACGAGAAATTGAAAATACAGTAGGACAGGTGTCCGTGTCGCATTGTCCAAATTTTGTCTTATCACATTCACATCTGTAACATACTATGAAAGATTGTGAGTTGAATTAGGGATTTTTTTGTTAATAACAATGGATGGGCAATTGAGTATTGATCAAAATATATTTTTGGTGATGTATACTCTTAGATTTCCCTTCTTACCTTTGATGGGTATCGATCAAAATCCAATCTTTTGTGATATATATGACGATTTTCATGTCATGATATTGATTGGGAGGTGATTCTATAAAGGGGCAGATGTGCATTTATCAAAATGATTTTTCTTGAACCTTTTTCTTAATATCATGATGGGTTTCAATCCGAATTCAATATGTGGTGATTATAAACTGAGTTCCCATGGCATTGCATTGATTGGAGGTGATTCTATGAAGGGGGCAAATGGGCATGAATAAAAATGTTTTTTTAACCTTTGCCTTCTTATCTTCTATGGACGTTGATCAAAATCCAATCCTTTGTGATGTATGATATAAGCTGTGTTTCCATGGTACGACATTGATTGGTAGTTGATTCTATCATGGGGCCAATGGTCGGTGATTAAAATTGATTTCTTGTATCTTTCCCTTCTTATTTTTAATGGGCTTTCATGCATAGTTTGCAGTATTGGTCGATAATAATACGATACGGCCGATACATATTTGTTTTGGCATGTCTCAATCCGATATCGACATTGGGGGTCTCTTTCCTGTTTAATTCGACAAAAAAAAAATTTAAATAAGGCAATGAAAAGTGTCAAGACAATACTAAGGTTGATAATGTTACAATGCGTCGATAAGATTCATCATCGATGAATTGTAGCCATTACCTTTTGTCGAAGTTGTATCTCTATAAATTCACAACATTGTCCATATTAATATTATTCAATTCAAAATTATCTATTGTGGTTGCACTATGTCTGAAGGCAAGCAAATAAACAGTTAGAATATTATTCCATTTAAAATTATGTCTATTACAAGTCGAATATTATTCATTTAAAACTAACAAGAAACAACATATGATATATAAAATGTCTAAATATATAAAATATTTTTTTTGGAAAATGAAATTTGAGGCCTATTTTTTGGTCAACACCCATAAAAGACCCCAACATTAGTTTTATTTTAAAAATTATCCTTTTTTGCTTTGAATTTCTACCAAAGAATGCTACCTAATTAAATTTGTTGAACTATAGTTGAATTTAACTATCAAGATGTCAAAATTACCATTTTTAACTATCAAAATGTCAAAATTACCATTTTATGATATTTTTTCCATTTTAGCATCATTTTACCTTGTCAATCGAGTTTCCACTAAGATCAAATTATGCTCAAAATCATTGTTGGTACTTTGTGTATTTACTTTATAGTTTTTCTTAGCATTTTGATCATTATTTACACACAAAAATAAAGGATTTTAAAATTAATATTAAAATTAGAATTACAAAAAATATATAATTTAATTAGCAAATTAATTTTATTTAAGACATGGGAAAAACAAAAACATAAATGTGCAACTCGATGGGAATTAAGACTTGGATTAATTAAAGGGTAACTCAGCTTGACTTGGTAAAATGATCTAAAATGGAGAAAAATCATAAAAGCGTAGTTTTGATATTTTGGTAGCTAAACTTAACTATGGTTCAACAAATTTAATTAGGTGGCCTTCTTTAGTGCAAACTAAAAGCATAAGGCTAATTTTAGAATTAAACATATTTTTTGGGTCATTTACGGATGTTGACCAAAAAAGTAGGTTTATATATCATTTTTTGAATATTTTTCTAGCTTCTTATAATACTTTTTAATCTTTATTGGTTTTCCGAAATGAAAAAGTCGATGCTCCGATCCGAAATTGTCAAAACCGTCAAAACTGCCGAAATCACCGATATCGATACTCATTGGACATGTCTGAAATCAATACGGAAATTGTGAACCTTGCTTTCATGAAAACCTCATCTTTGATGATGTATAAGGCTAGTTTCTACATCATGCTATAGCAAGGTTCTAAACGGCGGTAGGTGGGTGCGCGGCGGAAAGAGTCCGCCTACCGCCTAGGCACCGTCTAGGCCGTCGATACATTTTGAACATTTTTTTTTACTATTTTACCACTATTTTTTGCATAATATGCATATTTTAAGGGTATTTCATGCATAACTAAGTTATAGAACAAAGATTTATAAAGTTTTAGTTTTGTAAAAGTGAACTATAGGCCCATTATGCTTACAAAACCTTTTTGGCCAAAATATCTTATTAGATATTGCTCCACCTAGGCGCCCGCCTATGTCGCCTCACCTCCGCCTATGCCGCCAACCTCCGTTGGCCGCCTTCTCCACCGCCTACTGAAAAGTGGTGCGAAGAGAGACCGCCTACCGCCTAGACGGCCGCCATTTAGAACACTGTGCCATAGATTGAGATGTGAATTGGAAATATTTTGGTTCTTTTATGAGGATCAAATTGGTATTGATCAAAATATTTTTTTTTGCAGCGGATAAGCTAAGATTTCCATGGCATGCCATAGATTAATCAGATTTTTTTATATACACACAAAGGGATGGGTATAGATCAGAAAATGTTATATTTTGAAAATATAGTAAGAATCATTAGTAGTTGGTACGAATAGGTGTAACTGAAACCAGACTGCAAAGTACAATCTGATGGTTCTAAAGAAGATACATGGTTTAGTAACTCTTAATAATTCATAGAAGGATCATTGGCCTAGATAATTTTCTTAATTTTCCATGAAAACGAAGTATGTATGTAAAGTTTGAGATAAATGATTACTAGTTACATGAAACCTCATTTCCGCCTTCATGATCTACACAGGCAACTTTAAACCAGTAATACTCATGAACCGTTGTTTTGAGATTAATGATGTTTGAGGGAACCTAGTTTTAACTTTTAAGACTAATAACATCAAAACTGATACAAGGATTATAACCATCAATCTTACCAAGCCATGTAAGGAACAATATTGTCTAGATCTACTACAATTACATCCTGATTTGATTATGTTATGGAGGAACTTCTGAATATTATTTTAATGGAATGAAGATTAATCTGCTGATCATCAGTGTCTTGAACTTTTCATTGTATGTTTCTTCTTTCTTCTTGTAGTCATGGACAGATGTTAGAGTGACGGCACCCCAGCTTTTGAGAGAGACCACATACAAGCTGTCACTTAAAAATTCAACCCTGCAATGCAACTCGTCTAGGTAACTTCCGAGTTGGATCATCATATTTGAGGCAGACAATTATTAGTTTGTTATTTCTATTTATGTTTTATGATAATGTTCCTTTTGTTACATCCATATCTGCTGCTGTAGTCATCACTTTCTGGTTGCATGAGATCTTGAAGCATGCATTCACATGATCACATGAAGATGTCTAGGTAGTAGGTAGCCATGGACTAATTAATTAATTCTCAGGGACATGGTTTTGTTTCTTCTGCACAACTGCAATTTATCACGAGGACCTTGTGTCCTCTTGACTTAACACCAAAAATTCTTTGCTCGTGTTTCTTTCCTAAGTTGGTACTTGGAAAGAGGTGCAGACCACCCCCAACGAAGCGTCTACCACAAAATTTTGTGCGCGCCTCTTCCATTTTTCTCAGTTGATAGCATGCACAAATCATGGATTGAATCCGTGAACAGATACCAAGTAGTAGAATGGAGAATAATTACACATGGATATGTTGCAAAATCTGAACTCTACATAATTTTCTAACTAGTTGAAAGGTGCTAGCAATAACCTTCAGGTGACTAAAGAGATAATATTAAGGCCCATTTATTATTTCAAGACATTAGTTGCATAATCCATCTTGAGAACCTCATTCATGTTGTTAATACCAAGGTTCGGAGTATCGGTATTGGAATCGGTATCAGACCATTCCTATGAGTATCGGTATCGGCAATATCGATAGAATCGATTGTTTCGGATCAGAGTATCGGATTTTTTGGTATCGGATAACAAATAATTATTAATAAACTATTAACATTTAAAAAAAATATTTTATACATTTAGGCACAATTTTAAATATTTTTGTTGTTATTTCTTAGTAGTTTTGAAATTAAATGAAATAGTAGTCACCCTTACCGATTGGTTTACATGCAATAGATAAATTTTCTTCTTTTACATGTTTTTACAACATTATTATACTTTAAATCCTTGTTGATTTGTCTTTTTCGTTCAATTTTCTTTGCCGAATTGACCGAAAAAGAGACCCACAATGTCGGTGTCGGTCAGTATCGGGTATCGGTCGATATCGGATCGGGACATGTCAAACCGTATTGGTATCAGCCGTATCAGATCGGTATCGGACGATATTGTAAACTATGGTTAATACGGCTTGAAAGTTTTAGTAATTTTTAGTAACGTTAGGTCTTTGGAGAGGAGCTGAACCAGGATTCAGCATAATGAACTACAGAATTTTCCATACACTGTATACTTCAGATTTTTTGAAAATTATGGTACCTTTAATAAACATTATCAACGGAGGCATGGTCCCCTCAGACCATCCATTCCTGTTTTTGGACATTTCACTTCCAGGGGCGGCCCTGGCCCAGGGCAGGCCGGGCGACGGCCCAGGGCACCCTGACGAAAGGGGGCACAAACATGGAACTGTTTATAATACAACTAGTATGTATCATGTGCCATTTTTTTTAACAAAAACATTGTGGTGTAGTGGTTACAATGCTAAACTTTATACTTAAGTGGTCCTTGGTTCAAATCTTAATAACAACAAATTTTTGTTTTATTTATACTTTTTTTACATTACGTATGGAGGCCCATTTTGGAAGTTTTGCCTCGGGACCCCAATTGCTCAGGACCGGCACTGTCACTTCCTAGATAGCTATATCATCAGAACAGTCCAAGCAAGTGGGAGTTTGTTTTTGCTCATGATTACATTTTTAAATAAAAAAAGATAATGTCCAGTCGTTCTAATTCTACAGTTGCTGGATATGCTGCTGCAATTTCTCAGTTGATATGAACATTAACCAGAAAGAACAATAATGACAACAGACCCAAACTTAGAAATGAAGTAATGAACAACATAAGAAACTTCTTAGACTATGTAGCAATTAGCTAGCAGATTTATTTCAGTAGATTGGAGGATATTCTGGAGAAAGGATAACATCAGTAATGTCTGTTTACGATTGGGTTATTGCAGGAAGTTTCTAGCTGTTATGCTAGCGATTTTCTTTTACTCCACATTTCTTTCTTCTTTCTCACTTTATATATATATATATAATATAAAAAAAAGATGCAGCGGCAGCTACAGGAGATTGGCGACTCCCCTAGGGTTTTGGCGGACGCCCCCTCCCCTCCCCCCCCGACCCCCCGATCCGCTCGCGGGGAGGGGCGCGCGCCGGCCGGGAGGTGCGGGAGGGGGGGATCGACCCCCTGGCGGCCCTGGCGGCCCAGGCGGAGGGTGCAACGGGACCCCCCCACGCGGTGTAATACCCAGATCTCGTATTACGTATTTGGAATACGTATACGTAATTTGACCCGTATTGCATATCTTCCTGCTTGATTTATTCTAGCATTTCATTGATTGGTTTATTCTTGGGTTGGTTCGGCTTAGCTTGGTTTGCTTTGGTTCATCATGAACCAAGGGTGAACCCTCCTACCTACCACCACCCTCTTTACTTATAACCCCTTCCTTTTCTCTCTCATCATTATTTCCTTCTTCATTTACTCTCCACTATTACTTCTTCAACCACCAGGAGGGAGAGAGAGAGAGAGAGCTTAGGCAAGTGCAAACTTGCTTCATGATGGATCTCGAGTTTTATTGTTCCATTCTCTTCCTTACTTGATTCTAAGATACTTTAGAACTTGGCATTTTCCATTTTGATGGTTATATTTTTGTAGATTTAAGTTTTAAGTTCCTTCTTGTTTAGTTTTCTTGGTTTTGATCTCTAAAAACTTGGTATTTCTAAAAACTAATGGTTCTATGTTGTAGAGAATTCAATTTTCTTCAGTTTTGGCTTTTGTTTCGCTTGATTTCGACTCCGGATGAGTAAGTTATGGCCATTACAAGTTTTCGGAACTTTCATGGCTGAACTTGCTGTTTGGGGACGATGAACCCCATGCGCCGGGAACCTCATGCACCCGGGAGGCCATGCGCCGGGAGGCCATGCGCCGTGAAGTCCCGGCAACGCATCCCTTAACTCCGAGCGTGTCATGCGCGTAGGTTCCCTACGCGCATGTACTGAAGACGCAACGTGAGTTTCTCATGCGCCGATTCGTGCAGGAATCTCATGCGCCGATTGTGCAGGAATCTCATGCGCCGATTTGTGCAGGAATCTCATGCGCCGATTCGTGCAGGAATCTCATGCGCCGATTTGTGCAGAAATCTCATGCGCCGATTTGTGCAGGAATCCCATGCGCCAATTGTGCAGGAATCTCATGCGCCGATTTGTGCAGAAATCTCATGCGCCGATTTGTGCAGGAATCCCATGCGCCGATTGTGTAGGAATCTCATGCGCCGATTTGTGCAGGAATCTCATGCGTCGATTCGTGCAGGAATTCCATGCGCCGATTGTGCAGGAATCCCATGCGCCGAAATTGCTCTATTTCGCTGTTTTTGCCTGTTTAAGTTGTTTTGTAGCTAGAATCTTGAAAAACTCAAAACATGAAAGTTGTAGATCTTTTCCTTGGCTTCAAGAATATGTCACTAGTTATTTTTATGCAAGTTTCTCTCATTCATGATAATGTAAGGATAGAACACGATAGTGGCCTATTAAGGCGCACTCTTGACAAGTACCAAGTGGACATGACATGACCTGATAGTGGCCCGTCGTGGCGCACTCATGACAAGTATACCTGACATGATATACCTCGGATTGCTGTTGCGACGGCTAACCTGACATGACATGACTTGATAAGTCTAAACAACCTGGACACCGTGGACGATTGTGCTTGTGCAATGAACCAGTCTTGTCTTGCATCATGCTTAGGATGGGACCCCTGAGTACCACGGTCAGGAGTACCTACTGAAATGGACTAAGGCTAATAACTAGATTAACACAGTAGTCATGAAGAGATTTCCCAGCTACAGGCAATCCCGTTACCTGGGCGCTCCTGGGATCTGTAGCCTGCCGTCGAGTAGGACACATTTCCAGCACACTGTCATGTGTTGCATCCTCTAAGTCACTTAAAGGTACATGCGTTTTCTGGACGATGTACCCACTTGAATTCAACCCCTAATATTCAACCTGGGTAACTTGGATGGTCTGCAGGGCTTGTGGCTGTGGAATAATCTCATTGCATCTTGCTAGTAACTAGGCTTGTGATAACCCTAGTTAGTTAAAGTATCAAGCCGTACTTATTGCTTGGCCGTGAATGATTGAATGGAGTCTAACCCTGTCTATTCTTGCCTCGATCCTGTACAAGATTGTTACATGACATGATTACTTGTGCTTGCTTTTTAACAATAAAGATCAGGGGACCAGTTCTGTTCAGGCAAAGGGTTACAACCCCGGTCCTTGTTTGGTTTACGGGTTGTAACCTGGCTCCCGGAACAGTTCTGTATTCTCTCTTCGTTTATTGTTTTGTTGTACCCCATGACATGCTCGACATGCTTTACCTTACGTCGAGATCGTGATTATTTACACTGGTCTTATTGATAAATGGTGGGGATACCAAGTTCCGTTCAGATGAAGAGTTACAACCTCGGTCCTTGTTTGGTTTACGGTTGTAACTTGGTTATCTGAATAGTCCCATGGTTATCACATCGTATATCACCGGTCATGCTTTTCCTTAATTAATGTCTTTTATTATGTCATTATATTCTTGTGCTAATTGCTGGTTTTAGTTCCTAAGTGAAGCCTCCTTTGTGGCACTTGCTCTTCTGGGATCTGACCCAGCTGGTTTTGTATGGCCAGATACCGGAGCAGCTCCAGAGGATCTACCGGTTTTCCAGCCCGATGGTGAACACCAGGCGTAACCAGGGCAACGAGTGGATTTATTTTTGCTCTCCCACTCTATTATAAAATATTCTTTTGAGGCGTTTAGCCGACGAGCACCTGTTTAGCTCGTATTGCATTATTTGCTGTCTGTCTACGGACTGTAACATGATTGGCAACCTATGGTTGATCATGTATGACCAAACTCTTGCTAGTCCTCACATTTTGTAACGACTAGCTTCATGATCAGCTGAATATGTAATGTTTGGGACGTCTTACTATTGTATATTTGGTGATCTTACATCTTGTAACATTTACTTACTTGTTTGTGATTGAGACACTAGGCTTGTTCTTGACCTTAAGAGACTGTTGGCTTGTAGATAAACCCTCATATATCTAGACAGCCGTGACCGTATAATGAGGTGGATTCCATTTCATTATACGTAGCTGGCTATGTCTGCCCCCGCTCTCCAGTATTCTGGTTCTGGGGCGTGACACGCGGGGGAGGAGGGGTCGGAAGGCCTCAGCGGAACCCCCCCAGGCGGGGGGGGGGTTGGGGGGAAGCGAATTAGGGCACCGGCCTGGCGGCGGCGGGACAGGGCCCAGGCCGGGCGGCAGCGGGACAGGCCCAAGGCCGGGCGGCGGCGGCGGTACCCCCCCACGCGGGGGGGGGGGGTCGGGTAGCGGAGGAGGGACCACACCAGGTGGGGAGGGGTCGGGCGGAGGCGGCGGTGGCTCTTCCGGCGGAGAGGCTCCCGTGTTCGAGTTCGGGTCCGGAGGGAACATCTCTGAGGAGGCCGGCTGGCAAACTGTGACTCGACGACGGACTGGAGGACGGAGAGGGGCTCAGTCCCAAGTTGCGGGAAGGACGGGGCCTGGAATTCATGAAAATCGATCCTCGATCGGCGCTATGGATCCCCGGCGACGAGGGGGAGGCACGGTGCGCTATGTTCCGGGTTGGAGGCCAAAGGCGACGGCGGCCGAGAAGGGTAAGGGTATTGCTACCGATACCGGCAAGACAGGCCAGGGCCCTGATATTCCCCCGGCCAGGACACACGCTGCGGAGCAGAGGCCTCGATCCTGGAAGGAGGTATGCACGCCAGTGACTGAGAAAAGCCCGATGTCGATGGAGTATGTCCCACCGATGTCGGTTGGAGGAGGGCTTCGGGCGTATTTCTCTGCTGAGGAGATAGCGGTTATCTCTGAGTTCTAGAAGAACACCCTGGTGCTGTATGTATTGGGGAACAAGCCATTCTATGGCCAAATTCGGGGGTATGCAGAGCGTGTTTGGAGACCCAAAGGTAGTATGAAATTCTTCTCACGGGAGAATGGGTTCTACTATGTCAAATTTGGTTTAGCGGAGGACGTGTCCAGGATCCTGCAGGGGGGGCCTTGGTCATTTGATGGGAGACTCATTATTCTGAAGGAGTGGACGCCGGAGTTGAGGTGTGAGAAGGAGGTGCTGAATGCTATCCCCATCTGGGTCAGATTTCCTGAGTTCCCAGTAAAGTATTGGAGTATTCCGCTTCTTATGCGACTTGCCAGTCTTGTAGGGAAGCCGTTCAAAGCCGACGAGGCTACCACTTTCCGAACTAGGCTGATGTATGCCAGAGTATTCGTGGAGATCAAGGCGGGCTCAGAGCTACCAAACATGCTTGAGTATCAGGTACCGTCTGGGGAGGTTCTGACCCAGGCGGTGGAGTACGACTGGGTTCCCCCCATGTGCTCTCACTGTGAGTGTTTTGGGCACACTACCAGTGCGTGCAAATACAAAGGAAAGGAGCCTGCCAGGCCACAGGCAAATCGGATGGAGGCACCGGGGAAGGAGACGACCCCCGGTCAACGGTCGGGGGAGACGGAGCCCGTCAGTCATATGGAGGAGGACACCGGGATGGAGGTTGAAAAGATGCTGGAGTCAGGATCATCGCAGCGACAGGAGAGTACACAGGGTGCTCTGGTTCCGTTCAGGCCACAGAGGGACATCGTGACCAGGGGTGTGAGCGCGGCTGGTGGTAGTCAGATGGTGACGGAGGCCCCCCCGGCGATCATGGTGTACAGCAGCAGGAAAAGGCACGTCCCGGCCACTCGGGAGGATATCCCTCAGGCGAGGGATGTGGATGACCAGATTGAAGACAACCCTGACTGGACTCTTACTCTCAGCAGGATACAGGCCCATCTTGCTCCTTCTTCTATGGTAGATGCTGTCATTGATCAGGCGGATGAGACACTTCCCTCGAGTGTCGATCCAGACGAGTTCCAGGGGGACCCCTCCTCTCTTAATTAGATGTCGGTCCTATCATGGAACATTAGGGGGGTGTTCCATTGGACGATGGAGCGAGATTAAAGGGGTTCTGAGAAGAGAAGCGTGTGACATTGCTATCCTGCTGGAGACGAAGATTAGAGGGGCCGCTATGCTCTCGCGTAGGACTCCGACAAGCTGGGATCACATTCACAACTTAGATCTTTGCGGTATGGCACGGATCTGGGTTAGGTGGAACAAAGGTAGCTGGGAGGGTGCAAATCCATAAATCGGAGCAACTCATCGGCGTTACTTTCGAGAACAAAGGTGGGTTCCGTTTCATCTTGGGTGCTGTTTATGGGCACAATGACCGTAGACTTCGGGAGGCTCTATAGGAGGACATTGTGCATCTGGGTCTTATGGCGGACACCATGCATCTCCCTCTGCTCATTATGGGGGACTTCAATGCTATGCTGCTGCGTCACGAGAAGGTGGGAGGTCGACCAGTTCCGGACCCGATCTTATATGACTTCCAGAGGTGTTTGCTTATGTCTGGGATGCGTGGGCTGGAGAGGGCTGGACACATTTGGACCTGGCACAACAAGGCTACTCAAAATCGGATTGCTTGTCAGTTGGACCGAGCCTTGGGCAATAGTGAGTGGTTCAGATGCTTTCCGAACTCGGTGGCGGAAGGTCTGGCGGCGGGTACTAGTGACCATTGTCCCATCCGGGTAGGCCTCTGTGGGAGACCTATCTTGAGGGCGAGGCCGTTCAGGTACAACAACAGCTGGTACCTGTCGGCTGGATATGAGGAGGTGGTTATGGGAGAGATGCAGCATTTTCGGGATGGCACAGCTCAGTTCCGCATGGTTCACAAACTAAAGCAGATCAAGCGGGCCATCAGAGGGTGGGTGAAGACGATACCGCGGACCTCTCTGGCGGATAAGGAAGCTGAACTCCGGGACACTCAGGTGGCCCTCCAAGCTGACATTCTGAACGGGGAGCTGGCGACTAAGGAGAAGATCCTGATTGAGGAGGTCAGCACCATGAGACTGCAGGAGGAGATTAGTGCGGCGCAGAGGGCCAAGTGTACCTGGCTCAAAGATGGAGATCGCTGCACCAAATTCTTCTACGATGTGATCCGCACCTGCCAGCACCGGAACAGCATACCCAGACTTCTGAATGCTGAGGGACGTCTAGTAGGGGACCCGGTGGAGATTCAGGAGGAGGCCGTCCGATTTTACACTGCCTTATATCAGCAGACGGACTACATTAGCACGTTCCCAGCCCTTGTCATGAAGAGACTGGTGTCCCGGCACGGGAGCAGTCTGCTTCTGGCACCTGTGCGGATGGAGGAGGTGGAAGACATTGTGATGAAGGCCAATCCCAACAAAGCCCCCGGGCCGGATGGTTTCTCTTCTGGGTTCTTTAAGCGACACTGGGGTGTGCTTAAGGCCCCGATCCTTGCGGCGGTTCAGGAGTTCTTTGTGGAGGGCAGGCTTCTGAAGGAGATGAACCACACATTCTTGACGCTGGTGCCTAAGAAGGAGGGAGCGACCTCACTTGCTGATTTTCGGCCCATTGCTTGCTGTAATTTTCTTTACAAGATTATCACTCATCTTATGTGCAGGCGTATGGAGGAGATTATGCAGGGATTGGTATCCCAGAATCAAGCAGCGTTCATCAAGGGCCGGTCGATAGCGGAGCACAGCCTGCTAGCTCATGAGATGGTGAGAGAGTTCAGCAAGCCTGGAGGGATGAAGGCTTGTGTGAAGCTAGATCTCCGGAAAGCGTATGATACGGTCAACAGGGAGTTCCTATGTCACTTGATGCTTGCCATGGGCTTCGACGAGAGGTGGGTTGCGCTGGTGAGGGAGTGCATCTGCTCCCCTACTTTCTCTGTCCTCATCCAAGGCATGCCGCATGGCTACTTCAGTAGCAACAGGGGGCTGAGGCAGGGTGACCCCCTCTCCCCGTATCTTTTTACCTTGGTGATGGAGTACTTTACCTGTATGATGGATATGGCAGTGCATAGCAAGAGGATTGTTCCCCTGTTCCGGTTGGTGAGACCAGTTGTATCCCACTTGATCTATGCTGACGACTTATTGGTGCTTCTCCAGCCTTCTATGCGGGGAATGAGCGCGCTCTCTGATATTATGGAGGAGTTCGGGCGGCTATCTGGGTTCCAGTTAAACAGGAAGAAGAGCAGAGTCTACTTTAGCTCACGATGCACTCAGCAGGAGGAGAGAGCCTACGCCTTAGGAGTGGACAGAGGCGAGCTTCCAGTGAAATACCTGGGGGTCCCGCTGACGGTTAACTATGCTAGAGAGCAGGATTGTCACAGCTTGGTAGACTTTGCTCAGAGGAGGGTGGAAGGCTGGCAAGCTGCGGGTCTATCTTTCGGAGGCCGGATAGAGTTGGTGCGTTCGGTTATTGCAGGCATCACGATGTTCTGGTTCCAGTCTATCCAGATCCCCTCGACGACTATTCGTAAAGTGGAGACCATTTGTGCTGACTTCATATGGAGAGGAGGGATGCATGCGATATCCTGGGACCAGTTGTGTCGGCCACGGGAGGAAGGAGGAGTGGGGTTGCGGCCTCTCCATACAGTCAGGAAGGCAGCTTGTGTGAAGATGGCCTGGAGATTCATCAAGGGGGGATCGCTCTGGGCAGATTGGATGGCGAGCAGATATTTGAGGAGGATCAACTTCTGGGCTTGCAGGATAGACAACAATTTCTCGATCACATTCAAGGCCATCCTGAGGTGTAGACCGGTGCTCCAGACCGCTATCTGCAGGCACATGAAGGATGGGACGACTACAGACCTATAGCTGGACCCTTGGTTGGGTTCCAGATCCTTGCTCGAGCTTTTGGGGGGGCAGGTGGACAGAGAAGCGGGCAGGGGGCTCACCTGCAGTCGGATCATCAGAGATGGAGTATGGAGGCCTGAGGGATATGCTTATACAGCTCAGCTAGCCGAGGAGATTCGCCTTATTACTATTGACGCTAGCCAGGCTGAGGATACATGGAGCTGGGCAGGCCCAGGTGCGAGGGGCGGGTCAGGTCATTTCTGCTTTCGTAGCTGCTACGATTTGGTTCGGACCCACCACGACCAGGCTGAGGAGGTGGACTTCATCTGGGGCAAGGGCGTAGCTCGGAAAATGCAACTTTTTGCATATCGCCTTCTCCGGGGTAGACTGATGACTGGAGACAGACTCCTCCGGTTTGGGATGCAGATCCCGGATGCCAAATGTGTGCTATGCAATGAGGAAGATGAATCTATGGGGCATCTCTTCTTTGGTTGTCCGGTGACTTGGCACATTTGGACTGAGCAGTGTGTGCAGCTGAGAGGAGGAGCTGGGATAGACCGAGACATCCGGAGCATTCTCAGCTGGATTCGAGATCACAGTGGCCGGGATCCGGGGTGGGGTAGAAGAGCCAGAGTTCGTCTTGCTGCGTCTGTTTGGCACATCTGGAAGGAGCGGAACAGACGTATCTTTGAGGGCTTGACTACCCCCCCTATTGGAATTCTACACAATATAGAATTCGATGTATCTGTTATGGCCCCATAATCTCTTATTTGGGGCATGAAGTGTTGTGATGTTGTATTTTAATACCTTTACCGCTATATGCGAGGAATAAATTCACCCTTATTCCAAAAATATATATATATATATATATATATATATATATATATATATATATATATATATATATATAGTGTTCCGCTTCTCATGAGGTTGGCTAGTTTGGTTGGGAGGCCGATCAAGGCAGACGAGGCTACCACCTACCGCACGAGATTGATGTACGCCAGGATCTTTGTGGAGATTACGGCTGGGTCGGAGCTTCCGAGTCTATTGGAGTATGAGGTAGCATCGGGGGAGGTGCTGACACAGGTGGTGGAGTACGACTGGGTGCCCCCAATGTGTTCCTCATGTGAGTGTTTTGGCCATGTTGATAGTACGTGCACGCAGAGGAGACGGAGCTCGGACTCGGTAGTCAGGCCGGCGACGACTACACAGGGGCCGGTTCCTGGAGCTGATGCTGGAGGTGGGGCTACAGATAGTCAGGAGGAGGACACTATGATGGATTTGGCAGGTGACTCAGTGACCGATGATCCACAGCGGGTGGCGAGTATGACGGGTGCCGTGGTCCCATTTCAACCACAGAGGAGTGTGTTGACCAGATCCATGGGATTACTTAGTAGCAGTCAGGGGGATGGCGGGGCTACCCCGGTGGTGGAGCAGGTGTATAGTAGGAAGCGGCATGCGCCGGCCCCGCGTGACGATGTCCTTCAGCAGGAGGGCCTGGAGAATGACACCTGTGTCAACCCATCTTGGGATCTGACGCTATCCAGGATACAGGTCCATCTTGCCCCTCACACAGTGGGAGGGAAGGGTCTGGAGGTAGGAGTTGAGGCTCCGGTTGCAGTGACAGGAGAGGATCTTGATCTTATGGACGGGGCACTTCCCTCGGGTGCCTGTTCTGGTGGTGTTCAGGGGGACCCCTCATTAGTTAATTAATGTCGGTCCTCGCCTGGAACATCAGAGGGGGGTGTTCTATTGGGCGTTGGAGGGAGATCAGTGGGGTTTTGAGAAGGGAGAAGTGTGATATTGCTATTCTGCTGGAAACAAAGATCCGGAAGGAAGCAGTGCTTGATCGGCGGAACACGGCGACTTGGGCTCATATTCATAACCTGGACATTTGCGACATGGCGAGGATCTGGGTTAGATGGAGTAGAGACAGCTGGGAAGGGGACCTGGTTCTGAAGACTCAGCAGATCATTGGTATACTTCTGGTGAACAAAGGTGGCTTTAGATTCCTCCTGGGTGCAGTCTATGGGCATAATGACAGGAAGCGTCGTGAGTCCCTCTGGGAGGATATTGCTCGGCTTAGCCAGATGGCGGATTCCCATCACCTTCCATTGCTTATTATGGGGGACTTCAATGCCTTGCTGTATAGGCATGAAAAGGTGGGGGGACGTCCGGTCCAGGACTCGATTCTCTATGACTTTCAGCGGTGCCTACTCATCTCGGGGCTGAGAGGGCTGGAGAGAGCTGGGCACATTTGGACCTGGCACAACAAGGCGTCCAAGGGCAGGGTTGCATGTCAGCTGGATAGAGCCTTGGGGAATAGCGACTGGTTTCGCTATTACCCTAATGCTGTGGCGGAGGGGCTAGCGGCTGAGACGAGTGATCACTCTCCTATTCGGGTGGGTTTATTGGAGAGGGCCACCTGGAAAGCTAGACCGTTCAGATATAACAACAGTTGGTACCTCTCGGCGGATTATGAGGAGGTGGTTGCGAGAGGCCTGATGGACTCCCGGGAGGGCACTGCTCAGTTTCGCATGGTCCACAAGCTCAAGAAGGTGAAGAGGGGTATTCGGGACTGGGTGAAGAGGAGGCCGTGTTCTTCCCTGGCAGACAAGGAGGCTGAGCTTCGGGAGGTTCAGGAGGCCCTACAGGCTGACATCTTGTGTGGGGAGCTGGCGGCCAGAGAGAAGGATCTTAGTGCAGAAGTCAATTCCTTGAGACTCCAGGAGGAGATTAGTGCGGCTCAGCGGGCGAAATGCTCCTGGCTCAAGGATGGGGACAGATGTACTAAGTTCTTTTATGATGTTATCCGGACTCGACAGCACCGGAATAGTATTCCCAGACTTCTGGATGGCGAGGGCAAGTTGGTTGGGGACCCGGTGGAGATCCAGAGAGAAGCAGTCAGGTTCTATCGGGACTTGTATCATCAGGAGGACTATCCCACTACGTTCCCACCTCTGATTCCTAAGAGGTTGGTGACGCAGCATGGGAATAGGCGTCTCTTGGCCCCGATTCGGATGGAGGAGATCGAGGACATTGTGATGAAGGCTGATCCCAACAGAGCTCCAGGGCCAGATGGCTTCTCCAGTGGGTTCTTTCGGAGACATTGGGGAGCTTTGAAGCTACCAGTTCTTGAGGCGGTACAGGAATTCTTCTCGTCAGGAAAGCTTCTAAAGGAGCTTAATCATACTTTCCTGACCCTGGTTCCGAAGAAGGAGGGTGCGACATCTCTGGCAGATTTCAGACCGATTGCATGCTGTAATTATCTTTATAAGATAATTACTCATCTTATGTGTCGGAGGATGGAGGGGATTATGCAGGGTTTGGTGTCTCGGAATCAGGCGGCCTTCATTAAGGGTCGATCGATTGCTGAGCACAGCCTTCTTGCTCATGAGATGGTGCGTGAGTTCAACAAGCCTGGGGGGATGAAGGCCTGTGTGAAGTTGGATCTGAGAAAGGCGTATGATACAGTAAACAGGGACTTTCTCTGCCAGCTTATGCTAGCCATGGGATTCGATGAGAGGTGGGTAGCGAGGGTGAGGGAGTGCATTTGCTCCCCCACTTTCTCGGTTCTTATACAGGGCACTCCGTATGGATTCTTTAGCAGCTCCAGGGGCTTGCGGCAGGGCGACCCTTTGTCCCCGTATCTGTTTACCCTGGTGATGGAGTATTTTACATGCTTGATGGACCTGGCAGTGCACAGCAGGCGGATTGTTCCTCTATTTAGACTTGTCCATCCGGTGGTCTCGCACTTGATTTATGCAGATGATCTATTGGTACTCCTTCGACCGTCCACGGGAGGGATGAGGGCTCTATCTGACATTATGGAGGAGTTCGGGAGGCTCTCGGGGCTGAAGCTTAATAGAGAGAAAAGTAGAGTTTATTTCAGCTCTAGTTGCCCTCAGAAGGAGGAGCGGGCTCTGGTTCTGAGAGTGGAGAAAGGTGAGCTGCCGGTGAAGTACCTGGGAGTCCCACTGACGGTGAATTATGCTAGGGAGCAGGATTGCCAGAGTTTGGTAGAATTCACTAAGAAGAGGGTGGAGGGCTGGCAGGCTGCATGACTATCTTTTGGTGGCAGGATTGAGCTGTTGAGATCTGTCATTGCTGGCATCGCTATGTTCTGGCTGCAGTCGATCCAGATCCCTGTGGCTACTATCACGAAGGTGGAGTCCATGTGTGCAGACTTTCTTTGGAGGGGGGGCATACATGCGATTTCGTGGACTCAACTTTGCCGGCCTCGGGAGGAAGGGGGAGTGGGGTTGAGATCTCTCAGAGCTATGAAGGAGGCTGCTAGGGTGAAGATGGCGTGGCAGTTTATTAGAGGGGGGTCACTTTGGGCAGACTGGATGGCGAGCAGATACCTGAGGAGGTCCAATTTCTGGACGAGCAGGATTGATAGTAATTTCTCGGTCACATTTAAGGCTATTCTTAAATGTAGACCCGTTCTACAGCCTGCTATCTGCCGATCCATGAGGGATGGTTCCTCCACTGATCTCTGGCTCGACCCATGGTTGGGCAATCGTTCCCTACTGGAGTATTTGGGACCGCTGCATGATAGAGAGGCCTCGAGAGGGCTGAAGTGCAGTCTGATTATTCGTGATGGTGCTTGGAGACCGGAGCTTTACACTTTCACAGCTCAGCTTGGCGAGGAGATCCGGACTATTTCTATTGATACTAGCCAGTCTCGGGACACTTGGAACTGGGCTGGGCATGCCTCTTCTGGGGGGGCTGGCAGGTTCAGTTTCAAGAGTTGTTACGACTTGGTTAGGACTCGGCATGACAGGATAGAGGATATTGATTTCATCTGGGGAAAAGGGATTGCTCGGAAGATGCAGCTCTGTTCTTACAGGTTGATGCTCGGGAGATTGATGACGAGAGATAGACTCATTAGGTTTGGGGTGCCCATTCCAGACTCGAGGTGTCTTCTATGCTCTGACGTGGACGAGTCTATGACCCACCTATTCTTTGAGTGCCCTGTCGCTTGGCATATTTGGTCAGAGCAGTGCAGGAGGTATCTGGGAGGTGCTGGCAGCGTCAGAGATATTAGAGGGATCCTTAGCTGGATCAGGGATCGCAGGGGTATGGATGCTGGATGGGCCAGACAAGCCAGATTGCGACTATCTACTACTGTCTGGCATGTCTGGAGGGAGAGGAACAGGCGCTTTTTCGAGGGTCTGATTACCCCTCCGATTGGGATTCTACACAATATTGACTTTGATGTATCTGTTTTGACCCCATGAGTCATTGGGGAGGCTGTGTGATTATGTACCGTATTACTTTTACCGCGATTCGCGAGGAATAAAATTTTACCTTATTCCAAAAAAAAATATATATATGACGGTTCCTTTTTTTACCTGAATGCTGTCAGAATACAGAAGGAGATGGGATATGAGTTCTTCTTAAACCTTTCAGAGCCTTTGCTCCACAATAGACTGTTTTTGGAGAAGAATTCTAATCGATATTTTGTAGTCTTATAAAGAACACTGTGACCACTCTCATCTTTCTTTATATTGTTTAATATAAGTAGTTTATTTGACTGCAAGCCAGGAGGGAAACTTATAGGAATAGTCAATGTTGGCTAATCATGCAATGGATTACTTGCTATATTTCCCTACTTTTACTCCTTAATATAAATTTATTGCCTTAAGCTTTCAGGGAGTCAAGAAACCCATTTGTGGAACAAGCAGTGCAATATGTTGTAGCAGCAACAAAGGGGATCTTCACTGACAAGACACGGAAGGATGCATTAGACAAGCTTCTTTTGAAAGGTACTTCACTATAAATTTCACCTTTGAACTCCTAAAATATGCAATTTTCCCCTTCTGTTACAGTTGTCATACTGATAGCCTTTGAATTTAAGTTCAAGTAATTTTTGGTTAGTTATACAGGTCTTGATATTACTATCTTGGGCTGCAATGATTTCTATTCCTATCGAAACCAGGTATTTCTCCACTTGCTTGCATGCATCATGAACATCTTCGTCTTCTTTCAGTTCATACATGACCGTTATATATAAAACGTCCTGGTGGCTAACCAAATTGGTTTGCGGTTAGTCAGATTAGTTGGTAGTGAATCGTTCAACTAATTTGCTGCCTAACCTGATTCATCGGATGGCTGATTAAACAAAGTTTCCAACTAGCCATGTAATTGTACTTAATCTACCGCGTAATCCAATTAATTGGTAGCTGGTCTGGACCGAACTCATATGAAGCTGCTTAATATTGCATTAAGTCTATCCTGTTCTCTCGATACTTCTCTGTGTTTATAAAGGGCTTTCTCAGCAACTTTTGGTGGCTTTTAATTATTGTTGTCTAGTTGATGCATCTCTAAGATTATGTTAGTTATACAGAACGGTATTTCATATAGTTTACAATTTGCATTAGCTTCTTGTGTTGTTTGGCTGAGCTTTCACAAATATTATACTTGCTTCCCTTGTATTTTGACCTCTGATTTTCTCAAGTATTTTTGTCTATCTGCAAGATTGCAACCGAAATTTCATTACATGTTCTCCTTTTCTGGCTAATATAGTGTTCCAACATCTTGGAATACTTGGTATTTTTGTTCTTGTTCAATTTTTAATCAGACTTTAAATCATCAAAAGAGTCGGCTGGCCTGGGGTATTCTTACAATTCATGAATTATTTTTGTTACTTAACGTTTAGATTGAGGCACGTGGACTTCTTTTGACTCCGGAAACACTAGCTGCAATTCCACCTTTCTCCTCAATTACATTGAATGTGGAAGATTCCAATGGGACTGCTGGAAGCAAACCTGAGGTTGCAAAAACTGGATTAGGCTCATCAGCAGCAATGACTACATCAGTAGTTGCATCTCTGCTTCATTACCTTGGAGCCGTTAATCTCCCATTATCAACAAAAAATCTGCCTGAAGAAAAGTCAACTAACTCAGACCTTGATTTGGTACATATTATAGCTCAGAGTGCTCATTGCATAGCTCAAGGGAAAATTGGCAGTGGTTTTGATGTCAGTGCTGCTGTCTATGGTAGTCAACGCTACGTTCGTTTTTCTCCATCAGTTCTTTCTTCTGCTCAGGTATTTTCTTTTTCTTTAAGGACTATGTGGATACCTCTTGTTACATTAGTTATAAAATTATGGAGTTTATTTCACTATTTGATTATGGGATCGTCCAAATGCTTATTTTTATCAGCTCTTCCCATCTGTTTATTATGTTTATTGTTAAACTGTGTTTTACCTTTGATATTCCACTATATGCTGTATCAGATTTTACCAAAGTACTTGTAAATTATGTGTTAGATAGCAAGCGATCAAGTTATCCTTAGGAAATACATACATCTTAGTGCAAAGTGACGAATCCCAGATGGCAGTCTTATTTGCATACATATTTACAAGCTTCTTGAGGGAGAAATGTCCGTCTGGTGTGGATTTTTTTACTTGTCAATAAGTGACTATAGGATATCATATCTATGCACACAGTTGTCAAAGGTGCCTAGGAGCAAGGTGCGGCGCGGAGCACATCGAGTGCTTCAAATCCTTATGGCGAAGAGATTTTCGGTCAGCGCCATATGGCGCGCACCTTTAGGGTTTGGGTATAGTCACAAGGTGCAGAAATGGCGCGCCATTTGGTTCTCTTCGTCTCTTTTTAAGATTTATTCATTGTTCTGGAGTTTTTTTTTTATAAATATTTTCTGCATTTGAATTTCTTTTGAAGTGTATGATTTGGTATTGCATCAAGTTGGAAAATAATCAAAATATATATTTCAGAGGATTTCTTCTCGAACAACAATAGAAAATTGTTACAGTAAGAATGACGATTGCGACTCATGAACTTCACATCAAAATTGTAATATAGGTACATTATTAAATATCTTTTTCTAAGCTTATGTTTAGAACCCGAGGAAATCAAATAATATCTTGTTCTTGCCGTATAATAGAAATCATTAGGACAACTGGAAGCTTAATAATGTTATCAACAAAGACTTGAATGGGTGAACTATTGGAGAATCCTGGAAATGGAAAAAAAAAATCAAAGAACTTCTAAAGTTAGTAGACTCTAATTCTCGTAAAAAAATTTGTTTACTCTCCATATATGGGTTTACTATGATTAACTTTGGCAAGGATCTCCTTGGGCTTGGTTTGGGATTGTTGTAGCGTTTCAAAAAGGAGTAGAAGAAGCAGTTTTTGAGAGACCTTCCATATTTGCTTTCAAAATTTTGCATTCAATTTTTTCCCAAGTTTTAACCAAGGTTTCAAAATAAAATAAAATAGAAAATGATAACTTTTGATAATGTCTTTCAACAAGGGGAAATTTTGTATACTCCTTCCATTACGTGGAGCTACCGTGGATGCCCCTTCTCAACTTTCAATTTCTTTCCAAGACTTATTTCAAATACAATAATATATTATCTTCTATTTTGCACATATAATATGCACAATTGTACACCCTTCCCAACTTTTAATTTCTTTCCAGCACTTATTTTCAAATACAACCATATAATCTCCTATTTTATATATATACAATATGCACCATTGTATTAAATTGTTAGTAAAAGACATCAATGTCTGTCATATGGGATAATCTTTTTTGAATCCAGCTTCCTTTTTGAAGTGGAAATTAATTCATCTATTTGAAACCCTAAAATTTCCTTTGCACCTTTGTGCGCCTTGCGCCGTTAACAACTATGTGTGCACAAGAAAACAACAATTATGTAGAGCAAATAAGATATTAACTATATCAAGGATTCAAGTTACACTTTAACTAAGTTGTTGGTACAGTATATATGTTGATACACTGTATCGGTAGCACAAGCATTAGACTCATACCAAAGTTGTGAACTTGTGTCTTTATTGTTTTCCTTTAATTTTCCAGGTCAATTGCAAGCTTATCACGAGTTTATGTGATATACTTTGTATAGACATGAGAAAGATATCTCACTTGTCCATTTTTTGTGAATGTCAGGTTGGAGGAATGTATTTGCCAGATGTAATCACCGATATTCTTCAAGAGAAGTGGGATCATGAGAAGCATAAATTTTCCTTGCCTCCGTTAATGACTCTTGTGAGTTCGGCAACCTGTTAAATGCCTTTCTGATGACTAAGCGCTAGGAATAGTTTTGTTAGTGTAGAAATGTGAGAGGGACAATCACATCACTGATCATAGTTTATGTTCATTCATATAGTAAATGGTAATTAATAATCCCCTGCTCTTTTTTCTCATTATGTCGATCTATGTTCTTAAAGCTATACACGTTCTTTTGACTTTCAGTTTCATGATATGGTAGTATTGGTTATCAATATGTTTGGAGTTGTATCATATTTCAATTTCTAGTGATTCTGTTGATGCATTCTTAATTTTGACAGTTACTAGGGGAACCTGGTACTGGAGGCTCCTCTACCCCATCAATGGTGGGCTCAGTGAAGCAGTGGATGAAGGCTGATCCTGAGAAATCCCAAGAAACATGGAGAACATTAGCAGGTGCAAATTCAAAACTTGAGGAACAACTCAAACTGTTGAACAAATTTGCTGGCGAACAAACGGAGGCATACAAACAGATCATATGCACTTGCAGCGGTCATGTGCATAGCAAGGTAACATTTTTCATGTGTGCTCACTTGGAGATATTTGGAACTTTAATTTCTTCTCTGCAATAAGCGACTTTTGCACCTCCTTAGTCTAAAATGAATTATGTCTTGCTGGATAAAACTCGATCTTTAGTTCTTTGTTCAGTTAATGTTAAGAAATCATTCACATGATATACTATTTAACAATTTAGTTTATTTTTAATTGGAAATTTCATTCACGTTGCAAGTGTTGGCACATTGATTTTGATACTTACAATTAACGTCTCTACTGTTTTAGATCTATCTCCTCACAGGTTCAAAGTAAAGCCCCAACCAAATGAAAGGTTCATGCATCCATCAAGCTATCACTCAGACTCATTCAAAGGTCACAAGCGAGGAACACAGAAGGTCATTAAATGATCTCAATCAATAAACTTCTCAAGACAAGATCCAGCTTCTCGGGAGTTTGTAATACATAGGAAACAAATGTCAAACACTTACGATGGATGACTCATTAAAAGCTTGAAAGGGTAAGTATGAAGAAAGCGGATCATCCGTCGGATCATCCGTTTTGGAACAACAAGTTTTTGCTTAGTTCCCACAGACAATCCGACGGATTACCGCGGATCACCGTCGGATGATCCGTCTTGGAACAACAAGTTTTTACTTAGTTCCCACAGATCAACCTTCGGATTTCCGCTGACATCTTTTGGACTATCCGTTTTGGAACAACAAGTATTGTGTGGTCCAAATGGGTGATCCGGCAGATCACCGCGGATCACCGTCGGATGATCCGTTTTGCTGAGGTGGCTATTTGAAATTCAAATCCAACGACCCTCATTTAATGAGCATTTAATGCATCCAACGGGTAGTTTTCTAGTCGTTACTGTTGCAACGGATGATCCCCCGGATATCCGACGGATCATCCGCTCGGCTGTAGTAAATGCTCCATCTCCTTAGATTTGTACAAATAGACTTCACCCCTCTTCATAAAGACTCACCTATTTGAGCTTTAAATTTTTCAACTACCAAGAAAGCTTCACCATTACTCTACAAACATCTATTTTGTCATCCAATTAAAAGTGCTAGAGTATTCAAGAGTTGTAATCTTAGATCTTCAAAGTGTTCAGAAGATCGAAACTTTCCTTTTTCTCAAGTTGAAGTTGACAAGTCTTCGTAAGAAAACTCGTGTGTAAAAAAGTTGACGAGCCTTCGGAAGAAAACTCGTGTAAGAAGTTGACGACCTCTTCGGATCCAAATTCGTGTTAGAAGTTGATGAGTTCTTCGGATCCAAACTCGTGTGTAACTATTTATTCAAATAGTGGGATTAAAGTCGGAGAAAGTTTCGGGACTGGAGTGCCCCTTGGGAGCATACCAGGATACATCGAGTGTTTGATTCTCTCTTCTCTTATTATCCTTTTAATTGCTTATTATTGTTGATAATATTTTTATTACCCTATTCACCCCCCCCCCCCCCCCCCCCTCTAGGGTTCTACTTCTACAGCAAGCATACGTTAGTTGAGATAGCACACTATTTGAGATACATCCTCTCTCACACCCATGAAGGATTCCTTATTCGGAGCACAATCAAAGTTAAGTTATTAGATAATATTTTTTTTCTTTTCTTTTAAAACCCACGTGCGGGCTCAGTTAAATCGTTTCTCCCAGCACACGATTTATAGCCGGTCGTTATATCGTTTTCAGACTCTTCGTGCGGATCTTGTCCGCACTGGCTATATCATCATTGCCCCACACGCACGCCTCGAATACTCCTCACGCTCCAGAGCTCCACAAGACGGCCGACATCTTCGATGCCCGCAACTCAACGCCTCGCTTCGCCCACGACACCGAAGGCGCCTCCGATGTCTTCACGACGCCTACGACAGCCGATGTTGTCCAGCCACCCGTTTTATGCGCACGACGTCCTTACAACGTCTTCTCGACGCCCTTATGGCACTGCACGACGGACCGCGTGGTCGACCGTCGTTTATATCCGTGGTAGAATAGTGCCGGTCCTCGACCGTCAGTGCGACGTCCTAGCCGTTGAGTTTTCATGCGCGGGCTCCCCATTCTGACCCACGCCAGCTCAGATCGTGGCCATTTTTCGTCAGTCTTATGACCTTGTGGATGCTCCACATCGCACATGCCAGATTCATCATCGCCCTGTTATTAGATAATAGATCACTTGGAAACCATTATATGTAATATAAAACAACTTTAAGGTAGAATTTGATTTAATGTTGTGGAAATGTATTTTAGTTCTTGATTTTCTGAGTTGTTGCTTAGTTATATTATATTAACATGCACTCAGTCTTTCTGTAACTTAAAGCTTCCAAATATTTTTGGTTCTCGAAGCGTCTTTTTGATGTTGATAAGTTCTCTTACATAACTATGTTTATTTATTAAAGACGTTAACTGCTTCCCAAAGAAAATCTGTTTAAAAGCATAGATGAAAGCAGTAAAAGGAAAATCAGAATGGAGGTTTACACGTGTTGTAGTCTACCGGAAACACATGCACTATCACATCTTTACTGTTTTAAAGGAAGTCTTCATTTAGCATCACAATTTAAGGCTATTTATAAGGGCACATAAGAAGTTGATCAGGGCTAGCCAGGATTAGGGCTAGCCAATGTTTGAGAAGATTTTACTCGGACTATCCAAATATTCCACTCAGGGGGCTGTCCAACCCCCCCCCCCCCCCCCCCCAAACTCCAAAAATCAATCTCATTTCTAAATTTCACTCTCTCTCTTCACAAACCCTATTTTCCCTCTTCTTCTTCTTCTTCTTCTTCTTCTTCCTCTCCACCATTTCCTACTCCTGAAGCTACATATTATTTTGGATCTTCTTCTCCACCATTTTCCAACTCTCTCCCTACGATGGCACGCAAATGTTCCTCTCAATCAAGGTAAGAACCCTAATACTTAAAATTGTTAATTTTTCCCCAAAACTCTAATAATTTAGTTCGAAAAACCCAAGTATACATTGTAATGGAATGATAGTTAAGATGACGGACAGTCGTTCTAGATGATCACGAATTTATAATGGAATGATAGTTTGGAAAATCTCGAGTCGACTAGGACTGTCCATGTTTCTGGCAGTCCTATGTACTGTTAGGACTGCCAGAAACTGTGGCAGTCCACTTGTACAGTAAGTATAACACAGGACTACCGCACTTTGTGGCAGTCCTATGTACTGTTATGACTGCATGAAACTGTGGCAATCCACTTGTACAGCAAGTATAACTCAGAACTGTTGCACTTTGTGGCAGTCCTTTATACATCTAGGACTGCCAAAAAGTGTGGCAGTCATGTGGTATACTTGCTGTAACGCTCCAGAACCAGAATACTGGAGAGCGGGGGTGAACATAGCCAGCTACGTATACTGAAGTGCAACCCACCTCGTTATACGGTCACGGCTGTCTAGATACATGAGGATTTAACTACAAGCCATCAGTCTCCTATGGTCATGGACAAGCCTATTGTCTCAATCTCAAGCAAGCAATAACAGTTTACAAGATGTCAGAACACCAAATATACAATAGTAAGACGTTCCATACATTACATATTTGGATGATCATGAAGCTAGTCGTACAAAATGTCAAGACTAGCAAGAGATTCAGTCATACATGATCAACCCTAGGATTTGTTAATCATGTTACAGCCCGTAGGCAGACAGTAAATAAAGGTGCAATACGAGCTAAACATGTGCTCGCCGGCTAAACACCTAAAAAGAATATTTTTACAATGAAGTGGAAGAACAAAAGGAACCCACTCGTTGCCCTGGTTACGCCGGGTAGTCACCATCTGGCTGGAAGGTAGGTAGATCCTCTGGAGCTGCTCCGATATCTAGCCATACAAAACCAGCTGGATCAGACCCCAGAAAGAGCAAGTGCCACAAAGGAGGCTTCACTTAGGAACTAAAATCAGCATATAATAAATAGATATTTAAAGATAATTATATATAAAGAAAACTGATAATAACAGAGCCAACAACAGTGAATTGAGTACGAGAAAACCATTCAGGTAGCCAGGTCGCAACCCTTAAACCAAATAAGGACTGGGGTTGTAACCCTTCACCTGAATAGAAACCCGTCTCAAATACTGTTGGAAAGGTAAAACATGACGAGCATGACCTAAGGTGCAATAAGACAATAAACGAAGAGAGGACACAGAACTGCTCCGGGAGCCAGGTTACAACCTTTAAACCAAATAAGGACCGGGGTTGTAACCCTTCGTCTGAACAGAACTTGTCCCCTGAGCATTATTGCTAAGGTAAGCATAAATAATCATGACGATATATGATAAGATAACATGGGACTATTCAGATAACCAAGTTACAACCCTTAAACCAAACAAGGACCGGGGTTGTAACCCTTCATCTGAACAGAACTTGATTTCTCGTCATTTATCAATAAGTAAAACACAAGAAATCAGGTCATGTTACAATCTTGTACAGGATTAGGACAAAACTAGGCTGGGCTAGACTCCATCCAATCAATCACGGCCACGCAATGAGTACGGCTTGATACTTTAACTAACTAGGATTATCACAGGCCTAGTTACTAGCAAAATGCAATGAGATTATTCCAACAGCCACAAGCCCTGCAGACTATCCAGGTTATCCAGACGCAATTAGGGGATTGAATTCATGTGGGTACATCGTCCAAGAGACGCATGTACCCTTAAGTAGCTTGGTGGGTGCAACACAAGACAGTATGCTGGAAATGCGCCCTATTCGACGGTAGGCTACAAATCCCATGATGGGGCGCCCAGATAACGGGATTGCCTGTAGCTGGAAAATCTTTTCATGACTACTAAATTTTTCTAGTTATTAGCCTTAGTCAATTTCAGTAGGTACCCCTGACCGTGGTATTCAGGAGGTCCCTATCCTAGACATGATGCAAGATAGTACTGGTTCATTGTACAAATACAATCATCCACGGTGTCCAGGTCATTCATTATAGTCATGTCATGCAAGCCGTCGCAACAGTCTTTCAATAGTTCCTATCATGCTTGCTTGTCATATCCTGTCATGTCATGTTTACTCCATACCATGCCATGCACCATTAATAATCCGGTCATATCACTCCATCCGTGCTTGTCAAGAAAGTGCAAGGCATAGAAAGACAATCGGGTACACAAAGGGCTCAAGGCTCTTCGCGAGTGAGCCTCTACGCTAGGCCAAGGGCCTCAATGCGTAAAGTGGCTCTACGCTAGCAAGAGTAAGGGAGAGATAGTTCTACACGAGCAAGGATGCATGTGGGTGGGGTTCTACGCTAGCCGGGCTTTACGCAAGCGAGATTATACGCGCGTAAGAATTTCACGCGAGTGGAATCTACGCGCGCAAACACCCGAGCGAAATTCTACGCACGCGAGAGTCTACTCGAGCTAAAGTCTACGCGAGCACGACTCTACGCACGCGAGAGGGCACCGGCGTAGAGTTCGAGTGAACTCGGCGTAGAACGAATACGCTAGCACGCAATTGCGTGTGCGTAAAGGGGGCACTACGCAGACACGTTAAAACGTGTGCGTAAAAGGCTGCATGATTACATTGTTACGTAAGACGTGGGCGTAAAGGGCTAAATCACTATGCTAACACGTTAGAATGTGTGCGTAAAACTCCGTCTTCTCTACCAGGCCAAGACAAGCATGCGTAAAAGCTCAAGAACTCAAGCAAGCTCCATCTCGGTCAAGACTTGATGAAATCCAGCCATTCAAGAGCCAAACTTGCGTAAAATCGAAATCCCTACCACATGGAACCCTCCATTTCAGAAACAACCAAGTTTTAGAAGATCAAAACCATGAAGATTCAAAAATGCTAAAACTTAGATCTACATGAAACGAGCCAGGGAATTCGAAAATGCTAAATACTAAAGTGATTTAAAATCTCATGAGGAAGACAATGGAACAACAAAATCTGAGTTCCTCCATGAAGCAAGTTACACTTCCCTAAGCCCTCTCTCTGATAGATGGAGAGTAATGGTGAAAAAGAAGAAGAAATAATGAAGAAGTAAATGAGGAGAGAGAGTGGGCGGCTAATAAAGGAAGAGAGTGGGTAGGTGGGGTTGGTCCATATGCAAAACTGAACCAAGCCGAACCAAGCAATGAAATGCCAAAAAAACCATACAATAAGACATGCCATGAATCAAGATACGTACACGTATACCAAAATACGTAATACGAACTATGGTCGTTACACTTGCTGTACAAGTGGACTGCCACAGTTTCAGGCAGTCCTAACAGTATACAGGATTGCCAGAAATATGGGCAGTCCTGCATTGCACTTCTTGTTTGCTGTTTGCTAAGTATTCTTCGATTGATATTAAATATGGTTATTTATAAGGGCATATAAGAAGTTGATCAGGGCTAGCCAAGTCTTAGTTTTCCATTATTTACAAGTTTGCCACTGAAAAATTTACTCCGGGCTATCCAAATGGTAAATATAAAAGATAACTCTTATAATTTTTGTCTCCTTCCTCTCCATTCTCTCTCCCCCTTTTCTCCAAACCCTAGTTCTTTCTATTTGTGGTCCCAACTTTTTTCTCAACCCCACTTTTCTCCAAACCCTAGAAGATTTTCCAAGGAAGATTCTTAGTATATTCGGTACGATTACGTCAACTAAACGACAAATTTTCTTAAATAATTTGTTCTTTTGAAATAATCTTATATTTTGTACCAATGTAAAAATTATGGAAGAAAGTGGATCATCAGGTCTATCAATCGAGCAACCCGGACCTTCCGAAGAACACGACAAAACATCGAAAGAACTCTCGGTAAATTTTCGACCGACCAAATACGTAATCGACACAGAGTTCTCGCGAACAAGTACTGTGGATACGAGGACTACCACATATTGTGGTGGCAGTCCTGAAACAAACAGTCTGTAAAGGTGGACTGCCACAAAACATGGCAGTCCAAGAAGTAACTAGGACTGCCAGATTACGCGGCAGTCTATGTATAGAAATACTGTACAACAAGACTGCCAGACTTTCTGGCAGTCCATAAAACACGAAGGACTGCCAGATTACGCGGCAGTTTTATGTGTAGAACTAGTGTAAAATAGGACTGCCAGACTTTCTGGCAGTCTATAAAACACGAAGGACTGCCAGACTGTCTGGCAGTCCTGTATTACAGTCCTGAAGGAATGCCAATTTTCCTTGACAATCTTGAAGTTGTTCATATTGTATTTGTTTTTGTAATTGTGATTGAAAATTTCTTTGGAAATATAATGTAGGGCATACCACCTCCTATTTCCATTGACTTGAGTAATGTATTCTCAACGGATGTCGCCTTTGAATCTTATGAAAAAGTATTAGAATGGTGCAGACAAGTTGGAAGGCAAGCAAACACGGTCCTTGTCATTTCAAGGTCATTACGAGGTCCATCATGTTGTAAAACTGCTGATCTTGGATGCGAAAAAGGTGGAACATTTAGGCTTCATCGCAGAAAAGAAAAATGTGTCCGAAAAAAGTCCCGAAGAAGGCGGTAGGGACCAGAAAGTGTGGTTGTCCTTTCAAGATAGTGCTTGTCTCAGGACATGATGGAAAGTGGACAGTTGATGTCAGAAATGGGATGCACAATCATACGTTGGCGGAGACACTTATTGGTCATCCCTATGCCGAAAGGTTGAACGAAGAGGAGAAGAAGTTAGTTGAAGAATTGTCCAGCTCCGGAGTTGGCCCGAAACAAATTTATTCCGCGGTGCGCCAGAAGAATGAAAAGAACAAGTCTACGATAAGGACAATCTACAATGCACTCTCGAGGTCGAGGACAAATACCCTAAGAGAAAGAATGGCGATGCAACAAGTTTTAAAGTTACTTGCCGACAATCACTATGTGGAGTACCATAGAAGACATCCGCCGTCTAATGAAATTACTTCTATGTTTTGGACGCATCCGGATTGTACGTATTTGGCACGGTCCTTTGCCGATGTCTTAGTGGCTGATTGCACGTACAAGACTTAACAAATTCAAGATGCCACTTTTCCACATTGTCGGCTTCACGTCAACGGGTAAATCATTTTCAGTTGCATTTTGTTTCTTGAAGAATGAAACCGTAGATGACTATACATGGGCATTGAACAAATTGAAGACACTTTACACTAGACACAAAGAGCCGTCTGTTTTTGTCACCGATCGAGAATATGCATTGATGAATGCTATAGATATCGTATTTCCTCATGCTCGTAGACTACTATGCACATATCATGTTAATCGAAATATTCAAGCACAATGCAAGAGCAGGTTTGAAAAAGTAGACGACAAACTTGATATGGACCGTTTCACAGAATTCTACAACGATTGGACCCTTGTGTGACGAACAAGTACTGTAGACGCTTTTGACAAAGCATGGTTGGAGTTCAAAGAGAAGTGGGAAAGTAGCAACAAGCCATGTATATCGTATATCAAAGACACATGGGTTGATCCACATAAAGAAGATTTTGTCTTAGCATGGACGAATGAGGTGAAGCATTACGGCACGACCACTACCAACTTTGCCAAAGGTTCACACTCAACATTGAAGAAATATCTACGTTCATCGGTCGGTGGTTTTGTGTCAGTTTGGCAGTCGATAAATCTAATGACCAATTCGACGGTGAACGAGATAAAGGCTTCATTTCAGATGAGCCTCAATATTGTAAAGCACGAACATAGGAAAGAAGAGTTGTTGTCTGATTTAGTCCATGTATTGTCTCACTATGCATTGGCATTGCTATTTGATGAGATTGCTCGGGCGAATTCAGTTGGTTTTGATACCGAAGAATGTAGTTGTACACATCGACATTCTCTCGGCCTTCCTTGTTCTCATGAGATCAACGAATATTGTCAATGTAGACCTATTCCAGTAGTGGTCGTTGATCAACGTTGGAGACAGTTGTCAGTCATGCCTATGGTGGACAGTCACGACGATTTTTTTTCCTTGCCAGAAGTTAAACTCCTTCATGCAAGATGGTGTGCTACACTAGAACCTGAGAGGAAGTCTATTGAACTTAAAATTCAAGGACTTGTCCACCCGGCAAGTAGTCATGTGCATGAGCCATCTGTTGTCGTTGCCCCGAAGGGTAGACCACTAAGAAGACTTACAAGAACACAGAAGAAGAAGCTCGAGTCTACTAGTAGGGAACTATCATTATTTGAGCATATTGAAAGAAGCGTGGAAAGGTTCGTTTGTCCAAAGAGGAAGGACAAGCTTCCTATTCAACGAAAGAAACAGAAAACAAGAGTTGGTGTCACATTCGACATGTACATTCATATATTTCATCATGCGATACAGGAGTACATTTGGTCTATTGAAGATGTGCCTAAAGATGGACATTGTGGGTACCATGTTCTTGCAAGACATCTAGGCTATTCCGTTAAAGACGGATGGAGACATGTTAGAGCAGAGCTGTACGAGGAGTTGGAGTCTCGTCTTCCCTTCTACAGCAAATTACTAAGCCCAGATACAGTTGGAGAATTGTTGACAAATATTCTGTGCGCCGATCAGACTACTGGAGAGGAACATTACATGGATGTATGTGTTGGTATATTGTACCTGTTAGCGAATAGATATGCAGCAGAAGGGACATCCATGTAATGTTCCTCTCCAGTAGTCTGATCGGCGCACAGAATACTTGTCAACAATTCTCCAACTGTATCTGGGCTTAGTAATTTGCTGTAGAAGGGAAGAGGAGACTCCAACTCCTCGTACAACTCTGCTCTAACATGTCTCCATCCGTCTTTAACGGAATAGCCTAGATGTCTTGCAAGAACATGGTACCCACAATGTCCATCTTTAGGCACATCTTCAATAGACCAAATGTACTCCTGTATCGCATGATGAAATATATGAATGTACATGTCGAATGTGACACCAACTCTTGTTTTCTGTTTCTTTCGTTGAATAGGAAGCTTGTCCTTCCTCTTTGGACAAACGAACCTTTTCACGCTTCTTTCAATATGCTCAAATAATGATAGTTCTCTACTAGTAGACTCGAGCTTCTTCTTCTGTGTTCTTGTAAGTCTTCTTGGTGGTCTACCCTTCGGGGCAACGACAACAGATGGCTCATGCACATGACTACTTGTCGGGTGGGCAAGTCCTTGAATTTTAAGTTCAATAGACTTCCTCTCAGGTTCTAGTGTAGCACACCATCTTGCATGAAGGAGTTTAGCTTCTGGCAAGGAAAAGAAATCGTCGTGACTGTCCACCATAGGCATGACTGACAACTGTCTCCAACGTTGATCAACGACCACTACTGGAATAGGTCTACATTGACATCGATATTCGTTGATCTCATGAGCACAAGGAAGGCCGAGAGAATGTCGATATGTACAACCACATTCTTCGGTATCAAAACCAACTGAATTCGCCCGAGCAATCTCATCAAATAGCAATGCCAATGCATAGTGAGACAATACATGGACTAAATCAGACAACAGCTCTTCTTTCCTATGTTCGTGCTTTACAATATTGAGGCTCATCTGAACTGAAGCCTTTTATCTCGTTCACCGTCGAATTGGTCATTAGATTTATCGACTGCCAAGCTGACACAAAACCACCGACCGATGAACGTAGATATTTCTTCAGTGTTGAGTGTGAACCTTCGACACGGTTGGTAGTGGCCGTGCCGTAATGCTTCACCTTATTCGTCCATGCTAAGACGAAATCTTCTTTATGTGGATCAAGCCATGTGTCTTTGATATAAGATATACATGGCTTGTTGCTACTTTTCCACTTCTCTTTGAACTCCAACCATGCTTTGTCAAAATCGTCTACATTACTTGTTCACCACACAAGGATCCAATCGTTGTAGAATTCTGTGAAGCGGTCCATATCAAGTTTGCCGTCTACTTTTTCAAACCTGCTCTTGCATTGTGCTTGAATCTTTTGATTAACATGCCATGTTCATAGTAGTCTACGAGCATGAGAAAATACGATATCTATAGCATTCATCAATGCATATTCTCGATCGGTGACAAAAACAGACGGCTCTTTGTGTCTAGTGTAAAGTGTCTAAAATTTGTTCAATGCCCATGTATAGTCATCTACGATTTCATTCTTCAAGAAACAAAATGCAACTGAAAATGATTTACCCATTGACGTAAAGCCGACAATGTGGAAAAGTGGCATATTGAATTTGTTAGTCTTGTACGTGCAATCAACCACCAAGACATCGGCAAAAGACCGTGCCAAATGCGTACAATCCGGATGTGCCCAAAAGATAAAAGTAATTTTATTAGACGGCGGATGTCTTCTATGGTACTCCACATAGTGATTGTCGGCAAGTAACTTCAAAACTTGTTGCATCGCCATTCTTCCTCTTAGGGTATTTGTCCTCGATCTCGAGAGTGCATTGTAGATTGTCCTCATCGTAGAATTGTTATTTTCATTCTTCTGGCGCACCGCGGAATAAATTTGTTTCAGGCCAACTCCGGAGCTGGACAATTCTTCAACTAACTTCTTCTCCTCTTCGTTCAACCTTCCGGCATAGGGATGACCAGTAAGTGTCTCCGCCAGCGTATGATTGTGTATCCCATTTCTGACATCAACTGTCCACTTTCCATCATGTCTTGAGACAAGCACTATCTTGAAAGGACAACCACACTTTCTGGTCCCTACCGCCTTCTCCGGAACTTTTTTTGGACACATTCTTCTTTTCTGCGATGAAGCCTAAATGTCCCACCTCTTTCGCATCCAAGATCAGCAATTTTACGACACGACGGGCCTCGTAATGACCTTGAAATGATAAGGACTGTGTTTGCTTGCCTTCCAACTTGTCTGCACCATTCTAATGCTTCTTCATAAGATTCAAAGGCGACATCCGTTGAGAATACGTTACTCAAGTCAATGGAAATAGGAGGTGGTATGCCCTACATTACATTTCCAAAGAAATTGCCAATCACAATTACAAAAACAAATACAATATGAACAACTTCAGGACTGTCAAGAAAAATTGGCATTCCTTCAGGACTGTACAACATGACTGCCAGACAGTCTGGCAGTCCTTCGTGTTTTATAGACTGCCAGAAAGTCTGACAGTCCTATTTTACACTAGTTCTACACATAGACTACTGCGTAATCTGGCAGTCCTTCGTGTTTTATGGACTGCCAGAAAGTCTGGCAGTCTTGTTGTACAGTATTTCTACACATAGACTGCAGCGTAATCTGGCAGTCCTAGTTACTTCTTGGACTGCCATGTTTTGTGGCAGTCCACCTTTACAGACTGTTTGTTTCGGGACTGCCACAATATGTGGTAGTCCTAGTGTCCACAGTACTTGTTCGTGAGAACTCTATGTGTCGACTACGTATTTGGTCGGTTGAAAATTTACCGAGAGTTCTTTGGATGTTTTGTCGTATTCTTCGGAAGGTCCGGGTTGCTCGATTGATAGACGTGATAATCCATTTTCTTCCATAATTTCTACATTGGGACAAAATATAAGATTATTTCAAAAGAACAAATTATTTAAGAAAATTTGTCGTTTAGCTGACGTAATCGTACCGAATATACTAAGAATCTTCCTTGGAGAATCTTCTAGGATTTGAAGAAAAGTGGGGTTGAGAAAAAAGTTGGGACCACAAGTAGAAAGAAATAGGGTTTGGGAAAAAGGGGGAGAGAGAATGGAGAGTGAGGAAGGAGACAAAAATTATAAGAGTTATCTTTTATACCTACCACTTGGATAGCCCTGAGTAAAGTTTTCCGTGGCAAACTTGTAAATAATGGAAAACTAAGACTTGGCTAGCCCTGATCAACTTCTTATGTGCCCTTATAAATAGCCCAATTTAATTATATTAAATGTATGAAGAATCATTTCAAAATCTCCAGAGTTGATAATTATACCTATATTTTGGTTTTATTTAAAGTGCTAAGATTTCCAAGCCTTATGAATGTACAGTGTGTGGAGCAAGCTTCAAATGAATACCAAGAGTAGTCAACTGCTTATATTGAAATGTTTTTTCATACATTGAACATAATTAATTTGTGGTTTTGGTTTTATTTCCAAAGTTCATAATTATACCTATGTTTTGGTTTTATTTGAAGTGCTAAGATTGCCAAGCCTTACGAATGTACACTGGATGGAGCAAGCTTCAAATGAATACCAAGAGTAGTCTACTGCTTCTGTTGAAATGATTTTTTCATACAATGAACATAATTAATTTGTGATTTTGGTTTTATTTCCAAAGTTCATAATTATACCTATATTTGGTTTTATTTAAAGTGCTAAGATGGCCAAGCCTTATGCATGTACAGTGGATGGAGCAAGCTTCAAATGAATACCAAGAGTCAGTTGTGAAAACATTGCTTGGAGCAAGAGAGGCTTTCCTTGAAATCATGTTTCATATGCAACGGATGGGGAAGGCCGCAGGTGTTCCTGTAAGTTTTTTTTTTTTTTCAATTTTTTGCCATCATGTTTAGACTATAGAGCCATACTTCTCTGAATAGCTCTTTCGAGTGGGATTATAGTCTTTAACATCGATCGTTTTTTGAAAGGACCTTTAAATTGATAAACATATTGTCCTGCTTATTACTCAATTTGTGTCGCTAGGATACTAATTAGTCCACTAAGTTGGTTTATTTGGTGCCAAATATCATTTCTTCTGGGGATTGAAATCCTTCTTTTCGAACTCATATGCTTCTCTTTATTTCCCAATTAGCTTTCTGCATTAACGGAAGCAGTGCTATGCTGTATGAGTTTTTCATTGTTCATGTTCTTTGTGGTCAATATAAACATGATGCATGCTGGCAACCATGAATACTTGAGATAATGGCTCTTTCGGTTATTTAGTTAATACGTTTATTCTATATATTAAATCAGCTGATATTAGCTTGGGGCCGATTAATGATTATCCGATTGGTCTTTGGCTTATATTATGTGCAACTGTCTCCCTGTAGTATATACACTATATTACGAGTGTATATTACGCCCTTGTGTAGGATCATTCTTAGTTTGGGAGAAGATTTTGGAAGATACCCCTGCATTTCCAAAAAAATTGAAGGTCAACATATTGGCAAAAGTACATTGTGGAAATGTTCATTTACTCGTTTAAGTGGCCTAGGTTAATGTACATTCTCAGTTCTTGGTAAAATCGCTGATCAATCAATTATTCACACTTTTTCCTTGAACCTCTTGGAAAAAAGCTATGAAGAATATTATTCTCATAGTAACAAGAAAATTGCATATTAATTTTTTTAGTACAGTAGAAGCTGAGCTATACATGGGAATGTCATTCCTTTTAGCCGTTGGCTTAATGTGTCATAGAGATAAATGCAGCTCCATATAGCAAATTATATCATCCTACCTCTTCATCTTGACTCATTGTCTAGGGGAACTTTGAGGCTGCTACTTGGTTGCATGAGCTTAAATGAAAGGTAGCTCTAACTACATGCCAAATGGCTGCGTAGGTTTTATGCCATGTCCCTCTCGTCCTCATAGCTAGATTGTCTAGGACTTTGGCATCGACAAAGAGGGTTGATGTTATGTCAAAGAATTGCTCATAAAATTTTTCTGAAATCCTTTATGGAGCTTTCTTATGCTCTATGTAGACCCCATTCTGATAGAGGGGTTGGATGATAATGATGATGAAGAAACTCGGGTATATGCCTATCTCATTGATAATGAAAAAGTTACAAATATTAAAGAGTTAATACAAAACATGCCAAGAGAGGGTTGACGTTAGGTCGACAACTGCTCAAATCAATATTTTTTTAAAAAAAATCCTTTATGGCTCCATAGCCGACCCTATTCTGATGGGTGAAGGCTTGGATGATGATGATGAAGATTAAAGAAGTCGAGCTGCATGCTTGTCTTGTTGGATAATGAAAGAGTTACAAATGTTAAAGAGTACATACAAAACATGCCAAGAAAAGGGGCAAATAATTGCTTCTCATCGCGAAAAAACTGCATATTGTTGATTTTGTAAATGATATTTCTTTCTCCTGCTGTTTCTCTCTTGGTTTGATTATATATGCAATTTTTCATAACAAAATAGTTTCTAGCGACTATTATTATTACATTTTACTTATATTTAAAGTTATGCATTCTCACCTATTCTTTTAAAATTGCGCAAAGTTCCAAATCTCCTTGCATAAACCTTATCAATCTCCGAATAAATTGTTGCAGAAAAATAATAATTGATTTGCATGTTCTCACTTCGTGCCATTTCGACGTTGCAGATAGAACCAGAATCACAGACTCGACTTCTAGACGCCACCATGGATATGGAAGGAGTTCTGTTGGCTGGAGTCCCCGGAGCAGGCGGTTTTGATGCGGTTTTCTCAGTAGTACTAGGCGAGTCCACCGACGCCGTAAGCAAAGCGTGGAGCTCGCGAGGCGTTCTGCCCTTGCTTGTCAGAGAAGACCCTCGCGGCGTGTCGCTGGAGACCGGCGATCCCAGAGCAAGTGAACTGTCGAGCACCATCTCGTCGTTAGAAATTAATTAGCATCAAATTTTATTTTTCCTCATTACATTGTGTAACAGATGCATGGTTGAAGATGTTAAAATGACTTGAATCAGTTAGTTTTGAGTTATCAGCAGCTGTGTCATGTGAAGAACAAAACAGTTATCTCTACAGTGAGTCTCAACATCAAGTTCTGAGCATTGTTATTGCAGATGTACAGATTGCTCAGTTTTTTTTTTCTTTTCATGCTTTCATTCATTCATTTATTCACCAGAAATCTTGACATGAGCAGCTCCCTTGCTGGAAGCGATGGAACCGGTTGCGGTCCCTGACGACGACGTCCCGGTCGAAAATCTTCGAGATCAGTTTGGTATACGTGTGGCACTCGGAACTCATCCGAAGGTTTGCGAAAACGCGTATCAGCTCTCCCTGGCTGGTGTTTAGAAGGGCGAAGGCGATGGCCAGCTTCTGGCTCTGCCTGCAGACCACTTGCAGTTTCTCAGCTTCGTCGTCTGCTGCCCCGAGCAGCGAGGACACCTCCGACGTGTCGGGTTTGTAGCCTTCGAACCTCAGCTGCCACTCCATCTGGTAGAGCATCTCGTTGACTCCGTCGCACCGGGGGTGCGATCTGTCCTGCGAGACGAAGGTGTACACTCTACCCTTCACCTCCACCCGACTGACTCCGGGCACCTGAGAGAGCCCGAGGTCGGCCATTTCCGTCCGAACACGTGCTGCGTCGTCCCATCGCCGCATCTTCGAGTACATGTTCGATAGAATCACGTAGTCTCCAGCCTTGGCACAGCCCAACTCTACCAAGCTTCTCATTGCACACTCTGCTAGCTCTAGGTTGCCATGGACCTTGCATGCACTCAGCAGGCTTCGCCACGCCACGTCAGTCGGCAGGCCGACCGGCATGCTCTTGACCAGCGCGAGCGCGTCGTCCAGCTTGCCGGCTCGGCCCAGGAGGTCGACGACGCACCCGTAGTGCTGCGTGTTCGGCTCGACCCGGCGCTCCAGCCGCATCCGATCGAAGCACCGGAGGCCCTCTTCGACGAGCCCCGCGTGGCTGCACGCGCTCAGGACGCCGACGAAGACCGCGTCGTCCGGCTCGATCCCGTCGTCCCTCGACATCTCCTTGAAAGCCTCCAGTGCCTTCTCGCCGGCGCCGTGCGCCGCCAGACCGGAGATCAGGACGCCGTAAGCCCACGCATTCTTGTCGCGCATCGAGTCGAAGACTAGCATTCCCTTCTCCGGACATCCGCATTTCATGTACATGTCGAGCACTGCGGTCCGGACCACGACGTTGAGCCCGGCGAAGTTCCTCTCCAGCGAGGAGTGGATGCTCCTTCCGGCACGGAGCGCGCCGAGGCGGGCGCAGGAGGAGAGGGCGCTGACGATCGAGCTCTCGTCGGGCCTCATGCCTCCTCCTCGGTCGGTCGTCGTCATCGACGAGAAGAGGCGGAGGCATTCCCCCCACAAGCCGGCTCTGGCGTGAGCCGCGAGCAGCGCGCTCCAAGAAGCTACTGTTCTATTGGAGCCCAGCTGCTCGAACACCTTGCGGGAGAGCTCGATCTCTCCGCGTCTGCCATAGAGGCTGATCAGACCGTTCTGCGCGTAGGCGTCAGCGCCGAACCCGGACTTGATCGCGCTGGCGTGGAGCTGCGCTCCTTCTCCGACAGCCGACGAGAGCAGGGCGCAGGCCTTCAGAGCGAACGGGAACGTGAAGCCGTCTGGCTCGACGTCTTGCTCTACCATCTCCTGATACAAACACAATGCTGTGTTCGGGTCGGAAGAGTCGACGTAGGCCCTGATCATGGTGTTGAAGTGGAAGGCGCCGCGCTCGTCGAGCGCGTCGAAGATGGACCGGGCGTGGGCGAGGCTGCCCCAGGCGGAGAGCGCGCAGGCGGAGAGGAGGTCGCCTCCTCCGACGCGGTCGAGCTGCCCGAGCTTTACGAAGCGGGCGTGGGCCTGCTTGAACTCTTCCATGGAGGCGACGCGGTGGAGGAGCGGACGCGGGGGGCGCGGCGAGCCGAACCTCGGTGGCGGTGCAGCTGCAATGTGCGGTGGATTGTTCGGCGGTGGCGGTGGCGGTGGTGGTGCAGTGGAGGGTTGGAGTTGGGGGAGGAGGGCTAAACCTCCTGCTCCTACCATTGTACGAAAATTATCAAAGTTCGAGTCGCGGTAACGACCTCTCTCTTCGTATGTTCTTGACTGTTCCGACATCCTACGTTAGCGGGAGCCTCGTGTTCGAGTAGCACAAACAATCTTTTCAAGAATCTCGACATCCTAGAGCCTCGGGGTCCGAGTAGCATAAACAATCTTTACAAGAATTTTGACTGTTTTCCTGTATTAACGAGAGCCTCGTGACGTTATTATACCTTTTTTTAATAGAGAGACATAGGTATATTAGAGATCAAAAAATGACTTACGGAGTTGTGGGGGAGAGGAGGAGGAGGAGGAGGAGGAGGAGGTTTGATTGGAATGTGCGGACGAGGAGAGGTAGTGAGTGTTTCCCTCTTGAGGTTTGTGGTGTGGGAACTTTCTTGAGTTCTTCTCGAGGGTCGATAGTGTTTTGAGAGTTCTCTTTTGTTGTTTTGGATCTCATTGGTCCACTTGGATAAGATAAGGTTTAGATGGGGCCATAGAAGAAAGAGAGAGAATGTACATGGATCTCAATCTTTGTTAACTTACCATTTTTTTTAAGTATTATTTAATTTTAGGATTTTATATAATATTAAAATTTTAAGTCTCTATATATTGTCCATCCTAGCGACGTAGACATAAACACAAATTTTGAATATTATACAAGATCTAAAACTAAATGAAAATACGTTAGGGTTGTGTGAATTGGATTATTTAATTTTGCATGTAGGAGTTGTGTGAATTGGGTTATTTAGCTTTGTCGATATTGTTGTTTGCTTCTATTATGATTTCAGCAGCCACACAATTCTCCTGACGACAGTTTGGGTGGGGAACGACTTCATGGGTATCGTTTATCGTCATATGTCTCTCGTTTCTATCGCATTGTTGAATGCTTGCAACTCGAGTTCCAGATAGTTGTGTAGCTTCTAATATCAGGATAACAATGTCACAAATCTCATTCTTGATTGGTCATGAAAAAACTAAATAACCAAAGTCTCACAACCCTCACCATGCAAAACTTGGGCCAGCCCTGAGTTCATGGGGGCCCTAGGCAAAACTTTTAAAATGGAACCCATATATAATATATATATATATATATATATATATATATATATATATATATATATATATATATATAATAAAAAAAATTAAAAAAATGTTGCAACCAAGAATTAAACCTAGGACCTCTAGTGACCAAGTTTAACAAACTAACCACTACATCACAATTGTTTTGTGATAGAAAAGGGTCAAGTTAAATATTAGTTCTATTTGAGATACAAGATTACTATAATATATATATTTAAATTTATTTTTTGGACTCCCATAAAATATGGGGCCTGGGCGGTCGCCCTGGGCCAGGGCCGGTCCTATGCAAAACTAAATATTTTAAGTCACACAACCCTCGTATATTTTCGTAAATTTTAGGATCTCGTATAATATTCAAATTTTGCATTTATGTCTCCTTTTTTGACGCTCAGTCCAAGTCAACCTTTAAAACAAAATTCAAATTCTCTTATGGACAATAAAGGGACCTAAATACAAAATTTCAATATTATATCAGCCCCTAAAACTAAATAATCAATTCTTTTTACTACCGAGCTTTTCTCACTCCATACAACAATCGAAGCTAGGCTTGGGTGATGAACAAAATTTGGCTTTTAGGTTTCATGTAAAGCCTTTTTCCAATAAAAATGGCAAGACATTTTTTATTTTTTATTTATAATGTCCTTCCTTCAGCTTGACCACAAGTGCCAAGGAGTGGATTCGAACTGAGCCTTCCGCTCAGGGCACCATGGTGCTACCACTAGACCACACCCCACGGCCGCAAGCTATGATAATTCGTTTTTAAGCTTCATGCAAAGCTTTTTCCAATAAAATTTGCAAACAGCACAAGTCTTGTGTGAAACATTTTCGGAAAATGCTAGGGAGTTTTAATCTCCCCTACTCTGCCAGGACAGAGCCAGGACTGAGTGGTGCTCAAAAAAGTTCAGGAGGAAGATTACACTATATATTTCAGAAATTTAAAATCTTACACTACAGCTCCGTCCCCGTCCCCCATATCGAAGTTTTAGAATGTGAATCAGTAAACTGTGCTGCGCATGTACGCACGCGCACGCATACACGCAGGCCGCGCACGGGCAAGCGGGTCAAAATTGAAAATGGCTAAATTGAAGGTCGTGTTACGCAAACTCAGTCCCCATCCCTATCCCTATCCCCATCTCCGTCCCCAGCTCGATATGGAAGTTTTAGAATGTGAATCAGTAACAGCACACGTCAAATACACAGAACCAATCAGGACCATGATGTGAATGAATCACTCAAATTTCATGCATTCCAGGAAAGAGAGCCCAAGATATTCTACATCACAAAAAAAAAAAAAAAAAAAAAACCACCAAATGACAGCAAAATTGATGTCCTCTATGAAGGCTGTAACATTGTTGAACCTGAAGTGATCATTGCTGCTACATACAAATTCGTCAGCCACACGCAAATACCATAAAACTGGGAATGTAAAATGCAAATATCCATACGAAGTTGATCAACAGGCACTGCCTTTGCCAAGTACCAAGAGACCTGCAAACTTACCACTGACAAAAAGAAGATGATTGGAAGAGAAACACACAACTAGCAAAGTGCAATATCTCCTATTTTGTGGGAGAATGCTTTCCTACACTACACATGGAAGGTTACCTTCATTTAGATAGTTCACTTGCAAGTTTATTATGCGAACCGAAACCCCTTTTGGCCCGCGGGGGGTGACCGCGCGCAGACGTGTCAACACCAACCCCCCCCCCCCCCCCCCCCCCCCCCCCCCCCCTTTCCCTCCAATCAGCGTGTGACACGTGGCCAACGGGCAAGCTTAACATAAAAATGAACAACTGCAACCTAAACATATATGCAAGAGAAAAAGAGAGAAGCCTGGATATATATATTTCTCTGGTACGAGATAAACCTTACATTTGTCTAAACCAAGAGTCGTACTATTGATATCGAGATTGACTGATATCGAGATTGACGGTATCGACGGTTTCGGATCGGGGTGTCAGAATTTTTTGTATCAGAAAACAAATAATTATTTAAATTTTTTTAAAAAAGATTATACATTTAGCATAAGTTTAAGTATTTTCTGTGTTGTTTCTTAGTAGTTTTGATATTGAATGAAATAATAGTCAATCCTTGCTAATTGGTTTACCTGCAATTAGTAAGTTTTTTTTTCCTTCATATGCTTTTAGAACCTTATTATACTTTTACACTCTTACTAATTGGCCTTTTTTGTTCAATTTTCTCAGCCGAGTTGACGGGAAAAGAGAACCCCCAACATCAGTAGCGGTGGCGGTCAGTATCCGATTGGGACATGCCAAACCGTATCGGTCGGTACCGGCCGTAGAATATCATGCATCTGTATCATTGGGTCGCTCATCACTGACACTGAAATGCCCCAACATTTGACTTTTTCTTTTCTAGCCCGGACCAACAGGTGTGATCTTTCAGTAATAGCCTCCATTACAGACCATGAGCAACATTTGATTCCCTTTAGACATTCCAACCATCTCGAGGGCCTTAGGAAAGCATACCCACAACAATGATCCTCCATGCCTTACTATCTCAAAAAAAAAAAAAATCAGCTTTCCATCTCCAAGAATTTGGTCATGTCAAGTTCCTCAAGGGCAACTAAGCGTGGGCGGCCCAAGGGTTGGGTTGTCTTATTCGGAGCTAATTTTGGTTGCCCCTTGACCCTTATTGTCAGCCGTTCTTGGTGGTCATCCGTGACCCTCACCTTTGGTGGGATCACACTGAGGCTTGGAGGGTTGCCGTAGCAAAGGGGATTGCCCAAGCCTCATCCGTCCTGAACATAAGACACCAACCAGCATTTATCCCCACCATCCTCTCGACCATTGCTTCCAACTAGAAAGGTTATCTCGCCATCATCAATATCAGATGTGTTTCTATTCCTCCATGAATCTCATGTCTCTTCAACACCATCATTTTAGGGTTTCAATTGAATCTACTTTTGTAACTTAGAATTGCCTATAAAGAACTACTCAATTATGTAACTATTGCATGCTTATACTTTTGGTACATATAAAATATATATTTTTAAGATATTAATTATAATCATTTGATTAGAAATTGTAAATATGAAGCCTACAGTTTTTGCTTTCTAATTGGTCTCTATTTTTGCTGCAGGCAATTGCTATTCCAATTTCCAAACATTGACGTATACATTAGTGTACAAGCAATAATTTATAATAGTATAAAATCGTAGTTATCATAGTGACTAATTGAGAAGATTGTTAACGAATAAGAAAGCAAAATCATGGAGATTATTGCAATAACCTATGAACTATTTTATCTTTAAAATCCTCATGGGATTTCCATTCAACTAAGGCCATGTATGGTTTACGGATTTTCAAATGTGTTATGGCCTATTTTATCCATTACTTTTATATTTCCATGATGTTATTTTTATCTAAAATGCAAGAATATTATTGAAACATTGATTTTTTTTCTTTCATACACCAACCAAACACTGGAAAAAGAAAATTAAATGATCTTTCTTGAATGCTATTTTTATTTCACCAACACAAGAAAGTAAACCTAACAGGAAGTCTAATTTCCCATCTCCATGGAAAAGACAAGGGAATTGATTTCCCTTCTGAGATAACAACAGATATGACATGACAAGTACACGGAGACATGAGAACGACACATGTTCTGATATCCTAATATATTTTGGAGTGTTCTGTTTTCTCATATGTGTCCGATACGACACGGCTCAATGCTTCCTATGGCATATTATATGTTATGATGTGCATGTATTTAAAGGGTATGTCATTCCAATAAGTAATTATCTCCGAAACAATTATAAGTTAAACGGGTGCCTACGCATTGACCAAATATTATGGTACTATTGAGATACAGGGTTTAGAGGGCTGATCTGCATTGAATGTTTCCTAAAGGAGGGCTGTCACTGATCCAGAGTCTAGAGAGAGTCAAGATGTATGCAGCTTGATCCCAACTTGGAACTCAGAACCTCTCAAGGATGCAAGTGCCAGACCTTGCCATCTCGCTCAGTGACGCCCTCCATAGTTAAAATAATCTCATTTCAAAGATCATCATAGAAGAAGAACAAAAACAAAAATACCGAGTTCTCGTAACAAAGAGAACCACCAAATGGAAGTGAACACTTATGCCTCAAAGAAGGATTATTTTCACTCCCCCCCCCCCCCCCCCCCCCCCCCCCCTATTCTTGCCATAATACATCTAAAATTAAATCAAGAAACAAGAAAAACCAGTTCTTCTTGGCTAAAATTGAAAGGTCAAGAAAACTACAATACATAATGGACAATAAGACCATACTGAAATAATATCTCAAAAGGAACTTTTCTTACTGTATCTTAACTTCTCCTGCGCGACCCTAACAGCTTCCCATAACCTTCATGGAGCCATAATCCTATCGAGTGAATTGATACCAAAACTATCTTAACCAAAAATCAAAAGCAAATAAGAATAGAGGATCTTATACTTGTTCTTCAACCTTAACCATGAACAGGTGGCAAGTTAACAACAAATGCAAGATAATTACTATAACAAGCAACTCAAATACTTCAGCAAATAAACTTCTATTCAGAACATGGAGAAAAAAAAATAGTCCTTAGACTTCTGCATAATAGTAGCTTCCACTTCTATCAAAATGATGGATTCAAATTTGGAGTTACTTCAAAACACAATACATATTCCTCAAGTCTGAATATATAATAGAAATAAGTGCAATTATAAGCCAGTGCAAGCAGTTCAATTGGTCTCACCCTAAATGGGACAATTTTATTCTGTCGACCGTCCCAACATGAAACTACGCAAGAATTAAGTTAAAGAAGTCACCTCAGATCTTGGATTGTTTCGCAATTTTGAACCACTCGGTGTGGAAGGATCCTGGCATGTCGATTCTCTCGTAAGTATGTGCCCCAAAGTAGTCCCTCTGAGCCTGGACCAGATTCGCCGGCACTCTCTCCCTCCTATAGGTGTCAAAATAGGCCAGACTGGCCGACATCCCTGGGGTGCAAATACCTGAATTAATGGCAAGGCAGATCACCCTACGCCAAGCAGATTGCCGCTCCAGTATCTCCTTTGCAAATTCCGGGTCCACAAGAAGATTGGCAAGGTCGGGATTCCTGTCATATGCCTGCTTGATGCGGTCCAAGAAGATGGCTCTGATAATGCACCCCGCCCTTCCATATCCTCGCGAGCTCACCCAACTTGAGATCCCATCCCTTCTCTACGCTCTTGGCTTTGATCAGATTCATTCCTTGTGCATAGCTGCATATTTTTGAAGCGTAGAGAGCTTTCCTTACGTCTTCAATCAGCTTTGCCTTGTCCACTGGCTCACTGCTCAGAATATCACTGACACCGCCCGATTTGAAAACTTTTGCGGCCTGAACCCTTTCTTCTTTTAGCCCACTGAGAAATCTTGAATCCAAGGATGCTGCGATGGTTGGGGCAGCAATGGACAGGTCCGCTGCTTGTTGGACAGTCCATTTCCCGGTACCTTTCATCCCGGTCTTGTCCAAGACCTTGTCCACCAGGTAGCCCTCACCCTTGTCGTCCTTGATTCCGAAAATATCAGCCGTGATCTCAATCAAGAAACTAAGCAGCTCTCCCTTGTTCCATTCCGTGAATACTTGTCGCAGCTCGTCATTTGAAAGCTTTCCAACAGATTTCAACACGTCATAAGCTTCAGCTATAAGCTGCATGTCTCCGTACTCGATTCCGTTGTGAACCATCTTAACGAAATTACCAGAACCTCCCTTGCCAATGTATGTCACACAGGGGCCAGAGTCCAGGACCTGTGCAGCCACTTTAAGGAGGATGTCTTCTATGTACTTGTAGGCCTCGTATGACCCACCAGGCATCATTGAAGGCCCATACCTTGCTCCCTCCTCTCCACCAGAGACTCCCATCCCAAGATAAAGAAGGCCAAGCTCAGCCATCGCTTTCTCTCTCCTCTCTGTGTTCTCATACCATTCATTGCCCCCATCAATTATGCAGTCACCCTTCTCCATGTAGACCGAGAGTGTAGCGATGGTTTGGTCCACGGGTGCCCCGGCTTTCACGAGCATGATAATGACACGTGGCTTCTGGATCGAGTTGACAAAGGATTGAGGATCATGGAAGCCGAACAGAGGGAGGTTGCCCTCCTTCTTGGCACGTTCCACAGTCTCATCGACCTTAGAGGTGGTTCGGTTGTAGACTGAGATAGGGAAGCCTTTCTCGGCAATGTTGAGTGCGAGGTTTTGGCCCATGACAGCAAGACCAGCAAGGCCAATTCTTGTTTGAGCCATCTTTTACCTGATTAAAAGGGTTGGCATATCAGCACGGATAGCGCAGGAACAAATAATGCAAAGAACTAATACGAATCTTGTCAATAAAACCCAAATTTGCAAACACAGAAACAGACCATCGCAAAATTTGACAGAAACAAAGTATAAAGAGAAGAAAGTGGCAGATTTCAGCAACTGTAATGTGTTTTTTAACTTTCCGAAGATGCCCTCTAAACAGTAATTATTTTATTTGATCTGCTAAGAAAGTGTTGTATCACCTACACTATAGCTAGAGAAAGAACAAGAAATAACCAGATTTTCTTGGAATGGAGAAAAATAAACCAAAGGTCTATGAATATGTGAAAAAGTCGATGCAAAAGGATCAAGCTTGAACTTTTGTTAAGTTCATGATACCAATCTCATGGCAGCAGGGACGAGAGATGGAGGAAGAGAAGAGATAGTAACAAGCCTTAATTTGGTGGAGTGAAAAAAATTTGTAGTAACTAGCACATCTTCTTCTTATTTGTATACAACTCTACAATACAAATGCGAAAGATACTCTTGACTCGATATAATATAGACTAAATCTAATAGAACCTAAAGAATCTACTAATCCTAAAATAGACCTAAAACATACCACATCTTCTACGAGTTTGATTATTCAAACCAGTGCTATTGAAATGAAAACTTACACCACTGGAAGTGTGGCTGAATTATAACCAAAGAGTAACCAGAAAATGAAATAACCAGGCAAAAGTATGCGAGACTAATCTTTCATTAGAGAGTAGGCAAAATTAGTAATAAGAGCAGAAGATTTTAATCCTCTGTAGGGATGAATTCACCAGCAACTGCAGAATCCGATTCACAATGGATCCCTAAAGAAATGAGAGAAACTCCCAGAATAATATAAGTGAAGAAATTCAGAGGTTCTACAGGAGAATAGAAAAAATGTGAATGATCGATAGCTTCATTTTTAAAGTCCTACAAACAATAGAAAAATCAAAACTATATCATCTAATACAGAAATCTATGTTGCACGGCCACGAAAAAATGGTGTCCGCATCCATATCGCGTCCCTACCTATAGCCCATATTTGTACAACATAGGTGACCACTTTACCTAGCTGAAAATGTTTGTATCCCTTATCTGTATTGGGTCCTTACTGTATTTGTGCCTGTATTCGTGCAACGTAGACATAAATTAATATGATCGACTATAAATTTGATACCCTTCGTAGCAATTTTTACGGTTTACCTATGTCAACCCAAGAAGAAACACTAGAAAGAGAAAGAACCAAAATGACACCCAAAAAGACTCTGAAAACCATACTAAACAACATAACAAAGCAACAATTTTGGGTCACGAAAGTGTAGAACTGTTTGATGAGAGCTAGTATACTAAATACATTTACTTCTTCCCTGGAGATCCCTTCAGTGAAGTATTTCTAACCAAATCCAAGCATAAGATCACAACTATTGCATCTTAACAAAACACTTTTAGATCCTTCAATTAGTGATCATGATGAACATAACACAAGAACAAAACTTCAAATTAACTTCAAAAAGAAAAGATAAGGAACCAGAGTAAAATCGTAGCATATCATAACATTATGTTAGGGAAATGTATATAGATATAAAACAAATTGGCTTTGAGGCGTATCAGTATATTGACACTTTCTTTAGAAATTTATTTGCCCCCACTCGGAAAGAGTTTGTGATGGGTTCAAGCGAATACTTTCCCCAAGATACAACAAAGCCTTGAGCAAAAGAATGCAAGCAACAATTCTGAATCCCTTATTCAGAAACTGTTGATTAGTAGTAATATTTGTTGTGTATTGTAGATGTGAGAGACTTGGATATTTATAGAAAAGTCTCGTGCCTTTTTATGAATAGATAGAACTCCTCCCAACAGTCAGAATGAATCTGAAGATTGGACAGTCGCAACTCCTCCGAATAGTCACTAACCAAAATTGAATCATAAAAATGTTCAAAAATTAAGACTGAGAGTAAATCCTATATACCGCTAATATACCGCGGGATGCGTACGAAGTGCGTGATAAGTATGCCAGTGATAATGCGCCAACAAAGTGCCATATTTCTTTGAATGTTTCTTTTACAACTTCTCCAGGTAGGCCTTTAATAAAACTGTCAAATTCTTACTCCTTCCAATATCAATTGTCTCAAAAACTCATGTCTTAGACTTGTATGTCTAGACTTGCCATTGTAAGTACCACTATATGTCCTTGATAGAGTAGCTTGATTGTCCCAATGAATGGAAATATGAGCCATTGGTTTAGGTCACAACTTAATATCTAATATAAGTTCCTAATCCATGAGCCTCCTTACCGGTAGCCACCAAGGCTATAAACTCCGACTCCATAGTCGAATGAGATATACAAGTTTGTTTCTTGGATGCCCATGAAATGGCACCCCTAGCAAGAAGAAACACCAAACCAGATGTGGACATATTATCTCCCGTAGCAGTGATCCAACTAGCATCTGTATATCCTTCAAGTATCGTTGGAAAATTATTATAAAATAGGCCAAGTCCAATGGTTTTCTTAAGATAACCAAACACTCGGCTTATAGCATTCCAATGTTCTCTACTTGGATTGCTAGTAAATCTACTTAGTTTGCAAACAGAAAAGCAATATTGGGTCTAGTACAATGCATAAGATACATAAGGTTGTCAATTGCACTAGCATACTCAAGTTGAACGATTAACCTACCCGAATTCTGTGTCAATTTAACACTTGAATCAAAAGGAGTGTTAAATTCTTTAAATTTAATATGCTTACATTTAGACAACATTTTTTTTCAATATATTGTGTTTGGCTTAAAACATATCCTCGATCATGCTTTCTAAGTGTAATACCTAAGTATCAACTTCACCCAAGTCTTCCATCTTATAGATTGAAGTTAAGTACTTCTTAGTTTCTAAAATGGCAAATATATTTGTTCCAATAATAAGCATATCATCAACATACAAACACACTATTACATCATATTCTTTTGTAAATTTTAAATAAATATGCTTGTCGGTACTATTATGAACAGACACAAACGATAAAATAGATGTGTCAAATGTTCATGTTACTGTTTCAATCCATATATGGATTTATTTAATTTAGAAACTTTCTTTTCATTTCTGGGAAGAACAAATACTTTCAGTTGCTCCATATACAATTCCTCATTCATATCACTAGTCAAAAAGACAATTTTTGCATCCATTTGATGAATGTATAGACTATATATTAAGGATGTCACAGTAAGAGTTTGAATAGAGGTTATCCTCGCTACTAGTACATATATATATCAAAATAATATATTCCTTCATTTTGTGTAAAGCCTTTAACAACTAATATGGCCTTAAAAGTTTGTACAGAATCATTATGCCCATATTTTTGTATAATTATATCAAATAGGTTTTAGACCTCGGAAGCAAATCAATTATATCAAATATTATGGAATCCATCTCATCATTTATTGCTTCCCTCCAGAAGTCAATACCTCTAGAACTATAGCTTCGATATAAATCTTTGCATCATGCTCAATGTTTAAAACAAGTGAAATTTTATTTGTCAATTTTTCTCTCCCCCAACTAAGAAAATCAACGCTTGAAATGAAATATAATATGGGTGCATTTTTTTTCTTTTCTTTGTCGCTTAGTTCCTAGGTTATTCACTACGAGAAAGAGCCAAGTGTGTCCTATTTTGAAATTCCATTTTAAGTTAGAATGGACATTAACTTTGGAATAATCTCAACTAGGATTCTCTACGACTTTAAGCTTTGGAGAATACATTTTAAAAAAATTCAACATCTTGAGATTCGAAAATTTTGTTAGAATCCAAGTCAAGAGGCCTATATACTAGTGTTCTAAATTTCAGTAGGCAGAATTAGTGCGCCGGAGGGTCGCTTAGCGCCCAGGCGCTGAACTGATTTTTTTTTACATGTAATGGACATAACTAGTATTGTATATATTATAATGACACAAAAGTTTATGTGTTCTTGTGGCTAGCAGGAGGTGTTTAAAATTTATGTTGTTGTGCAGGTGGTAATAAGTTCGAATCCTGGCCCAAGGATTTAATTTTTTCAGTTTTTTTATTTGAATTTTGAATGGATTCCGATGGAACCCTAAAAATAAAAAAGAGAGGAGAGAGAGATTCCAACCTCTCCAGCTCAGCCTCCACCTCCTCTCTCCTCTCCATCTCTTTTCTTCTTTTTCTCCTCTTCCACCTCCGCCTCCATTCCCTCTCCCCTCTATTTCTCCACGAGAAGTGGAGGTAGCAGCATCGACAACAGAGTAAGAGGATGTGTTAGAGGTTGCTCCATGAGAAGAAATGATCTACTGGAATGCTCTCAAGGTAATTTTTATTTTACTTATAGAGATTTTGGTGATTTGATTCTCGATTTTTGTTTATTTGATTTTTTTTTTTTTGCAGTTCTTTCGAACTGGCCGAACAGCCCCGACTAGGTCTGAATAGTCCCGAACAGAACCGAATAGCTCTACCTAGTGTCTAATTCAACCGACTAGGGCCTTTTCATTTCGGTTTAGTGCCTAGGCGGCCGAATTGCTCGAGATTATACTTAACTCTGTTCAGTAGGGGTGGGCATACGGTTCCAATACCCGCAGTTCCGATCCGGTCCGAACCGTAAAATGTCTAAACAAGTCTGTTCCTAAAATTTAGAATTTAAACGGGACGGGCCGGGACGGGTCGTGTGACACTAACAGGACGGGACGGGTTATATTTTCAAAATAAACGGAGCTCCGGACCGACCCGTTTCTAGGGGTATGTATTTTTTTTATCAATTTTGGATTTTTTTTGCTATTATAGTTTATAGATAATAGAACAAGTTATTGTTTAGTAAACAAATTATAGAAATTTGGGAATACATAAGCTTGTTTTGTTCTTATAGTTAATAGAACATATGTAAATGTTTACTACTTTAGATTTTTTAAACTTTTTTTGGACCTGTTTGGATTCGAGGGTCGGCCCGGTTCGGACCCGTTTCGAACGAGTCGAGCCCGTTCCGGTTCCAATATTTTTTGGCCCCGTCCCATCCCGTCCCGCCAATTAACGGGTCCGGTCCGGTTCGGGTCCATAAAATTTGGGCCCAGCCCAACCCATGCCCACCCCTAATGTTCAGCATATCCAACAAAGATACTTCCTAATGCTCTAGGACCCAATTTAGTCCTCCTTGGGTTAGGGACCCTATAATATGTCTAGCACCCCCACACTTTGAGATATGACAAATTTAATTTTCTGCCTTTCATAATTTATAAGGAGATAGATTAGTCTTTTTGGATGCAATTATATTGTGTAAATAGCATGTTGTATTTAAAGCTTCATCCCATAAATTTAAAGGTAACATTGACTTTACAAAAATACAATTCACCATTTCCACCAAAGTATGACTTTTTCTTTCGGCCAAACCGTTTTACTGTGGAGTATAAGGAGTAGACTGATCATGTATGATCATACAATTCACAGAATTTATCAAACTCGTTTGAAAAATATTCCAAGCATCTACCACTTCAAAGAACTTTAATTTATTATTTAATTAATTTTCGACCTCTGTTTCGTAAAATATGAAATTTACCAGAAACTTCTTCATTATTTCTCATAAGACACACATAAGTAGACTTTGAAAAATCATCGATTAATATAATTATCTTCTTCTACCTCGGATCAAAATACTATTTGATTCACATATATTAGAATGCACCAAATCTAAAAAATTTGTTTTACTCCAAAGAATAGTTTCTTTATAATCTTGGCTTATGCACATATTTCACATTTGTCACAAACAGTCCCTTTAAGGTTTAATTAAATCAATTTTACTCATGTTTGTAATGGATTTATAATTTAAATGTGCTAACCTATCATGTCATAAATCAAAAATTCAACGATATAGGTAGACGCAACTTTATTAATAATTAGCTTGGACATCCCATTATAGTCGTATCCTTTTCTTACAAATATCTCATTCTTTGTTAAAATATCCTTGTAAGACTCAAAGACAACACGAAATTCTCTCACAAGGTCAACAGAGACTATGTTCTTCCTAATGTTTGGAAGATAAAGAACATTAACAAGAACAAGAATTTTTCTAGAAGTGAAATCCATTACCACTTCTTTTTCCAACAACTTTTGCACGATTATGATCTTCCATTTGAACCTCTTGACCATCATTGATATCCTCATAGATTTTGAAATGTGATTTGTCCTTGCAAACATGGACGGTAGTTCCATAATCAAACCACCATCCATCGTAGGAGTTTGCCATACTAAGCTCCATAATCAAACCACCATCCATCGTAGGAGTTTGCCATACTAAGCTCAATCATCATGGTCACATAGCCACAAGATCCTCTTCAACCATGTTGGTTGCCGAATTTGGAGCACGACAATCTCTTACATAATGGTCATGTTTGCCACGATTGTAGCACTTGTATTTTTTTTTTTTTTTTTTTGCTGAAGGTCGAAGCATTTCCATTAAAAGTGTGTTTCTTGTTGTTCTTCTCCCACAACTTGGACATCGGTTTTTGATATAATTCCTTTGTTACTCACGATTGCGAGATTCTTCTTCAATGCGAAGATGTTTTTGAATCCATTCCAAAGTAAAGTCCTCTATTTTGTGGAAAAGCCTCTTCATATAGTTACCCCAAGAGTTGGGGGGGGGGGGGGGGGGGGGGGGGGGGGGTGGGTTTGCAATGATAGCACCAACTTGGAATAAGTCAGGAAGCTTAATGTCAAGAGTACTAATTTTATGTACAATGCCTTGTACTTTATGCACTTGACTAAGTATTGGTTCCCAATCTTCCATTTGAAAGTCAAAATATTCAACAATGAGAAATATGTTTGTACCTTCTTCTTGTACCTTGTATTTATTTTGAAGGCATTCCAAATTTCTAGTGGCATTTACATCTCCTTGTAGAAGTTACACAGGCGATCCAAGAGAGCATTTAGAATATGGCAACAGCAAAGCAGAGCATCTTCGTTATACTTTGCATGGGTCTTCTTCGTGTTTTCAGAACCGTCTTCTTTTGGTTCAGCAAGGACGTCAAGTCAGGAATTAGGATGTAGGACAATCCCAAAACAGTAAGCAGAAAAGTCACCTTGTTTTGCCATCTAGTGAAGTTGTTGCCATCAAACTAATCAAGTTTGATTAGATATTGGTTTATCGCTTTGATTGAAACCATTTTGTCCCAGTCTCCATAGTAGCAGAATATAACTTTTCTAAAATTGGTAGGAAAATATATAGAGAGATAAAACGAATTGGCTTTGAGATGTATCAGTATGTCGATAATTTATTTAGAAAGTTATTTGTCCTCCCTCGGAAAGAGTTTGTTGATAGATTTGAGCGAATACTTTTTCCAGGATACAACAAAACCTTGAGCAAAAGGATGCAGACATCAATTCTGAATCCCTTCTTCAAACTTTGTTAATGGTGTAGATATGGGAGACTTGGATATTTATAGGAAAGTCTCGTGCCTTTTTATGAACAGATACAAGTCCTCCCAATAGTCAGAATGAATCTGAAGAATGGATAGTCGCAAACTCCTCCAAACAGTCACTAACCAAAATTGAACCATTGGATCAAAATGTTCAAAAATTAAGACTTAGACTAAATCCTATAAACCGTGTGTGTGCATGATAAGTTCGCCAACAAAGCGCCACATCTATAAGCAGCCCCACATCTAGCACCACTTTATTTGAACTATCAAAGTGGGCTTTCAGTTATATAGCCTCTACTTTCTTTTCTCTAATCAATGTGGGACTAAAGAATAGAGTGTCTTTGTACAATCAAACTAGAATAATCCTCAACACATTAGTTATGAGAGTATACATCCAAAGCCTTAGATCCCTTCTGAAGAATACCGATATAGAAAAACACCAAAAATCTACCAAAATATGGACAGATTAAAAAAAATCAAAAAAGGAACTTTTACCATAATCTAACATTACTTATGAGATTATTACCAGAACAAGATCAATGATCATGACCAAACACACAGCAAAAGAACACAACTTCTACATCTAAATCTTTTGGAACATCAAAATCTAGCAAAATAAGGAAATTTGAACAAGAAAAACTCAAAAAAGAAGGAATTTACCATAACCCAGCATTATTTATGAGATTACTACCAGAACAAAATCATCGATCATGACCTAAACACAGTAAAAAGAACACAACTTTCTAAATTTAAACCCTTTAAGACATCAAAATCTATCAAAACAAGGAACTTTGAACAAAACCCATACAAAAAAAACTCACAGTAACAACAAAATCATTGATCATGACCTAACCACAGCCAAAAAAAAACACGACTTTTTTACATCTAAACCCTTTAGAATATCAAAATCTACCAAAAGAAGGAATTTTTACCAAAACCAAGATCTAATTAACCAAAAAAAGTAAGTGATTATGAATAAAACACAGAACAAGAACAAAACTTTACACATCTAAAGTCTTCAGATCTCTTCCCTGAAGAAGACCACATAGCAAAAAACAAAATAAAGAACTTTTAACCCAAAAAAACTCAAAAAAGATGAGATTTTACCATAGCCCAACATTGGTTATGAGACTATACGTGGATGTCCAATCGAAAAAATAAGATTATGATGCCAAAAATCTGGTAAGCAAAGGAAACCAAGCGGATACTAATAAAAGGAGACAGATGACATGAAATTTTCTTATTTTTGTAGATTTGGAGAAGAAAAGAACGAACCTTGATATTTTTTTCTTCTTTCTTCTTCAGTTCTCCCTCGTGTTAGGTGGGAGAAAGAAGAGTAGGAGCCGGCTCATATATAGGACTATACTTTTTCTTTAATATTTTTAATTATTATAAGTTTTCCTTTATATTTTGTAAGTCACAAAAAAGATAAACTTTTTCTTTAAAAAAAAAGACATTTTATATTTAATTGCATATATGAATTTATTTTTATGTGTCTCGGCTATTATGTCTCCAAATAATGATAAAAAATTGCATTCTTCACGCAACTCATCATTTTTAATGTTTTAGGACTATTAATATGTTATTGTAGATTTTTTACCATAAATTTTGTTGAATCATGATGCTAATAATTTTTGCAAGTTTTGGGTCCATGTCTACCCATGTAAAAGTTTACTTGTCGTCACATAATATCAGTATTCTAAATGGCGGTTGAGGCGGCCGCCTAAGCAGTAGGTCGTCTCTCTCCGCATCGTTTTTGCGGTAGGTGATGGAGTAGGCGACCAACGGAGGTTTGACGGCATAGGCGAAGGTGAGACAGTATAGGCGGGCGCCTAGGCACCTAACAAGATGTTTTGACCAAAAAATCTTGCAAGCATTATGGGCCTATGGTTCACTTTTATAAAACTAAATCTCATAAACCTTCGTTCTACAACTTAGTTATGCATGAAACACCCTTAAAATATGCATATTATGAAAAAAAAATGATAGTAAAATAATTTAAAAAAAATGTCCAAAATGTCTTAACCGTCTAAACGGTCTAGGCTGTAAGCGGACTCTCTCCACCACGCATCCACCTACCGCCATTTATAACCTTGCATAATATGTATAGAATTTGAATTAGATTAAGATATTTTACAAAAAAAATAACTAAACAAAAATACGTTAAAATATCTTAGGGTTTATATAGTTATCATTAATAAAAAAAATATTAGCATATCAATAATGGATGGATTGAACTTGAACCATTTTATGTGATAAATATTAACACATGTTTATCCCCGTATATATACTTTGAGAAACAAACCATGTTCAAATTCAAGACCAAAAGATCTGAGTCTTGGTCCATAAGTTCAAATAAGAATCCAACAGATCTACACTATTCAACAAGTGATTTAAAGTAAATCATATAGCTTGGTCTTCATTTATTTGGCAAATCAAAAGGAGAAGAAACACAAGTTTTCTTCTTCTTCATCTTCTTCTTTTATTGCAAAACTCTTTTGATGTAACCCTTTATTGCAAAACATAATTTTTTATTTAGGGCTGAAGTTGAGGTAGGTGAGTGAGGTCAGGTATGAGGTCACCGGCTAGTTGGTTGGTGGTGGATGGACAACCACTCACCAGTTTGTACTCTTTAACGGGTCCGGGTCGGGTTTGAGGTATTATTACCCGATCCAAAATATTAGATGTATAGAGATAAAGAAAAAGAATATATATATATATATATATATATATATATATATATATATATATATATATATATATATATAGGAAGTGGATCAAAAGTTCCCCTTAGAAAATCTCCTAAAAATCCTCCTCACTCTCGGCCGTAATTTAATGTCAATATTAATGCTAATATCAATGTTAATGTTAATATTAACATTAATATTAATGTTAATATTAATATTAATTTTTATTTTTTACTTTTATATTAATGTTAATGTTAATATTAATATTAATGTTAAGTTTAATGTTAATTTTAGTATAAATTAACATTAAACTTAACATTAATGTTAACAGTAACATTAATATTAATATTAACATTAAATTACGGCCGAGAGTGAGGGAGTTTTTTAGGGGATTTTCTAAGGGGGACTTTTGATCCGCTTCCTATATATATATATATATATATATATATATATATATATATATATATATATATATATATATATATATATATATATATATATAATATAAAGCACAATAGATTTTTGGTCCGACCCATGTGCTTTGGTTCAACGATGATGAAAGGACTAAATTGCCCCTCTCTCTCTCTATAAGAGAGCAGGAGGTCCCATGTTGAGTTTAAATGCTTTCATTTCTTGGTACCACCTATACTTTGAAAGCTTGCAAGCATTGAGAAAATAGGCTCATTCTTTCGGCATATTTCTGCAATCTTTTTGTTTAATCGCCTATTCGGCGATTGAACTATGCATGGATTTATAGTGATTATGCATATATTATTCCCTTTTGTGTGATTCGTTTGGTGACAATATTCTTACTTTCATTATCACTTTCAGTTATAACATGGTTAAAAAAATAATATTTTTGTTAATATTAATGGAATATTTTCTTTTGGAATGAGTTGTGATAATTGGAAGGACTCATAACTCCAATTTTTTTGATGGTTTGAGGAATCTTTAAAAATTTAGTAAGATTTTGAATACTTATCTATAATATATAAAGCACAGTGGGTTTTTCGTCCGACCCATGTGCTTTGGTTCAACGATGATGAAAGGACTAAATTGCCCCTCTCTCTATAAGAGGGGAGGAGGTCCCATGTTGGGTGCGGAGCAACCGGTTGTTCCAACGGCACCACCGCCTCCAGCTCCTCTTGCACCGCCCCTCCCTCCGCCGCCTCCACTCCATCCTCACCTACGCCATCGTCGTCGTCGGCCTCTTCCGCAACCCCTTCGTCGCCAGCAGCCTCCTCCATCGCGTCGTCGACGCCGACCCTTCCTTCGCCGCCTCCATCTTCTCCACCATGACCAACCCCAACCCCTTCTCCTTCAACA
>JANAVB010031619.1:13034417-13051867 GCA_029216955.1 Iris pallida
GTGATGTTGTATATATCTGGGCTTGTATTGGACTCTGGACTTATTTACTCTTTCATCTATCATATGTCTTTCCTTCTAAGCTATCTACCTTAGTTTTATTCTGTAATTGAGACTGTATTGTTATGTCACCTCCATTCGGAGAGTATATACTGTACAGGTATATTTATACAGTTAGTCGTAGTATTTACAGACGTTATATACAGCGTTCTACCGCCGATACTGCGGCGTAGGCTGGACGTACCCACGTGCTCGTACCCCTCATAAGGGTGCGGGTCGTGACACATTTTTGTGGTAGCCCATGCAGGTCCAGTATCGTAATTAGTGCGATCTCGTAATGGTGCTCGACTTAGAGTACTAATTACGAGCCTGTAATTAGGACGTAGTACCTAGGACATGATAGGAGTTTCTCAATCACACCTAGAAAATTTTTGATCTTTTGATTATCATGATTATTCACCTTGTATTAAATTAACTGTCCTTCTTTGATAATCTACTCATGTGCCATATTGATCTCTTTGTTTCAATTCGTCTCCAGGATGACGAAGACGCACCCGCAGGCCACTGGATCGAGTAGCTTGCCTGAGAGATCTGATCAGGTTGAGGAGAAGGTTCATGAGACTGCCCCCAGTGATTCCACCATTCCAGAGACCCCGGCAGTTGTAATGTTCCTATTTTGAAATACGTATATGACCATTGTATTACGAGGATTTTAAAAATTTGGTATTGTTAAAATTTTATTATTAAATTATTGGAGGTGAATTTTTCCAATTATTATTAATGTTATTATTAATTTTCTTATTCCAAATCTACCCTCCCAAAATATCTAACCTAACCCCCTCTCTCCTCACTCAAATCACCCTTCACATCACTCACCCACTCCCTCTCTCCTCCCTCACCTTTCCCACTCTAACACTTTTCCTCTCTCCTCCCTCTCTGTCGGCTGGAGAAGCCAACCCCCCTCTCTCCCTCTCACTGCTCTCATCTCCCTCTTCTCTCTCCCTGCTCTCTTCCTCTCCCTCACTGGAAGAGCTACCCAGCCCCCTCTCTCCTGGCCTCCCTCTCCTTCCCAACCTCCTCTCCGACCCGATCTTCGGTGACCAGCCCTATGGCCGCCGCCCTCCACTGTGGCCACCACCACAACCCCCTCTCTCTGCCTCCTCCTTCCACCATCCGCCATGGCCGCCCCCTTCTCCATGGCCGCCACCATCACTGCTCCGACCACCACCATCATCGTCGCCGTCGCCGTCTCCCTCTCGGTCGACCTTCTCCGTCGCCACCAGCACCACCACCGCTGCTCTCTTCCTCCCTCTCGGCCGGCCTCCTCCGCCTCGACCGCCACCACCCATGGCTGCCGCCATCACCTCCCTGGTAACCGCTTCCCTCTCTTCCCAGCTCCTCTGCCCCTTCCTCTTCTCTTCTTTCCGGCGAGCAGCCGTCGCGCACGGGGACAGCGCGGCCTCGAGCGGCGGGATGCCCTTGGGCCCCGCGCTGCTCGAATAGCGAGCCAGCCTCGGGTTGCGTGCTCTTCGGGCTACGTGCCTCAGTACACGTGCTGCCTCGAGCAGTGCGCTGCTCGGTCTGCATGTGCCTCGTTTTGTGTGTGCCTCGTTCTGCGTATGCCTCGATTTGTGTGCGCCTTTTTGGTTTTCGTGCGCCCTCGATTCACGCGTTGCCTTGGGCAGCGGAAAGCCTCGAGCCCCGTGCTGCCTCGGGCAACGTGCTACCTCGGTTGGTGCGCTGTCTCGATCCTCGGGTCTCGGCCTTTGTGCCTACCTCGTGACCCATGTCGTCTCGGTTTACGTACACGAACCAATTTGCGTGTCATATTGTATCTTGTGTTGCCTCGATTTGCGTGCTCGCTCCGATTTGCGTGCCACATTAGTCTTATGCCGTTTCGATTTGTGTGCACGTCTCGATTTGCGTATTGCGTGATTCGTGCCCCATCTTGATATTTGTGATCCCTCGACCTACGTGTACGTCTCGATTTACGTGCACGTTGTCTCCTGTTCGTTTCGATATTCGAGTCATCTCGATTCTCGTGCGCATCTCGATATACGTGCACGTCTTGGTTTACGTGCTCGTATCGGTCCGCGTGCCTCGGTTTCCGTGCCAGATCCCTGCACTGCTTGCGGGACCCACACGGTATAGCCTCCTGCCATCCCGGGTGATTTCTCCTATTATTTTATTGTTTGGTGCTAATGATTGTTTATTGTGTGTTCTGAGGATCTCGATTGGCGTACTAGCTTGGATCGCGACTGTCGAAAACTTGCTTACCTAGCCGAGCCCCCTAGGCAAGTATCCCTTGCTCATCGACGGCTCTTACCCTCTCTCCTGGATTTTATTTTATTTAATTAATTTGTACTTGTAAATTTTATAACCATGATTAGTGTAGCCTAGTAGTAGAACTACCACGATAACCTAGACTAGCTTGGTCCGATACTGGGATAGACCGTATCGGGCGACTCGGATGGGTCATCCACACCTCCGAGGACACGAGCACGACTCACTTGTACGGATTGTCCCCATGTGCCCCGTGTCCGACTCACGGTCGGATAACGACTTAGGCTAACTTTACTTGTGGCGGTAATTGTGCTTGGGTTAGGGATTTATGGACATGTGTTGTGGTGCGCCCTGCGAGGCGGTTATTTTATTATTATGCATGTTGGCTTGGCGTCCAGTACGCATCGTAGTGCTGCTGGAGGCCGAGATATTAGTGGTCTCGGGTTCGATTGATTTCCAGTACGCATTGTAGTGCTGCTGGAGGCCGAGACTTAGTGTTCTCGGCTATCGACTTGTTCCCAGTACGCATCATAGTGCTGCTGGTAGCTGAGACCTAGTGTTCTCAGTCTGCAATTCTGCGATTCCGTGGCGGGTTGTGCCGAGTGAATTTTAGTCCCAACTCGCTGGGAGCTCATGTCCAGAATACAGAGGAGACTCTGCCGGATTCTTCCAAAATTCCCGATCGGGAATTTGGTTCGAAGGACTGGGCATAACCATTCCTTTGGTTTGCTGGATTGGGCTCGTGCCTGTTCACCTTGGTATAGTATACCTGATCCCATTGCTTGCTAGGTAGACTCCAGACTAGATCAGTCGCCTAGCTCCTGATCTGTCTTGTCCGTCGGATAGCGTAAGGAGAGCGGTTCCACTCGGGAGACGGTCTGCAACCCTGGTCCTTGTTTGGTTTAAGGGTTGTGGATTTGCTCCAGAGCAGTCCGTGTAATCCTTGCCACTTTCGGCGATATTTATTACCGGACTCTTGTCCCCTGACCCTTCATCCTAGGGGTTGTCCTAGTCTAGTCAGATAGAGCTGACAGTTGTCCTATGTATTGGGAGTTGTGACTTGTGGATATGACTGAGGATTGAGTATTATGGAGAGTACGATCTCGGGATATTGACTTGGTGGATCTATGTAGATTCTTGGATTTTGGTGATTTCGAATATTTCGTGGAACGAGGAGAATATCGAGGGTATTATTTTTACTCGACTTCCCAAACGCCTAAAACCTGGTACCTTTGTGTATTCTGGTAGTTGGGGAACCTGGTTTGATTGCTATGTCTTGGTAGTTGAGGGGCTCGTTTTCTAGTGGCTGGTGATCATTGACTTGGAGGATTCTTGTGAGCCAGAGGGCCTAGCGTTGCTTATAGTGATTAGCTTGGTATTTGGTTATTGACCTTCCTGACATGATATTGATTTCCATCGTAGATAGGAGACTCCTGATAGTTTGATAAGGTGGATGGATCGACTTGATGATTTGAGCTGTAGGTTTCCATGTGTACTTGAGAGACTATTATAGTGGAGATTTTGATCCTGTAACCGACTTGATATCCATGTCACGATTTGGGCATGTGACTTCTTTTGACAATAGGTTTGACCTTGTTCCTGGTATTACACGATGACCTGGACCCGTCTTGATTCTTGATTAGTGGCCCGTAGAGGTGCACTCCTGACTAGCACTCTGGACTTGACAGTAAACCTGGCATGTATACTCTTGATTCTTGATAGTGGCCCGTGGTGGCGCACTCCTGACTAGTACTCTCGACATGGCATGTTTACTCTTGATTGCTGTTGCGACAGCCAGTCCTGACTTGCTCAGCATGACCCCATCTTGACACCGTAGTTGATTTCTCTTGATTGTGCTTGTATAAGCCACCAGTTCAGTCTTGTCTTGCATCATGTCTAGGACATGGATCCCTGAGTACCACGGTCAGGGATCCATAATAAAACTGACTAGGCTAATAACTAGATTAATCATGTAGTTCATGGGGACTTCCCAGTGACCTGTTGCTTGTCTGACCCCGACCCTATGTATATATATATATATATATATACTAGGGATTTGTTGCTATCCGTCGAGATGAGCGCATTCCCAGCTCTCCGTCGAGTGTGGCACTTCTTTAGGGTACATGTATCTTACTGCAGTGTACCTGCTATATCTATCTTTTTCTTTTGCTGGGGCCATTCGGGTAGTAGCAAGCAGGAGCTGGACTTTGAAGTCTCATTGCATCTTGTTAGTAATTAGGCATGTGATAACCCTAGTTAGCTAATAATAGCAAGCCGTAGGTATTGTGTGGCCGCTTGTCATTCTGTGTTGATTGGCTTGTTGCCTGCTAGCTAGCTGATATTGATTTCCAGCTGGCAGTGCAGGTGTTAGTGGATGCTAGGGAGATTATGATTGTGTTAGCTTCACTATACTTGTGGATTGTTATCGTGCGTTGGTACCGCATGATCCCTTACCTTTATTTAATGTTTTTAGATGTTATTCTGGTCTTATTTTATCCTGCTGGTTTTCTTCGTCCGTCCTTGAGCCTTCCTTTCTGGTACTTGCTGCGGTTGGCCTGACCAACCCTGGATTGTTCCCAAATTGTCTGAGACCGACCCGGTGGATCTTCCAGACTTGACTTGGAGGGTGTGCTTCAGTTCCAGACCATGCTAGGAACTGTGGAAAGGTATACTTGTCTACATTATTATTCTGTACTGTAGATTCCAGATTTTCATATGAGTATTTCATGTTTTTCATATGATTATCTCTCTTGATATTGTTTCATTGTGATTTACCTGTGGATATGAGATCGGATTTAGGCCATAGATTGATTGCATGCTAGGATACCCAACCAGACTGGACAGCCATCATCACCGTATAGCGTATTCGTATCTTATACGGTGTAGATGGCCGTGTACGTCCCCATATTCCAGGACTGGGGCGTGACAAGGTTTTAGTGGTGACCCATGCAGATCTCGAACCTTTGATATTGTTGGGTATCACATGATTATTGATCTCAGTCCACTATTCCTTGGTATTCCCACTTGTTACACTTGTCCTTCGCTCCCTTGAACCTGTGAACTGGTCCTCATCTCTACTTGGACCTATCTTGCTTGGCCATGTCTTATTCGTGATTATCTACCTCTGATCCTTGTTTGATAGATATGATCCTATAGTTGGTCATGTCGATCACCTTATTTGATGAGATGTTATCTTATCTCCATTATTTGGGTTACATGATTATTTATCTTGGGTTCTGTACTCTCTACCGGTGTTTCGCCTTGGTTGATTTCTTGTTATCCCTTTCGTACGTTGACTTCGTGTTGACTTAGTATCATTATCGCCCTCTTCGTGCGTTGGCTGGATTGCTGCAGAATGAAGATTTCATCAGGACTCTGAGATTGGATATTTTAACATTTGTTGAGTATCCGAGGGATATTCTTGTATCGATTCGGCTTCCTTGATTCCGGACAGTTCCGCACTCATGATTATCTGTTTCAGATATTATTTTTATAGATATACTTGCTATACATTATATTTTGATATAGATCCTTGATTTGGAGTATTTTCCTACGGATATGGAGTATTTTTCTAGAAAAGCTATCTTGTGGTTATTATTGAAGATGTTTTTAGACGTATGTTACGATTCACCTGGATTTTGGATTTTGATAGTTTTCTAGGACTCGTTATATTGTTAGAGATTTTGTGATTTTAGTGATACGGACATTTGGGTTATGGATTTGATTCGTTTTGGGTATTTGTCAAGAGTACCGGGTGACCCTAGTATACCTTGACGACGTGGTAACGAAAGTTGCAGCCGCTCGATTATAGCGTTATGGTGAATCTTTTGCAGCCATTCCGGATGGCGTAGCAGGGAATGACCATGACTCACATTTTCGGATATTGGGAAACTACAGTCTTCGGCTCGAGACAAATATCCTGTGTTTTATGATTTTATGCGGATTTTCATGCAGTGGGGCTTTCAGGTTTTCTGATACTGTTTTCGACATTTTGTACTTGTTTTGATTTATGGGATTATTTCGTGTATGCGAGATTTTGACTTTCGAGATTCTTTCGATGTTTTGGATTTACCATGCGAGTTAATTTATTTAGCTAGACCTTGTTTTCCTTAATGTTTTCATATTGAGATTTTATTTGTTTCTTATTGTATTACTTGATTTCTGTAAGGTGGGTAGAGTTTTCATGGCATATATATATGTACTAGTTTTGAAAACCCTACTTTTATAATTTTGAAATTTCGAGGACGAAATTTTTGTAAGGTGGGTAGGATGTAATGTTCCTATTTTGAAATACGTATATGACCATTGTATTACGAGGATTTTTAAATTTTGGTATTGTTAAAATTTTATTATTAAATTATTGGAGGTGAATTTTTTCTATTATTATTAATGATATTATTAATTTTCTTATTCCAAATCTACCCTCCCAAAATATCTAACCTAACCCCCTCTCTCCTCACTCAAATCACCCCTCACATCACTCACCCACTCCCTCTCTCCTCCCTCACCTTTTCCACTCTCACACTTTTCCTTTCTCCTCCCTCTCTGTCGGCTGGAGAAGCCAACCCCCTCTCTCCCTCTCCCTGCTCTCATCTCCCTCTTCTCTCTCCCTGCTCTCTTCCTCTCCCTCACTGGAAGAGCTCCCCAGCCCCCTCTCTCCCGGCCTCCCTCTCCTTCCCAACCTCCTCCCCGACCCGATCTTCGGCGACCAGCCCCATGGCCGCCGCCCTCTGTAGGTCCTAAAAAATCAAGTGGCACATATCAACAAAGTCAGAAAATCAAGAAATACAACTTTCAGATGATTTGCACATACAACAGATTGTGCACCATTCAGATTGTGCAGGATCGATTGCGCACACTCCCAGCTGCGCAAGCTGACGTGGCAAAAGTCATCATTATCTGACACAATTAAATCATCTGACAACTGACAGCACGGAGATCGAGGCGGCCGTTCGTTTAAACGTGCAGCACGGCGCTCGAGGACAGCTGGCAGCGCAATCCAGGTTGGCACAATCCGAGTTGGCGCAATCTGTTTCCTGCGCAAATCAAGTTGGCGCAATCCAAAGTCTGCGCAGTTCAATGTGCGCGTTCCACCATTACAAATGATAAAGTACACGTGGCATTCATGCCATCGATTGCTCATTTCGTGGCAACTGCCTATGCATGATCATGTGTATTCTAATCAAATGATGCCATGTGTCCAAGACAGTTAACACATGATCCAGCAACTGCCTGCGCAGTCCATTGCTGCACAATCCATCATGCGCAGTCCAGAATAACTAAAAGTTAGTTATTTCTCAGAACTCTATAAATAGAGTTTCAAGTCTTCATTCAAGGGGATCACGAATCAAACAGAGATCAGAGAGTTTAGGAGTTCTTGTCCAAGTGCTGCTGCATTCTTCCGAGGCTTTTGCCTTCAACTTCAGAGGCTTTTTGCCTTCAATTCCAGAGTTGTTTTCAACTTCAGAGGCTTCGTCTTCATAGTTCACATCGTCCAAGGGATAAAGTAATCGTCATCTATATTGGATTTCTAAAGTTGTACCATTCCCAGAATTCACATTGTAATCTTTTATAAAGTTTGTATCAATAAAGTTCTTCAACTTTTGTTTTTGCAAACAAAATGGCGACTCTGCTGGGGACGACTTTCTCCTCCGATGAGGAAGTGACAACTCAATGTGACGTAGCGTCTATCGGAAAGACACAGAAGACACTGGTTGTGAAGATCAACCAGACAGTCTATGAGTCTATGATCAATTCCAAGACTTCTCCTCGCATTGCAACCACTGCTGCCACAAGCAAAGTGCGCACAGTGTGGGTCTCCAAGACTGCTGCGCAGTCTGCCAACAAGACTGTTGCGCAGTCTGCCAAGAAACTTGATGCACAATCTGTTGCACAGTCTACAGTTTCTGTCACCAAGTCCAGTGCACAATCTGTCTCTGCTACTGCTGCGCAGTCTACTATGGCCAGTGCACAAAAGACTTCATATGCTGCTATGGCTAAATATAAAACTCCTATGCCTCTGGCGCAATTGGCTGCTAAAACTCCTGCGCAAACTAACACTCCAGCAACCAGAGAGCAACCTAAGCACTCTGTGGCAAGAACTCCTGATGCGTAAACCACAGTCTCTGTGGCCAAAACCAATGTGCCATCCTCTCATGCGCAAAGCATTCCTGCGCAATCCAAGAGTGACAGCCTTTTGGCTAAACTCTCTTCTTCTCATAACAAAGGAAGAGATTCTGCTCCTCTTTCCAAACACACTATTGCTCCTGCACAAACCACTGGGGGTAGTCCTTTGGCCATTCCTCTTTCTCTTCAAAACAAAGGGAAAGGCCCGTTGGTCTTTTCTCAAACTTTCTTGTCCCATGACTTGGAAGACAACAGAGGGAAATGCTCTTTAGCTAACCCTTCTCTTCAAAACAAAGGAAAAGGCCCTTTGGTCTTTTCTCAATCTTCTTCAGTCTTTACCGAAGAAGATCAATCTGAACGTGCCTCGGCACCAATCAGTACTAGAACTCTTTCAAACAAGGATTCTTCTTTTCTTTATGACAAGAGGACTCATATTGATCAAAGAGGTATTCTGCCTACCCCGGTAGCAGAATTCCAGGATCTCCCGACTCTCAAAATTTCCCGTTCGAGACAGGAAAAACTGTTAGTGTCACAAACAGAAACCCCTGGTGGTAAATTTGCTGATCTAAGAACTTATCTTAACAGACCCACTTCGGTGAAACGCAAACAGCCAATGCCGAAGATCAAACATCATCAAAAACAAATCTCCAGGGTTAAAAATCCTGACACTTATGCCAAAGAAGTGAGCACTTCCTTGTATACTCAAGGGACTAAATATTTGAAGAATCGGAATCATGTTCCGAATGTCATCCAAGAACAGATCCCTCAGAGTTTTTCTCGTCCTGTTGTTGTTTCTGATCTTCGAGAACATCTTAGACAAAAACGGGAAAATGTCTCAACATCTCCATCTCAACCATCTGATCATCATTGCAATCACAAAGTCATCATCCAATGTTGTTGTCAAACAACAAAACGATCTGTCTTCGATCGTTTGACTTTTGCTAAATCTGAACCTATGTCAGAGGAAGACGAAGCCTTATATGCTTCTGTTAACATGACTTCCCGAGACACTGGGGGTAAAAGATGCTCTAAACACGGTAGACTCCGTAAACCAAGTCAGCGGTATTTAGAATTACTCTAAGAATCCTCTGAAGGAGTATTTTAACATACCCGTTCTCGAAGCCGAGATACAATCGGTCAAAGGAATCTTTCTCAAGATCCTTCAGGTTGTCTTCATATTTCTCATTCAGGAGATGACTCTTTCTCCGACTATGATGCATATAGCGAAAGCTCTGAACAGACGGTGTCTTCTACTGTACCAAGAAAAGTGACAGCTTATGTTGTCACTGATGATCCAGATGCTTCAACTTCTACAAATCAAGAACAACGAATCACTGCACTTGAAGACAAGCTAAAAACCATGGCTGAAATGGTTGCTAATATGCATTCTATCATTGTGGCACAACATGCTACACCACCTAACGTATTACCTGCAAATCCTGAAATCATAGCATCATCGGTGCCTGTCAATGCTGGATTGGGGGTAGCACCTACTCAAATACCTCATGTACAAGTTCAAACTACACCAAGTCAATCAGGAGCTGGGGGTAGTGCTTACAATACTGTTCCTCCTCCTACCACTCTAACTCAACCTGCTCCTTCTTCATCATCTGAAGATGCCAATAAAGCTGTCAAACTCTTGCGAACCCAGTTCGAAGCCTTTAAAGAGAAAGACAACTTACAAAGATTGGGAATCAAGCAGCCCTATCCAGTTGAATGGAAGGAAGTCCCGTTCCCACCGAAGTACAAAATTCCAATAATCTCTTTGTTCGATGGCAGTACTTTCCCTAGTCAATTCATCAATCATTTTGAGGTGATGACCGTTCAACTTCAGCCAAATGACGCTCTTCTTACCAGAGTGTTCGTCGGTTGTTTAGCCGGCGTAGCATATGACTGGTATAGAAGTTTGCCCAATGGTTGTATCACTTCCTTCTCAGGTCTTAAACAATTTTTCCTGGAACGGTTCTATGAAGGGTTCAACGACATGACTATGTCGGCTCTTAACAAAATCAAACAGAAACACAATGAAACTGCTGAGAGCTTTATCGAACGTTTCCGCCGTGAAGCCTTGAAAATGCCTCCCGGGACTCCGGCTGCTGTCACTATTGATACTTGTAAGGCAAATCTATTGCCTATTATCAGTATGTGGACGGGGTCTACCCAATTTCAAGACTGGCCTTCATTCATTGTCAACGCCAAAGCTGCAGAAGTAAGTGCCGAGAAGTTCAAACAATTGGGGGTACAAATGTCTAACCCTGATCGGGATGAACACCAGACATCAGGTGGTGGCAACCGCCAGAACAACCGCAAAGCAAAAGAGACTTTGAACATCAATCTGAACAAGAATACAGAGTCTCTAGCTGTCAATGTGGCTCAGCCTACTTCCACTCATACTCCATCTGCACCTCCACCAAGGGAACCTCGTCCGAAAGTAGAATATTCCTTCGACGAGAATGATACTGCACGCATCTTTGAATGTTTACTCAAAAGCAACAAGATTCAACTCCCAGATCCAAAGAAACCTGATAAAGTCGGTAAGACAGATCATCCTAAATATTGTGTTTACCACAGGTTTATTGGACATCCTACTCGAGCATGTTACGTGCTCAAGGGCAAAATTCAGGAGCTTGTCAATGCTGGTGTAGTTACTCTGCAGCAAGATGAAAAGACTGTTACTGCAAACATAGTTTCGGTCCAATTCGGTGACTTTTCTCCTCAGATGGTACAGCACGGTGTCATTCCAATTCCTAAAGCTACTCTTGAGATTGAGAATCTTCCGCCTCCACCAAATGCAGGTCTTGTCCCCTTGTCTCTTGACAACGGCGAAGTTATCTGGGTCCATCCAGATCTTGTTTATGAATTCGAAGTCTCTTCTTTCTCTAAGAAGAAAGACCGTTCCAAAAGCAAGGTAAAGACCTGCAACATGGTGTCTTTTGAACCTATCCTTGATGAAGAGATTCTGTTAGGCACCAGATCAGGGAAAGCCTATTTGAAAGATCATTCTGAAGGTCAAAAGAATCCTGTTTCTTCTTCTGAACCTGCTCCAGCACAACCTGCTTCCACTGAAGAGATCCCTTCTACATCTTCACCAGTTGTAGTGCCTATTCCTCCCAAGCCGGTGATTGTTGACAAAGGCAAACAACAAGTCCACTTTGACAAGCCCCTGAAGAAATCATCTTCTACAGGACTTGAAAAGCCGTACAACTTTGATATAGTGGCTCAACTAGCCAATACACCGGCTAGATTATCAATCTTCGAGCTCTTGCGCCTTTCTAAAGAGACTCGAGAAACTCTAAGTGAAGCCCTGATGCAGGCTGAAACTTGCCTAACTCTCCTCAAAAAACCGAAAGCAGAGCTAGTTTCTTGCCGCCATTGTCACAGTGTCCTGGAGTTGATTCCAAACATCACTTTCACTCAAGATGATATGCTGCTGGAGGATAATAGACATAATCGTCCTCTCTATTATACAGGATATGTCGACTCGATGAAAGTCGATCGTATCTTGATAGATCCAGGGTCTGCACTCAGTATCATGCCAAAGACAATGCTTGACGCATTAAAGATACCAGTGCATAGTCTTTCAAGCACAATCACCACTATCTTAGGATTCAACCAAAGAAGGAGTGAACCATTGGGTAAGATTCGCCTGAAACTCCAAATAGGTAATCTTCGCACAAAGGTGACCTTCTATATTATCGACAATCATGGCTGTTCTTACAACGCTCTCTTGGGAAGACCTTTCCTCCATGAACATAACATTGTTCCATCAACTCTGCATCAATGCTTCAAATATGTTGATGACAAAGGACAAGTTCACAAAGAAGTTGCAGACCTTTATCCTTTCAAAGGCGTTGAAGCGTATTGCAACGATGCTCGTATGTACAAGGAGGAATTTATGAAAGTGGTATTGGCAATGGATACTGAAGAAGATCAAGAAACAGTGCCCAATGACACTCTCATTATACCAGTTAAAGGGCGTATTTCTCACCCTCAGTCTTCTAAACCACTGGCTATTCACCTGCCAGTTCAGCGTCAATCTACTGATGACGATCAAGAAAAAAGGGAGCTCACCTCTTCTGAGCCACTTGTTATTGACTTACGTCGTAACAAGGACAAAAAGCAGCTCACTTCTTCTGAGCCTCTTGTTGTCGATCTAATTCACAACAAGGAAAAAGGGGAGCTCACCTCTTCCGAGCAACTTGTTATTGACCTTCGTCGTAACAAGTCTCTTCTACGTTCTTCTTCTCCCCCTCTTGTAATTAATCTGACCAAGCCTGCTAAGGCTAAAGGTCCTGCTGTAAATACAGATGTACATATCAATGAAAAAGTATCTACTTTCCAGTATACTGATGTTATTTATCATACTAAATGCTATTTGGATATGTTAGATAGCTTCAAATCATTTACAATGGGAGTAGTGCAATCTCTTCAAACATAAGTTTCATGTGAACACCTAAAAGATTCATATCGTATTGTTCCCGCTCGCAAAAAGGGTAAACGTCCAATACTTTTTAGTAAAAGACCGGAACAAAAATTCAGCTATATGGATGATAGTAAAGTTAACAACACGAGACATCTTCAATTCCGTCGTTACAGTCAACAATCAAAAGACATCGTCCGAAAGATGGGTTACGACTTTAAAAACGGCCTCAATTATGGTAAAGGCAGAAGGACTCCTATCCGTACCGCTGTTCCACAAGGAAAGTCAGAAATGTATTACAGCAGGACCAAAAGAGGTCTTGGATATGCTTCTCCTCCGATGTTATCCCAAGCAGTTTCTGACTCCGATAGCGAGGAGCGCTCTAACTCTTCTGATTCCAGATCATGGGATTCTGATACCAGCGTTGGTGAAGTCCATCGTGTAATCGTGTCTTCTAATATGGTCTCCGCTGAGCTTCTAGAAGGCTATGACAAGGATATTGAGGAAAGTTCTAAAACTGATCCTTGGGCTCAACAGATGGATAATCAATGGGTACTCCGATTTGAACAAAGAGAACCTCCTACTGAAGATCAACTAATTCAAGTTGATGTAGGAGAAAGCGAGTTGCCTCGTCCAATCTTTATTAGCAAGAATCTTCCAGAAGCAGATAAGCAAGAGTTGATTCTTCTCATTAAAGAATACATTGACGTCTTTGCATGGAGTTACGAAGACATGCCAGGTTTAGATCCAAAAATTGTTACTCACAAATTGAACATTCTGCCTAATGCTAAACCAGTCAAACAACAGCAACGACGATTCAAGCCTGAAATGATGGACGCTATCGATGATGAAGTCAAGAATCTTATCGCTTGTGGCTTTATTCGAGAAGAACAACATCCTGATTGGGTAGCCAACGTTGTTCCAGTCCTGAAGAAAACTGGCAAAGTTCGAGTCTGCATCGATTTCGGGATCTTAATGAAGCATGTCCGAAAGATGAATTTTCTCTCCCTATCACGGACGTGATGATTGACAATACTTGTGGGTTCGAGCGAATATCCTTTATGGATGGATTCTCTGGATACAATCAGATCAAGATGAATCCCGAAGATGAAAAACAACATCTTTCGTACTCTTCGGGAGTCTATTGCTATATAGTGATGCCATTTGGTCTCAAGAATGCTGATGCAACTTACCAGCGGGCCATGAGTACCATTTTCAGAGAATATCTTCGCAAAACAGTCGAATGCTAACGATATATAGCTGTTAAAAGTCGTCTAAAAGAAGATCATATCCAAGATTTGAGAACAATCTTCAATCTCATGCGTCAACATCAGCTCAAGATGAATCCCACCAAGTCATTCTTGGGTGTCTCTAGTGGTAAGTTTCTCGGCTTCATTATTACCTCTAAGGGTATACACGTGGATCCTGAGAAGATCAAAGCCATTCAAGAGATGCGTCCTCCACACAACCTAAAAGAGCTACGAGGATTCCAAGGCCGACTTGCGTACATCAGGAGATTCATTTCGAACTTGTCTGGACGCTGCAGACCATTCACTCAGCTAATGAAGAAGGGTGTATCTTTTATTTGGACTGAAAAATGTCAACAAGCATTCGACGATATCAAACGGTATCTCATGAACCCACCAGTTTTGGTGCCACCAATCTCAGGCATTCCATTCTTAATGTATGTCCGCGCTATGGATCATTTATTGGGTGCTTTACTCGCCCAAAAGAATAAAGAAGGTCATGAACAGGCTATCTATTACCTCAGTCGTACTATGATTGGTGCTGAACACCATTATAGTCCGGTTGAAAAAGAATGCCTAGCCCTTATGTTTGCTGTTCAAAAGACAAGACATTACATGTCACCCCCATTTCTTGTATTTCGTATTTGTACTCGTAATTGATTTTTGGCACGTAATTTTTTTTTTCTTTTTTTTCTTCTCGACTTGCGGATTTTGGTTTCTCGTAAATGGGTTTGGACCATGGCTTGGTTTTATTTTGTAGAGTTGGTTTGGTTTGGTTCATCATGAGTGGAACACTTTAACCTACACTCTACCCTCAACACAACACACCCACCTCCATTAAATCCTACCTAACTTTTCTTTCTCCTCTTATTTTGTCATTTACTTCTCCATCTCCTTCTTCTTCCTTCCTCTACACAACTCCCCAACCCATAGGCAAGTGCACCTTGCCATCAAATAAGCACCACTTTTTATTTGTCCATTAACTAGATTAGGCCATGGAGAACAACTTTAGAACTTGACATTTTGTGATTTGGAGCTTTCATTTTTCTAGGTCTAGGTTTTGACTATTTTCGGAATTTACATGATTTTATCTATTTTATTTGGATTTTTGTGGGTTTTGATGCTTCCATGTGGAAGAGAATTCAATTTTACTCAAGTTAGACCCTTAAAAATCTAGATTTGGTTTTGGTTTTACCAAGATATGAAGTTTTGAACCTTAGAGTTCTTGGAGTCTCCTTCTCGGCCTGGAGAAGAAGACAGCAGCCTGCGCTCTTTAGTACAGGGCTGGATTGCGCATCTCCCTCGGCCAGCGCTCTTTAGCGCAGCGCCGACCGTGCAGCTTGCCCCTTGGCGAACTGCGCTCAACCCGAGTGCGCATAGATTCACGCACAGTCTGCTCATGCGCAGTCTGCTCATGCGCAGTCTACCCCTGCGCAATCTATCCCTGCGCACTCCACTCATGCGCAATATGACCCTGCGCCATCCATGCCTGCGCAACCTGATCCAGCGCAGCTCCCCTGCGCAGCTTACCCCTGCGCAGCTCCCCCTGTGCAGCTCACCCTGCGCAGCTTACCCTGCGCAGCTCACCCTGCGCAGCTCACCCTGCGCACTTGGCACCCTGCGCAGTGCATACCCTGCACAACCTACTTGTCTATGATGAATTTGTTATTTCTTGATCTTGGCTCTTCTATAGTCCTATTTTATATTAGTATTTTATTAGGTATTTTACGCCCATTTTATATCCTTACGCCTTTTTGACATGAACTTGATTTTGCTTAATATGTTTGGAATGACTATTGTACATAGCATGGTATGACAAGGAACTAGCATAACACGACAGTGACCCGTAGTGGTGCACTCCTGACATGACCAATCTGACATGATAGTGGCCCGTCGTGGTGCACCCCCTAACAAGTACCCTGACATGATTTATCTTGATAACTTGATAGTGGCCCGTGGCGGCGCACTCCTGACTTGACTTGACTTGTAACTTGTAACTTGACTCGTATAATTAACTTGACACCGTGGGTGCTCCTGCTTGCTTGCTTGTACAATCTACTTGTCTTGTCTTGCATCATGTCTAGGATGTGACTTCCTGGGTACCACGGCAAGGGACTCGCGCTAAGTTGGATTAGGCTAATTATTAGATCAAACTAGAACATGGAGAATTCCCAGTCACAGGCAATCTCGTTATCTGGGCGCTTTAATGGACTTGTAGCTTGCCGACGAGTAGAGCACATTTTCAGCACACTGTCATGTGTTGCACCCTCTAAGTCACCTAAGGGTACATTTGTCTCCCGGGCAATGTACCCACCTATAACTCTCAACCCGCGGAAGGATAACTGGATAGTCTGCAGGGCTTGGGACTGGAATTCTCACTTGCATCTTGTTAGTAATTAGGATTGTGATAACCCTAGTTAGTTAAAGTAGTAAGCCGTAGTATTTGTTTGGCCGATTGTGAATGGATGGTGTCCAGCCTTGTCTAAGTCTTGTCTAGCTCCAGTACCTGCTATCTCCTGAGCATGTTTGTTTTACTTACCTTAACGATAAATGGGTAGAGACAGTGAGCTATTCAGGCGAAGGGGTACAATCCCGGTCCTTGTTTGGTTTAAGGATTGTAACCTGGCTCCCGGAATGGTTCCGCGTCCCTAGTCGTTTATCGCTCTGTGTACCTTACTACTTGTACTTTCTTTTATTCTTTATGTTTGATATGGGCTTTTGTTCTTATTTGTGGCCTCCTTTGTGGCACTTGCTCTTTCTGGGGTTTGACCCAGCTGGTTTTGTGTGGCCAGATTTCGGAGCAGCTCCCGAGGATCTACCAAGCTTCCAGCCCAATGGTGACAACTAGACGGAACCGGGCCAAGAGTGGGTTTTCTTTTTGTTTCACCCACTTATATGTAAATTTATTCTTTTGAGGCGTTTAGCCGACGAGCACCTGTTAGCGATGCATTTACTTACTGCTGCCTACGGGCTGTAAACATGATTAACAAATCCTAGGGTTGATCATGTATGACTGAACTCTGCTAGTCTATCATTTTGTACGATAGCTTCATGATCATCCAATATGTAATATTTGGGACGCCTTATATAGATATATTTGATGCTCTAACATCTTGTAACTCTGTCAATTGCTTGAGATTGAGACAATAGGCTTGACCTTAAGAGACTGCTGGCTTGTAGTAAACCTCATATCTAGACAGCCGTGACCGTATGGTTGAGATGTATTCTATTTCAACATACGTAGCTGGCTATGTCTGCCCCCGCTCTCCAGTATTCTGGTTGGGGCGTGACATGGTTCTAGTGGTGGCCCATGCAGGTCTGTCAATCAAGCTGTGAGGGTTTACGAATAGATGTCTCAATCATATTTGTCCTTGATC
>JANAVB010031619.1:13051880-13064380 GCA_029216955.1 Iris pallida
AAACCAGTTCTTCTTGGCTAAAATTGAAAGGTCAAGAAAACTACAATACATAATGGACAATAAGACCATACTGAAATAATATCTCAAAAGGAACTTTCTTACTGTATCTTAACTTCTCCTGCGCGACCCTAACAGCTTCCCATAACCTTCATGGAGCCATAATCCTATCGAGTGAATTGATACCAAAACTATCTTAACCAAAAATCAAAAGCAAATAAGAATAGAGGATCTTATACTTGTTCTTCAACCTTAACCATGAACAGGTGGCAAGTTAACAACAAATGCAAGATAATTACTATAACAAGCAACTCAAATACTTCAGCAAATAAACTTCTATTCAGAACATGGAGAAAAAAAAATAGTCCTTAGACTTCTGCATAATAGTGAAGCTTCCACTTCTATCAAAATGATGGATTCAAATTTGGAGTTACTTCAAAACACAATACATTCCTCAAGTCTGAATATATAATAGAAATAAGTGCAATTATAAGCCAGTGCAAGCAGTTCAATTGGTCTCACCCTAAATGGGACAATTTTATTCTGTCGACCGTCCCAATATGAAACTACGCAAGAATTAAGTTAAAGAAGTCACCTCAGATCTTGGATTGTTTCGCAATTTTGAACCACTCGGTGTGGAAGGATCCTGGCATGTCGATTCTCTCGTAAGTATGTGCCCCAAAGTAGTCCCTCTGAGCCTGGACCAGATTCGCCGGCACTCTCTCCCTCCTATAGGTGTCAAAATAGGCCAGACTGGCCGACATCCCTGGGGTGCAAATACCTGAATTAATGGCAAGGCAGATCACCCTACGCCAAGCAGATTGCCGCTCCAGTATCTCCTTTGCAAATTCCGGGTCCACAAGAAGATTGGCAAGGTCGGGATTCCTGTCATATGCCTGCTTGATGCGGTCCAAGAAGATGGCTCTGATAATGCACCCGCCCTTCCATATCCTCGCGAGCTCACCCAACTTGAGATCCCATCCCTTCTCTACGCTCTTGGCTTTGATCAGATTCATTCCTTGTGCATAGCTGCATATTTTTGAAGCGTAGAGAGCTTTCCTTACGTCTTCAATCAGCTTTGCCTTGTCCACTGGCTCACTGCTCAGAATATCACTGACACCGCCCGATTTGAAAACTTTTGCGGCCTGAACCCTTTCTTCTTTTAGCCCACTGAGAAATCTTGAATCCAAGGATGCTGCGATGGTTGGGGCAGCAATGGACAGGTCCGCTGCTTGTTGGACAGTCCATTTCCCGGTACCTTTCCCGGTCTTGTCCAAGACCTTGTCCACCAGGTAGCCCTCACCCTTGTCGTCCTTGATTCCGAAAATATCAGCCGTGATCTCAATCAAGAAACTAAGCAGCTCTCCCTTGTTCCATTCCGTGAATACTTGTCGCAGCTCGTCATTTGAAAGCTTTCCAACAGATTTCAACACGTCATAAGCTTCAGCTATAAGCTGCATGTCTCCGTACTCGATTCCGTTGTGAACCATCTTAACGAAATTACCAGAACCTCCCTTGCCAATGTATGTCACACAGGGGCCAGAGTCCGGGACCTGTGCAGCCACTTTAAGGAGGATGTCTTCTATGTACTTGTAGGCCTCGTATGACCCACCAGGCATCATTGAAGGCCCATACCTTGCTCCCTCCTCTCCACCAGAGACTCCCATCCCAAGATAAAGAAGGCCAAGCTCAGCCATCGCTTTCTCTCTCCTCTGTGTTCTCATACCATTCATTGCCCCCATCAATTATGCAGTCACCCTTCTCCATGTAGACCGAGAGTGTAGCGATGGTTTGGTCCACGGGTGCCCCGGCTTTCACGAGCATGATAATGACACGTGGCTTCTGGATCGAGTTGACAAAGGATTGAGGATCATGGAAGCCGAACAGAGGGAGGTTGCCCTCCTTCTTGGCACGTTCCACAGTCTCATCGACCTTAGAGGTGGTTCGGTTGTAGACTGAGATAGGGAAGCCTTTCTCGGCAATGTTGAGTGCGAGGTTTTGGCCCATGACAGCAAGACCAGCAAGGCCAATTCTTGTTTGAGCCATCTTTTACCTGATTAAAAGGGTTGGCATATCAGCACGGATAGCGCAGGAACAAATAATGCAAAGAACTAATACGAATCTTGTCAATAAAACCCAAATTTGCAAACACAGAAACAGACCATCGCAAAATTTGACAGAAACAAAGTATAAAGAGAAGAAAGTGGCAGATTTCAGCAACTGTAATGTGTTTTTTAACTTTCCGAAGATGCCCTCTAAACAGTAATTATTTTATTTGATCTGCTAAGAAAGTGTTGTATCACCTACACTATAGCTAGAGAAAGAACAAGAAATAACCAGATTTTCTTGGAATGGAGAAAAATAAACCAAAGGTCTATGAATATGTGAAAAAGTCGATGCAAAAGGATCAAGCTTGAACTTTTGTTAAGTTCATGATACCAATCTCATGGCAGCAGGGACGAGAGATGGAGGAGAAGAGAAGAGATAGTAACAAGCCTTAATTTGGTGGAGTGAAAAAAATTTGTAGTAACTAGCACATCTTCTTCTTATTTGTATACAACTCTACAATACAAATGCGAAAGATACTCTTGACTCGATATAATATAGACTAAATCTAATAGAACCTAAAGAATCTACTAATCCTAAAATAGACCTAAAACATACCACATTCTTCTACGAGTTTGATTATTCAAACCAGTGCTATTGAAATGAAAACTTACACCACTGGAAGTGTGGCTGAATTATAACCAAAGAGTAACCAGAAAATGAAATAACCAGGCAAAAGTATGCGAGACTAATCTTTCATTAGAGAGTAGCAAAATTAGTAATAAGAGCAGAAGATTTTAATCCTCTGTAGGGATGAATTCACCAGCAACTGCAGAATCCGATTCACAATGGATCCCTAAAGAAATGGAGAAACTCCCAGAATAATATAAGTGAAGAAATTCAGAGGTTCTACAGGAGAATAGAAAAAATGTGAATGATCGATAGCTTCATTTTTAAAGTCCTACAAACAATAGAAAAATCAAAACTATATCATCTAATACAGAAATCTATGTTGCACGGCCACGAAAAAATGGTGTCCGCATCCATATCGCGTCCCTACCTATAGCCCATATTTGTACAACATAGGTGACCACTTTACCTAGCTGAAAATGTTTGTATCCCTTATCTGTATTGGGTCCTTACTGTATTTGTGCCTGTATTCGTGCAACGTAGACATAAATTAATATGATCGACTATAAATTTGATACCCTTCGTAGCAATTTTTACGGTTTACCTATGTCAACCCAAGAAGAAACACTAGAAAGAGAAAGAACCAAAATGACACCCAAAAAGACTCTGAAAACCATACTAAACAACATAACAAAGCAACAATTTTGGGTCACGAAAGTGTAGAACTGTTTGATGAGAGCTAGTATACTAAATACATTTACTTCTTCCCTGGAGATCCCTTCAGTGAAGTATTTCTAACCAAATCCAAGCATAAGATCACAACTATTGCATCTTAACAAAACACTTTTAGATCCTTCAATTAGTGATCATGATGAACATAACACAAGAACAAAACTTCAAATTAACTTCAAAAAGAAAAGATAAGGAACCAGAGTAAAATCGTAGCATATCATAACATTATGTTAGGGAAATGTATATAGATATAAAACAAATTGGCTTTGAGGCGTATCAGTATATTGACACTTTCTTTAGAAATTTATTTGCCCCCACTCGGAAAGAGTTTGTGATGGGTTCAAGCGAATACTTTCCCCAAGATACAACAAAGCCTTGAGCAAAAGAATGCAAGCAACAATTCTGAATCCCTTATTCAGAAACTGTTGATTAGTAGTAATATTTGTTGTGTTTGTAGATGTGAGAGACTTGGATATTTATAGAAAAGTCTCGTGCCTTTTTATGAATAGATAGAACTCCTCCCAACAGTCAGAATGAATCTGAAGATTGGACAGTCGCAACTCCTCCGAATAGTCACTAACCAAAATTGAATCATAAAAATGTTCAAAAATTAAGACTGAGAGTAAATCCTATATACCGCTAATATACCGCGGGATGCGTACGAAGTGCGTGATAAGTATGCCAGTGATAATGCGCCAACAAAGTGCCATATTTCTTTGAATGTTTCTTTTACAACTTCTCCAGGTAGGCCTTTAATAAAACTGTCAAATTCTTACTCCTTCCAATATCAATTGTCTCAAAAACTCATGTCTTAGACTTGTATGTCTAGACTTGCCATTGTAAGTACCACTATATGTCCTTGATAGAGTAGCTTGATTGTCCCAATGAATGGAAATATGAGCCATTGGTTTAGGTCACAACTTAATATCTAATATAAGTTCCTAATCCATGAGCCTCCTTACCGGTAGCCACCAAGGCTATAAACTCCGACTCCATAGTCGAATGAGATATACAAGTTTGTTTCTTGGATGCCCATGAAATGGCACCCCTAGCAAGAAGAAACACCAAACCAGATGTGGACATATTATCTCCCGTAGCAGTGATCCAACTAGCATCTGTATATCCTTCAAGTATCGTTGGAAAATTATTATAAAATAGGCCAAGTCCAATGGTTTTCTTAAGATAACCAAACACTCGGCTTATAGCATTCCAATGTTCTCTACTTGGATTGCTAGTAAATCTACTTAGTTTGCAAACAGAAAAGCAATATTGGGTCTAGTACAATGCATAAGATACATAAGGTTGTCAATTGCACTAGCATACTCAAGTTGAACGATTAACCTACCCGAATTCTGTGTCAATTTAACACTTGAATCAAAAGGAGTGTTAAATTCTTTAAATTTAATATGCTTACATTTAGACAACATTTTTTTTCAATATATTGTGTTTGGCTTAAAACATATCCTCGATCATGCTTTCTAAGTGTAATACCTAAGTATCAACTTCACCCAAGTCTTCCATCTTATAGATTGAAGTTAAGTACTTCTTAGTTTCTAAAATGGCAAATATATTTGTTCCAATAATAAGCATATCATCAACATACAAACACACTATTACATCATATTCTTTTGTAAATTTTAAATAAATATGCTTGTCGGTACTATTATGAACAGACACAAACGATAAAATAGATGTGTCAAATGTTCATGTTACTGTTTCAATCCATATATGGATTTATTTAATTTAGAAACTTTCTTTTCATTTCGGGAAGAACAAATACTTTCAGTTGCTCCATATACAATTCCTCATTCATATCACTAGTCAAAAAGACAATTTTTGCATCCATTTGATGAATGTATAGACTATATATTAAGGATGTCACAGTAAGAGTTTGAATAGAGGTTATCCTCGCTACTAGTACATATATATATCAAAATAATATTCCTTCATTTTGTGTAAAGCCTTTAACAACTAATATGGCCTTAAAAGTTTGTACAGAATCATTATGCCCATATTTTTGTATAATTATATCAAATAGGTTTTAGACCTCGGAAGCAAATCAATTATATCAAATATTATGGAATCCATCTCATCATTTATTGCTTCCCTCCAGAAGTCAATACCTCTAGAACTATAGCTTCGATATAAATCTTTGCATCATGCTCAATGTTTAAAACAAGTGAAATTTTATTTGTCAATTTTTCTCTCCCCCAACTAAGAAAATCAACGCTTGAAATGAAATATAATATGGGTGCATTTTTTTTCTTTTCTTTGTCGCTTAGTTCCTAGGTTATTCACTACGAGAAAGAGCCAAGTGTGTCCTATTTTGAAATTCCATTTTAGTTAGAATGGACATTAACTTTGGAATAATCTCAACTAGGATTCTCTACGACTTTAAGCTTTGGAGAATACATTTTAAAAAAATTCAACATCTTGAGATTCGAAAATTTTGTTAGAATCCAAGTCAAGAGGCCTATATACTAGTGTTCTAAATTTCAGTAGGCAGAATTAGTGCGCCGGAGGGTCGCTTAGCGCCCAGGCGCTGAACTGATTTTTTTTTACATGTAATGGACATAACTAGTATTGTATATATTATAATGACACAAAAGTTTATGTGTTCTTGTGGCTAGCAGGAGGTGTTTAAAATTTATGTTGTTGTGCAGGTGGTAATAAGTTCGAATCCTGGCCCAAGGATTTAATTTTTTCAGTTTTTTTATTTGAATTTTGAATGGATTCCGATGGAACCCTAAAAATAAAAAAGAGAGGAGAGAGAGATTCCAACCTCTCCAGCTCAGCCTCCACCTCCTCTCTCTCTCCATCTCTTTCTTCTTTTTCTCCTCTTCCACCTCCGCCTCCATTCCCTCTCCCCTCTATTTCTCCACGAGAAGTGGAGGTAGCAGCATCGACAACAGAGTAAGAGGATGTGTTAGAGGTTGCTCCATGAGAAGAAATGATCTACTGGAATGCTCTCAAGGTAATTTTTATTTTACTTATAGAGATTTTGGTGATTTGATTCTCGATTTTTGTTTATTTGATTTTTTTTTTTTGCAGTTCTTTCGAACTGGCCGAACAGCCCCGACTAGGTCTGAATAGTCCCGAACAGAACCGAATAGCTCTACCTAGTGTCTAATTCAACCGACTAGGGCCTTTTCATTTCGGTTTAGTGCCTAGGCGGCCGAATTGCTCGAGATTATACTTAACTCTGTTCAGTAGGGGTGGGCATACGGTTCCAATACCCGCAGTTCCGATCCGGTCCGAACCGTAAAATGTCTAAACAAGTCTGTTCCTAAAATTTAGAATTTAAACGGGACGGGCCGGGACGGGTCGTGTGACACTAACAGGACGGGACGGGTTATATTTTCAAAATAAACGGAGCTCCGGACCGACCCGTTTCTAGGGGTATGTATTTTTTTTATCAATTTTGGATTTTTTTGCTATTATAGTTTATAGATAATAGAACAAGTTATTGTTTAGTAAACAAATTATAGAAATTTGGGAATACATAAGCTTGTTTTGTTCTTATAGTTAATAGAACATATGTAAATGTTTACTACTTTAGATTTTTTAAACTTTTTTTGGACCTGTTTGGATTCGAGGGTCGGCCCGGTTCGGACCCGTTTCGAACGAGTCGAGCCCGTTCCGGTTCCAATATTTTTTGGCCCCGTCCCATCCCGTCCCGCCAATTAACGGGTCCGGTCCGGTTCGGGTCCATAAAATTTGGGCCCAGCCCAACCCATGCCCACCCCTAATGTTCAGCATATCCAACAAAGATACTTCCTAATGCTCTAGGACCCAATTTAGTCCTCCTTGGGTTAGGGACCCTATAATATGTCTAGCACCCCCACACTTTGAGATATGACAAATTTAATTTTCTGCCTTTCATAATTTATAAGGAGATAGATTAGTCTTTTTGGATGCAATTATATTGTGTAAATAGCATGTTGTATTTAAAGCTTCATCCCATAAATTTAAAGGTAACATTGACTTTACAAAAATACAATTCACCATTTCCACCAAAGTATGACTTTTTCTTCGGCCAAACCGTTTTACTGTGGAGTATAAGGAGTAGACTGATCATGTATGATCATACAATTCACAGAATTTATCAAACTCGTTTGAAAAATATTCCAAGCATCTACCACTTCAAAGAACTTTAATTTATTATTTAATTAATTTTCGACCTCTGTTTCGTAAAATATGAAATTTACCAGAAACTTCTTCATTATTTCTCATAAGACCACATAAGTAGACTTTGAAAAATCATCGATTAATATAATTATCTTCTTCTACCTCGGATCAAAATACTATTTGATTCACATATATTAGAATGCACCAAATCTAAAAAATTTGTTTTACTCCAAAGAATAGTTTCTTTATAATCTTGGCTTATGCACATATTTCACATTTGTCACAAACAGTCCCTTTAAGGTTTAATTAAATCAATTTTACTCATGTTTGTAATGGATTTATAATTTAAATGTGCTAACCTATCATGTCATAAATCAAAAATTCAACGATATAGGTAGACGCAACTTTATTAATAATTAGCTTGGACATCCCATTATAGTCGTATCCTTTTCTTACAAATATCTCATTCTTTGTTAAAATATCCTTGTAAGACTCAAAGACACACAACACGAATCTCCACAAGGTCAACAGAGACTATGTTCTTCCTAATGTTTGGAAGATAAAGAACATTAACAAGAACAAGAATTTTTCTAGAAGTGAAATCCATTACCACTTCTTTTTCCAACAACTTTTGCACGATTATGATCTTCCATTTGAACCTCTTGACCATCATTGATATCCTCATAGATTTTGAAATGTGATTTGTCCTTGCAAACATGGACGGTAGTTCCATAATCAAACCACCATCCATCGTAGGAGTTTGCCATACTAAGCTCCATAATCAAACCACCATCCATCGTAGGAGTTTGCCATACTAAGCTCAATCATCATGGTCACATAGCCACAAGATCCTCTTCAACCATGTTGGTTGCCGAATTTGGAGCACGACAATCTCTTACATAATGGTCATGTTTGCCACGATTGTAGCACTTGTATTTTTTTTTTTTTTTTTGCTGAAGGTCGAAGCATTTCCATTAAAAGTGTGTTTCTTGTTGTTCTTCTCCCACAACTTGGACATCGGTTTTTGATATAATTCCTTTGTTACTCACGATTGCGAGATTCTTCTTCAATGCGAAGATGTTTTTGAATCCATTCCAAAGTAAAGTCCTCTATTTTGTGGAAAAGCCTCTTCATATAGTTACCCCAAGAGTTGGGGGGGGGGGGGGGGGGGGGGGGGGGGGGGTTTGCAATGATAGCACCAACTTGGAATAAGTCAGGAAGCTTAATGTCAAGAGTACTAATTTTATGTACAATGCCTTGTACTTTATGCACTTGACTAAGTATTGGTTCCCAATCTTCCATTTGAAAGTCAAAATATTCAACAATGAGAAATATGTTTGTACCTTCTTCTTGTACCTTGTATTTATTTTGAAGGCATTCCAAATTTCTAGTGGCATTTACATCTCCTTGTAGAAGTTACACAGGCGATCCAAGAGAGCATTTAGAATATGGCAACAGCAAAGCAGAGCATCTTCGTTATACTTTGCATGGGTCTTCTTCGTGTTTTCAGAACCGTCTTCTTTTGGTTCAGCAAGGACGTCAAGTCAGGAATTAGGATGTAGGACAATCCCAAAACAGTAAGCAGAAAAGTCACCTTGTTTTGCCATCTAGTGAAGTTGTTGCCATCAAACTAATCAAGTTTGATTAGATATTGGTTTATCGCTTTGATTGAAACCATTTTGTCCCAGTCTCCATAGTAGCAGAATATAACTTTTCTAAAATTGGTAGGAAAATATATAGAGAGATAAAACGAATTGGCTTTGAGATGTATCAGTATGTCGATAATTTATTTAGAAAGTTATTTGTCCTCCCTCGGAAAGAGTTTGTTGATAGATTTGAGCGAATACTTTTTCCAGGATACAACAAAACCTTGAGCAAAAGGATGCAGACATCAATTCTGAATCCCTTCTTCAAACTTTGTTAATGGTGTAGATATGGGAGACTTGGATATTTATAGGAAAGTCTCGTGCCTTTTTATGAACAGATACAAGTCCTCCCAATAGTCAGAATGAATCTGAAGAATGGATAGTCGCAAACTCCTCCAAACAGTCACTAACCAAAATTGAACCATTGGATCAAAATGTTCAAAAATTAAGACTTAGACTAAATCCTATAAACCGTGTGTGTGCATGATAAGTTCGCCAACAAAGCGCCACATCTATAGCCCCACATCTAGCACCACTTTATTTGAACTATCAAAGTGGGCTTTCAGTTATATAGCCTCTACTTTCTTTTCTCTAATCAATGTGGGACTAAAGAATAGAGTGTCTTTGTACAATCAAACTAGAATAATCCTCAACACATTAGTTATGAGAGTATACATCCAAAGCCTTAGATCCCTTCTGAAGAATACCGATATAGAAAAACACCAAAAATCTACCAAAATATGGACAGATTAAAAAAAATCAAAAAAGGAACTTTTACCATAATCTAACATTACTTATGAGATTATTACCAGAACAAGATCAATGATCATGACCAAACACACAGCAAAAGAACACAACTTCTACATCTAAATCTTTTGGAACATCAAAATCTAGCAAAATAAGGAAATTTGAACAAGAAAAACTCAAAAAAGAAGGAATTTACCATAACCCAGCATTATTTATGAGATTACTACCAGAACAAAATCATCGATCATGACCTAAACACAGTAAAAAGAACACAACTTTCTAAATTTAAACCCTTTAAGACATCAAAATCTATCAAAACAAGGAACTTTGAACAAAACCCATACAAAAAAAACTCACAGTAACAACAAAAATTGATCATGACCTAACCACAGCCAAAAAAAAACACGACTTTTTTACATCTAAACCCTTTAGAATATCAAAATCTACCAAAAGAAGGAATTTTTACCAAAACCAAGATCTAATTAACCAAAAAAAGTAAGTGATTATGAATAAAACACAGAACAAGAACAAAACTTTACACATCTAAAGTCTTCAGATCTCTTCCCTGAAGAAGACCACATAGCAAAAAACAAAATAAAGAACTTTTAACCCAAAAAAACTCAAAAAAGATGAGATTTACCATAGCCCAACATTGGTTATGAGACTATACGTGGATGTCCAATCGAAAAAATAAGATTATGATGCCAAAAATCTGGTAAGCAAAGGAAACCAAGCGGATACTAATAAAAGGAGACAGATGACATGAAATTTTCTTATTTTTGTAGATTTGGAGAAGAAAAGAACGAACCTTGATATTTTTTCTTCTTTCTTCTTCAGTTCTCCCTCGTGGGTGGGAGAAAGAAGAGTAGGAGCCGGCTCATATATAGGACTATACTTTTCTTTAATATTTTAATTATTATAAGTTTTCCTTTATATTTTGTAAGTCACAAAAAAGATAAACTTTTTCTTTAAAAAAAAGACATTTTATATTTAATTGCATATGAATTTATTTTTATGTGTCTCGGCTATTATGTCTCCAAATAATGATAAAAAATTGCATTCTTCACGCAACTCATCATTTTTAATGTTTTAGGACTATTAATATGTTATTGTAGATTTTTTACCATAAATTTTGTTGAATCATGATGCTAATAATTTTTGCAAGTTTTGGGTCCATGTCTACCCATGTAAAAGTTTACTTGTCGTCACATAATATCAGTATTCTAAATGGCGGTTGAGGCGGCCGCCTAAGCAGTAGGTCGTCTCTCTCCGCATCGTTTTTGCGGTAGGTGATGGAGTAGGCGACCAACGGAGGTTTGACGGCATAGGCGAAGGTGAGACAGTATAGGCGGGCGCCTAGGCACCTAACAAGATGTTTTGACCAAAAAATCTTGCAAGCATTATGGGCCTATGGTTCACTTTTATAAAACTAAATCTCATAAACCTTCGTTCTACAACTTAGTTATGCATGAAACACCCTTAAAATATGCATATTATGAAAAAAAAATGATAGTAAAATAATTTAAAAAAAATGTCCAAAATGTCTTAACCGTCTAAACGGTCTAGGCTGTAAGCGGACTCTCTCCACCACGCATCCACCTACCGCCATTTATAACCTTGCATAATATGTATAGAATTTGAATTAGATTAAGATTTTACAAAAAAAATAACTAAAAAAAATACGTTAAAATATCTTAGGGTTTATATAGTTATCATTAATAAAAAAAAATATTAGCATATCAATAATGGATGGATTGAACTTGAACCATTTTATGTGATAAATATTAACACATGTTATCCCCGTATATATACTTTGAGAAACAAACCATGTTCAAATTCAAGACCAAAAGATCTGAGTCTTGGTCCATAAGTTCAAATAAGAATCCAACAGATCTACACTATTCAACAGTGATTTAAAGTAAATCATATAGCTTGGTCTTCATTTATTTGGCAAATCAAAAGGAGAAGAAACACAAGTTTTCTTCTTCTTCATCTTCTCTTTTATTGCAAAACTCTTTTGATGTAACCCTTTATTGCAAAACATAATTTTTTATTTAGGGCTGAAGTTGAGGTAGGTGAGTGAGGTCAGGTATGAGGTCACCGGCTAGTTGGTTGGTGGTGGATGGACAACCACTCACCAGTTTGTACTCTTTAACGGGTCCGGGTCGGGTTTGAGGTATTATTACCCGATCCAAATATTAGATGTATAGAGATAAAGAAAAAGAATATATATATATATATATATATATATATATAATATATATATATATATATATATATATAGGAAGTGGATCAAAAGTTCCCCTTAGAAAATCTCCTAAAAATCCTCCTCACTCTCGGCCGTAATTTAATGTCAATATTAATGCTAATATCAATGTTAATGTTAATATTAACATTAATATTAATGTTAATATTAATTTTTATTTTTACTTTTATTATTAATGTTAATGTTAATATTAATATTAATGTTAAGTTTAATGTTAATTTTAGTATAAATTAACATTAAACTTAACATTAATGTTAACAGTAACATTAATATTAATATTAACATTAAATTACGGCCGAGAGTGAGAG
>JANAVB010031619.1:13069380-13146880 GCA_029216955.1 Iris pallida
GGGGATTTGCTACCCTTTTACGAAATCACATGCCATGACGTGTCATGTCCAGATCCATTGTACTATTCAGGGATGGAGAATTATTAGGGGCTATATGATCCAAGCCACCCTGTCACTATTCATGTGCTCGTGCCACTCTTCCCTCACGAAGGGTGTAGCGAGATCCTTTTGTCTTGTGCTCGTTATCCAGGTTGGCCGGCATGACTTTCCGTTGAGGTCACCGTGGATTGCCGGGCCAAATGGATAGCATGTCATGTCACTTATCCCAAGCGATCACATATCGCTCTAATAATTCAAATCATATTTTATATTTACTTTATCTTATCGTATATCCTGCTCTGTTCTACATTCAGTATTTTTCTCACCATGCCATGATATACAGTTACTCACATGCTCTACTTGCCTTTACATTGTACCTTGATTGGAGACTAAGTTCTGCTCGAGAGAAGAGTTACAACCCCGGTCCTTGTTTGGTTTAAGGGTTGTAACTCGGCTTCCAAACGGTTCCCAAGTCTTCATATATCTTTGTCTTGTAGTTCATTATACTGTCTCTTATAGAATTTGTCAATTCACATGGAACTGATGTTAGTGTTTGTACTTGCTCATTTTCTTGACGGGATACCGTTATGATATGTTACAGATGACTCTGAGGCGGACTGCTCGACCTATTATGGGCTCGAGTTAGATGGAGTAGCCTTGGATCGTGGCCTTATAGTAGAGCCACTAGATTTTGTACTTCCAGAGTAGTGTAGGTTAGCTAGGTTTGACTGTACTACGATCCAGCTAGCTTTATCAGACTATAGTTTCTATATTATATCTTGATACCCTGTGATGTTGTATATATCTGGGCTTGTATTGGACTCTGGACTTATTTACTCTTTCATCTATCATATGTCTTTCCTTCTAAGCTATCTACCTTAGTTTTATTCTGTGATTGAGATTGTATTGTTATGTCACCTCCATTCGGAGAGTATATACTATATAGGTACATTTATACTGTTAGTCGTAGTATTTACAGACGTTATATACAGCGTTCTACCGCCGATACTGCGACGTAGGCTGGACGTACCCACGTGCTCGTGCCCCTCATAAGGGTGCGGGTTGTGACACATTTTTGTGGTAGCCCATGCAGGTCCAGTATCGTAATTAGTGCGATCTCGTAATGGTGCTCGACTTAGAGTACTAATTACGAGCCTGTAATTAGGACGTAGTACCTAGGACATGATAGGAGTTTCTCAATCACACCTAGAAAATTTTGATCTTTTGATTATCATGATTATTCACCTTGTATTAAATTAACTGTCCTTCTTTGATAATCTACTCATGTGCCATATTGATCTCTTTGTTTCAATTCGTCTTCAGGATGACGAAGACGCACCCGCAGGCCACTGGATCGAGTAGCTTGCCTGAGAGATCTGATCAGGTTGAGGAGAAGGTTCATGAGACTGCCCCCAGTGATTCCACCATTCCAGAGACCCCGGCAGTTGTAATGTTCCTATTTTGAAATACGTATATGACCATTGTATTACGAGGATTTTTAAAATTTGGTATTGTTAAAATTTTATTATTAAATTATTGGAGGTGAATTTTTCCAATTATTATTAATGTTATTATTAATTTTCTTATTCCAAATCTACCCTCCCAAAATATCTAACCTAACCCCCTCTCTCCTCACTCAAATCACCCCTCACATCACTCACCCACTCCCTCTCTCCTCCCTCACCTTTCCCACTCTAACACTTTTCCTCTCTCCTCCCTCTCTGTCGGCTGGAGAAGCCAACCCCCCTCTCTCCCTCTCACTGCTCTCATCTCCCTCTTCTCTCTCCCTGCTCTCTTCCTCTCCCTCACTGGAAGAGCTACCCAGCCCCCTCTCTCCTGGCCTCCCTCTCCTTCCCAACCTCCTCCCCGACCCGATCTTCGGTGACCAGCCCCTATGGCCGCCGCCCTCCACTGTGGCCACCACCACAACCGCCTCTCTCTGCCTCCTCCTTCCACCATCCGCCATGGCCGCCCCCTTCTCCATGGCCGCCACCATCACTGCTCCGACCACCACCATCATCGTCGCCGTCGCCGTCTCCCTCTCGGTCGACCTTCTCCGTCGCCACCAGCACCACCACCGCTGCTCTCTTCCTCCCTCTCGGCCGGCCTCCTCCGCCTCGACCGCCACCACCCATGGCCGCCGCCATCACCTCCCTGGTAACCGCTCCCCTCTCTTCTCAGCTCCTCTGCCCCTTCCTCTTCTCTTCTTTCCGGCGAGCAGCCGTCGCGCACGGGGACATCGCTGCCTCGAGCGGCGGGATGCCCTTGGGCCCCGCGCTGCTCGAACAGCCAGCCAGCCTCGGGTTGCGTGCTCTTCGGGCCACGTGCCTCGGTACACGTGCTGCCTCGAGTAGTGCGCTGCTCGGTCTGCGTGTGCCTCGTTTTGCGTACGCCTCGTTCTGCGTATGCCTCGATTTGTGTGCACCTTTTTGGTTTTCGTACGCCCTCGATTCACGCGTTGCCTTGGGCAGCGGAAAGCCTCGAGCCCCGTGCTGCCTCGGGCAATGTGCTACCTCGGTTGGTGCGCTGTCTCGATCCTCGGGTCTCGGCCTTTGTGCCTACCTCGTGACCCATGTCGTCTCGGTTTACGTACACGCACCGATTTGCGTGTCATATTGTATCTTGTGTTGCCTCGATTTGCGTGCTCGCTCCGATTTGTGTGCCACATTAGTCTTATGCCGTTTCGATTTCGCTGTGCACGTCTCGATTTGCGTATTGCGTGATTCGTGCCCCATCTTGATATTTGTGATCCTTCGACCTACGTGTACGTCTCGATTTACGTGCACGTTGTCTCCTGTTCGTTTCGATATTCGAGTCATCTCGATTCTCGTAGCGCATCTCGATATGCGTGTACGTCTTAGTTTACGTGCCTCGTATCGGTCCGTGTGCCTCGGTTTCCGTGCCAGATCCCTGCACTGCTTGCGGGACCCACACGGTATAGCCTCCTGCCATCCCGGGTGATTTCTCATATTATTTTATTGTTTGGTGCTAATGATTGTTTATTGTGTGTTCTGAGGATCTCGATTGGCGTACTAGCTTGGATCGCGACTATCGAAAACTTGCTTACCTAGCCGAGCCCCCTAGGCAAGTATCCCTTGCTCATCGACGGCTCTTACCCTCTCTCCTGGATTTTATTTTATTTAATTAATTTGTACTTGTAAATTTTATAACCATGATTAGTGTAGCCTAGTAGTAGAACTACCATGATAACCTAGACTAGCTTGGTCCGATACTGGAATAGACCGTATCGGGCGACTCGGATGGGTCATCCACACCTCCGAGGACACGAGCACGACTCACTTGTACGGATTGTCCCCATGTGCCCCGTGTCCGACTCACGGTCGGGTAACGACTTAGGCTAACTTTACTTGTGGCGGTAATTGTGCTTGGGTTAGGGATTTATGGACATGTGTTGTGGTGCGCCCTGCGAGGCGGTTATTTTATTATTATGCATATTGGCTTGGCGTCCAGTACGCATCGTAGTGCTGCTGGAGGTCGAGATATTAGTGGTCTCGGGTTCGATTGATTTCCAGTACGCATCGTAGTGCTGCTGGAGGCCGAGACTTAGTGTTCTCGGCTATCGACTTGTTCCCAGTACGCATCATAGTGCTGCTGGTAGCTGAGACCTAGTGTTCTCAGTCTGCGATTCTGCGATTCCGTGGCGGGTTGTGCCGAGTGAATTTTAGTCCCAACTCACTGGGAGCTCATGTCCAGAATACAGAGGAGACTCTGCCGGATTCTTCCAAAATTCCTGATCGAGAATTTGGTTCGAAGGACTGGGCAGAACCATTCCTTTGGTTTGCTGGATTGGGCTCGTGCCTGTTCACCTTGGTATAGTATACCTGATCCCATTGCTTGCTAGGTAGACTCCAGACTAGATCAGTCGCCTAGCTCCTGATCTGTCTTGTCCGTCGGATAGCGTAAGGAGAGCGGTTCCACTCGGGAGACGGTCTGCAACCCTGGTCCTTGTTTGGTTTAAGGGTTGTGGATTTGCTCCAGAGCAGTCCGTGTAATCCTTGCCACTTTCGGCGATATTTATTACCGGACTCTTGTCCCCTGACCCTTCATCCTAGGGGTTGTCCTAGTCTAGTCAGATAGAGCTGACAGTTGTCCTATGTATTGGGAGTTGTGACTTATGGATATGACTGAGGATTGAGTATTATGGAGAGTACGATCTCGGGATATTGACTTGGTGGATCTATGTAGATTCTTGGATTTTGGTGATTTCGAATATTTCGTGGAACGAGGAGAATATCGAGGGTATTATTTTTACTCGACTTCCCAAACGCCCAAAACCTGGTACCTTTGTGTATTCTGGTAGTTGGAGAACCTGGTTTGATTGCTATGTCTTGGTAGTTGAGGGGCTCGTTTTCTAGTGGCTGGTGATCATTGACTTGGAGGATTCTTGTGAGCCAGAGGGCCTAGCGTTGCTTATAGTGATTAGCTTGGTATTTGGTTATTGACCTTCCTGACATGATATTGATTTCCATCGTAGATAGGAGACTCCTGATAGTTTGATAAGGTGGATGGATCGACTTGATGATTTGAGCTGTAGGTTTCCATGTGTACTTGAGAGACTATTATAGTGGAGATTTTGATCCTGTAACCGACTTGATATCCATGTCACGATTTGGGTATGTGACTTCTTTTGACAATAGGTTTGACCTTGTTCCTGGTATTACACGATGACCTGGACCCGTCTTGATTCTTGATTAGTGGCCCGTAGAGGTGCACTCCTGACTAGCACTCTGGACTTGACAGTAAACCTGGCATGTATACTCTTGATTCTTGATAGTGGCCCGTGGTGGCACACTCCTGACTAGTACTCTCGACATGGCATGTTTACTCTTGATTGCTGTTGCGACAGCCAGTCCTGACTTGCTCAGCATGACCCCATCTTGACACCGTGGTTGATTTCTCTTGATTGTGCTTGTATAAGCCACCAGTTCAGTCTTGTCTTGCATCATGTCTAGGACATGGATCCCTGAGTACCACGGTCAGGGATCCATAATAAAACTGACTAGGCTAATAACTAGATTAATCATGTAGTTCATGGGGACTTCCCAGTGACCTGTTGCTTGTCTGACCCCGACCCTATGTATATATATATATACTAGGGATTTATTGCTATCCGTCGAGATGAGCGCATTCCCAGCTCTCCGTCGAGTGTGGCACTTCTTTAGGGCACATGTATCTTACTGCAGTGTGCCTGCTATATCTATCTTTTTCTTTTGCTGGGGTCATTCGGGTAGTAGCAAGCAGGAGCTGGACTTTGAAGTCTCATTGCATCTTGTTAGTAATTAGGCATGTGATAACCCTAGTTAGCTAATAATAGCAAGCCGTAGGTATTGTGTGGCCGCTTGTCATTCTGTGTTGATTGGCTTGTTGCCTGCTAGCTAGCTGATATTGATTTCCAGCTGGCAGTAGCAGGTGTTAGTGGATGCTAGGGAGATTATGATTGTGTTAGCTTACTATACTTGTGGATTGTTATCGTGCGTTGGTACCGCACGATCCCTTACCTTTATTTAATGTTTTTAGATGTTATTCTGGTCTTATTTTATCCTGCTGGTTTTCTTCGTCCGTCCTTGAGCCTTCCTTTCTGGTACTTGCTGCGGTTGGCCTGACCAACCCTGGATTATTCCCAGATTGTCTGAGACCGACCCGGTGGATCTTCCAGACTTGACTTGGAGGGTGTGCTTCAGTTCCAGATCATGCTAGGAACTGTGGAAAGGTATACTTGTCTACATTATTATTCTGTACTGTAGATTCCAGATTTTCATATGAGTATTTCATGTTTTTCATATGATTATCTCTCTTGATATTGTTTCATTGTGATTTACCTGTGGATATGAGATCGGATTTAGGCCATAGATTGATTGCATGCTAGGATACCCAACCAGACTGGACAGCCATCATCACCGTATAGCGTATTCGTACCTTATACGGTGTAGATGGCCGTGTATGTCCCCGTATTCCAGGACTGGGGCGTGACAAGGTTTTAGTGGTGACCCATGCAGATCTCGAACCTTTGATATTGTTGGGATATCACATGATTATTGATCTCAGTCCACTATTCCTTGGTATTCCCACTTGTTACACTTGTCCTTCGCTCCCTTGAACCTGTGAACTGGTCCTCATCTCTACTTGGACCTATCTTGCTTGGCCATGTCTTATTCGTGATTATCTACCTCTGATCCTTGTTTGATAGATATGATCCTATAGTTGGTCATGTCGATCACCTTATTTGATGAGATGTTATCTTATCTCCATTATTTGGGTTACATGATTATTTATCTTGGGTTCTGTACTCTCTACCGGTGTTTCGTCTTGGTTGATTTCTTGTTATCCCTTTCGTGCGTTGACTTCGTGTTGACTTAGTATCATTATCGCCCTCTTCGTGCGTTGGCTGGATTGCTGCAGAATGAAGATTTCATCAGGACTCTGAGATTGGATATTTTAACATTTGTTGAGTATCCGAGGGATATTCTTGTATCGATTCGGCTTCCTTGATTCTGGACAGTTTCCGCACTCATGATTATCTGTTTCAGATATTATTTTTATAGATATACTTGCTATACATTATATTTTGATATAGATCCTTGATTTGGAGTATTTTCCTACGGATATGGAGTATTTTTCTAGAAAAGCTATCTTGTGGTTATTATTGAAGATGTTTTTAGACGTATGTTACGATTCATCTGGATTTTGGATTTTGATGGTTTTTTAGGACTCGTTATATTGTTAGAGATTTTGTGATTTTAGTGATACGGACATTTGGGTTATGGATTTGATTCGTTTTGGGTATTTGTCAAGAGTACCGGGTGACCCTAGTATACCTTGACGACGTGGTAACGAAAGTTGCAGCCGCTCGATTATAGCGTTATGGTGAATCTTTTGCAGCCATTCCGGATGGCGTAGCAGGGAATGACCATGACTCACATTTTCGGATATTGGGAAACTACAGTCTTCGGCTCGAGACAAATATCCTGTGTTTTATGATTTTATGCAGATTTTCATGCAGTGGGGCTTTCAGGTTTTCTGATACTGTTTTCGACATTTTGTACTTGTTTTGATTTATGGGATTATTTCGTGTATGCGAGATTTTGACTTTCGAGATTCTTTCGATGTTTTGGATTTACCATGCGAGTTGATTTATTTAGCTAGACCTTGTTTTCCTTAATGTTTTCATATTGAGATTTTATTTGTTTCTTATTGTATTACTTGATTTCTGTAAGGTGGGTAGAGTTTTCATGGCATATATATATGTACTAGTTTTGAAAACCCTACTTTTATAATTTTGAAATTTCGAGGACGAAATTTTTGTAAGGTGGGTAGGATGTAATGTTCCTATTTTGAAATACGTATATGACCATTGTATTACGAGGATTTTTAAATTTTGGTATTGTTAAAATTTTATTATTAAATTATTGGAGGTGAATTTTTCCTATTATTATTAATGTTATTATTAATTTTCTTATTCCAAATCTACCCTCCCAAAATATCTAACCTAACCCCCTCTCTCCTCACTCAAATCACCCCTCACATCACTCACCCACTCCCTCTCTCCTCCCTCACCTTTCCCACTATCACACTTTTCCTTTCTCCTCCCTCTCTGTCGGCTGGAGAAGCCAACCCCCTCTCTCCCTCTCCCTGCTCTCATCTCCCTCTTCTCTCTCCCTGCTCTCTTCCTCTCCCTCACTGGAAGAGCTCCCCAGCCCCCTCTCTCCCGGCCTCCCTCTCCTTCCCAACCTCCTCTCCGACCCGATCTTCGGCGACCAGCCCCATGGCCGCCGCCCTCTGTAGGTCCTAAAAAATCAAGTGGCACACATCAACAAAGTCAGAAAATCAAGAAATACAACTTTCAGATGATTTGCACATACAACAGATTGCGCACCATTCAGATTGCGCAGGATCGATTGTGCACACTCCCAGCTGCGCAAGCTGACGTGGCAAAAGTCATCATTATCTGACACAATTAAATCATCTGACAACTGACAGCACGGAGATCGAGGCGGCCGTTCGTTTAAACGTGCAGCACGGCGCTCGAGGACAGCTGGCAGCGCAATCCAGGTTGGCGCAATCCGAGTTGGCGCAATCTGTTTCCTGCGCAAATCAAGTTGGCGCAATCCAAAGTCTGCGCAGTTCAATGTGCGCGTTCCACCATTACAAATGATAAAGTACATGTGGCATTCATGCCATCGATTGCTCATTTCGTGGCAACTGCCTATGCATGATCATGTGTATTCTAATCAAATGATGCCATGTGTCCAAGACAGTTAACACATGATCCAGCAACTGCCTGCGCAGTCCATTGCTGCACAATCCATCATGTGCAGTCCAGAATAACTAAAAGTTAGTTATTTCTCAGAACTCTATAAATAGAGTTTCAAGTCTTCATTCAAGGGGATCACGAATCAATCAGAGATCAGAGAGTTTAGGAGTTCTTGTCCAAGTGCTGCTGCATTCTTCCGAGGCTTTTGCCTTCAACTTCAGAGGCTTTTTGCCTTCAATTCCAGAGTTGTTTTCAACTTCAGAGGCTTCGTCTTCAGAGTTCACATCGTCCAAGGGATAAAGCAATCGTCATATAGATTGGATTTCTAAAGTTGTACTATTCCCAGAATTCACATTGTAATCTTTTACAAAGTTTGTATCAATAAAGTTCTTCAACTTTTGTTTTTGCAAACAAAATGGCGACTCTGCTGGGGACGACTTTCTCCTCCGATGAGGAAGTGACAACTCAATGTGACGTAGCGTCTATCGGAAAGACACAGAAGACACTGGTTGTGAAGATCAACCAGACAGTCTATGAGTCTATGATCAATTCCAAGACTTCTCCTCGCATTACAACCACTGCTGCCACAAGCAAAGTGCGCACAGTGTGGGTCTCCAAGACTGCTGTGCAGTCTGCCAACAAGACTGTTGTAGCAGTCTGCCAAGAAGCTTGATGCACAATCTGTTGCACAGTCTACAGTTTCTGTCACCAAGTCCAGTGCACAATCTGTCTCTGCTACTGCTGCGCAGTCTACTATGGCCAGTGCACAAAAGACTTCATATGCTGCTATGGCTAAATATAAAACTCCTATGCCTCTGGCACAATTGGCTGCTAAAACTCCTGCGCAAACTAACACTCCAGCAACCAGAGAGCAACCTAAGCACTCTGTGGCAAGAACTCCTGATGCGTAAACCACAGTCTCTGTGGCCAGAACCAATGTGCCATCCTCTCATGCGCAAAGCATTCCTGCGCAATCCAAGAGTGACAGCCTTTTGGCTAAACTCTCTTCTTCTCATAACAAAGGAAGAGATTCTGCTCCTCTTTCCAAACACACTATTGCTCCTGCACAAACCACTGGGGGTAGTCCTTTGGCCATTCCTCTTTCTCTTCAAAACAAAGGGAAAGGCCCGTTGGTCTTTTCTCAAACTTCCTTGTCCCATGACTTGGAAGACAACAGAGGGAAATGCTCTTTAGCTAACCCTTCTCTTCAAAACAAAGGAAAAGGCCCTTTGGTCTTTTCTCAATCTTCTTCAGTCTTTACCGAAGAAGATCAATCTGAACGTGCTTCGGCACCAATCAGTACTAGAACTCTTTCAAACAAGGATTCTTCTTTTCTTTATGACAAGAGGACTCATATTGATCAAAGAGGTATTCTGCCTACCCCGGTAGCAGAATTCCAGGATCTCCCGACTCTCAAAATTTCCCGTTCCAGACAGGGAAAACTGTTAGTGTCACAAACAGAAACCCCTGGGGGTGAATTTGCTGATCTAAGAACTTATCTTAACTGACCCACTTCGGTGAAACGCAAACAGCCAATGCCGAAGATCAAACATCATCAAAAACAAATCTCCAGGGTTAAAAATCCTGACACTTATGCCAAAGAAGTGAGCACTTCCTTGTATACTCAAGGGACTAAATATTTGAAGAATCGGAATCATGTTCCGAATGTCATCCAAGAACAGATCCCTCAGAGTTTTTCTCGTCCTGTTGTTGTTTCTGATCTTTGAGAACATCTTAGACAAAAACGGGAAAATGTCTCAACATCTCCATCTCAACCATCTGATCATCATTGCAATCACAAAGTCATCATCCAATGTTGTTGTCAAACAACAAAACGATCTGTCTTCGATCGTTTGACTTTTGCTAAATCTGAACCTATGTCAGAGGAAGACGAAGCCTTATATGCTTCTGTTAACATGACTTCCCGAGACACTGGGGGTAAAAGATGCTCTAAACACGGTAGACTCCGTAAACCAAGTCAGCGGTATTTAGAATTACTCCAAGAATCCTCTGAAGGAGTATTTTAACATACCCGTTCTCGAAGCCGAGATACAATCGGTCAAAGGAATCTTTCTCAAGATCCTTCAGGTTGTCTTCATATTTCTCATTCAGGAGATAACTCTTTCTCCAACTATGATGCATATAGCGAAAGCTCTGAACAGACGGTGTCTTCTACTGTACCAAGAAAAGTGACAGCTTATGTTGTCACTGATGATCCAGATGCTTCAACTTCTACAAATCAAGAACAACGAATCACTGCACTTGAAGACAAGCTAAAAACCATGGCTGAAATGGTTGCTAATATGCATTCTATCATTGTGGCACAACATGCTACACCACCTACCGTATTACCTGCAAATCCTGAAATCATAGCATCATCGGTGCCTGTCAATACTGGATTGGGGGTAGCACCTACTCAAATACCTCCTGTACAAGTTCAAACTACACCAAGTCAATCAGGAGCTGGGGGTAGTGCTTACAATACTGTTCCTCCTCCTACCACTCTAACTCAACCTGCTCCTTCTTCATCATCTGAAGATGCCAATAAAGCTGTCAAACTCTTGCGAACCCAGTTCGAAGCCTTTAAAGAGAAAGACAACTTACAAAGATTGGGAATCAAGCAGCCCTATCCAGTTGAATGGAAGGAAATCCCGTTCCTACCGAAGTATAAAATTCCAATAATCTTTTTGTTCGATGGCAGTACTTCCCCTAGTCAATTCATCAATCATTTTGAGGTGATGACCGTTCAACTTCAGCCAAATGACGCTCTTCTTACCAGAGTGTTCGTCGGTTGTTTAGCCGGCGTAACATATGACTGGTATAGAAGTTTGCCCAATGGTTGTATCACTTCCTTCTCAGGTCTTAAACAATTTTCCTGGAACGGTTCTATGAAGGGTTCAACGACATGACTATGTCGGCTCTCAACAAAATCAAACAGAAACACAATGAAACTGCTGAGAGCTTTATCGAACATTTTCGCCGTGAAGCCTTGAAAATGCCTCCCGGGACTCCGGCTGCTGTCACTATTGATACTTGTAAGGCAAATCTATTGCCTATTATCAGTATGTGGACGGGGTCTACCCAATTTCAAGACTGGCCTTCATTCATTGTCAACGCCAAAGCTGCAGAAGTAAGTGCCGAGAAGTTCAAACAATTGGGGGTACAAATGTCTAACCCTGATCGGAATGAACACCAGACATCAGGTGGTGGCAACCGCCAGAACAACCGCAAAGCAAAAGAGACTTTGAACATCAATCTGAACAAGAATAAAGAGTCTCTAGCTGTCAATGTGGCTCAGCCTACTTCCACTCCTACTCCATCTGTACCTCCACCAAGGGAACCTCGTCCGAAAGTAGAATATTCCTTCGACGAGAATGATACTGCACGCATCTTTGAATGTTTACTCAAAAGCAACAAGATTCAACTCCCAGATCCAAAGAAACCTGATGAAGTCAGTAAGACAGATCATCCTAAATATTGTGTTTACCACAGGTTTATTGGACATCCTACTCGAGCATGTTACGTGCTCAAGGGCAAAATTCAGGAGCTTGTCAATGCTGGTGTAGTTACTCTACAGCAAGATGAAAAGACTGTTACTGCAAACATAGTTTCGGTCCAATTCGGTGACTTTCCTCCGCAGATGGTACAGCACGGTGTCATTCCAATTCCTAAAGCTACTCTTGAGATTGAGAATCTTCCGCCTCCACCAAATGCAGGTCTTGTCCCCTTGTCTCTTGACAACGGCGAAGTTATCTGGGTCCATCCAGATCTTGTTTATGAATTCGAAGTCTCTTCTTCCTCTAAGAAGAAAGACCGTTCCAAAAGCAAGGTAAAGACCTGCAACATGGTGTCTTTTGAACCTATCCTTGATGAAGAGATTCTGTTAGGCACCAGATCAGGGAAAGCCTATTTGAAAGATCATTCTGAAGGTCAAAAGAATCATGTTTCTTTTTCTGAACCTGCTCCAGCACAACCTGCTTCCACTGAAGAGATCCCTTCTACATCTTTACCAGTTGTAGTGCCTATTCCTCCCAAGCCGGTGATTGTTGACAAAGGCAAACAACAAGTCCACTTTGACAAGCCCCTGAAGAAATCATCTCCTACAGGACTTGAAAAGCCGTACAACTTTGATATATTGGCTCAACTAGCCAATACACCGGCTAGATTATCAATCTTCGAGCTCTTGCGCCTTTCTAAAGAGACTCGAGAAACTTTAAGTGAAGCCCTGATGCAGGCTGAAACTTGCCTAACTCTCCTCAAAAAACCGGAAGCAGAGCTAGTTTCTTGCCGCCATTGTCACAGTGTCCTGGAGTTGATTCCAAACATCACTTTCACTCAAGATGATATGCTGCTGGAGGATAATAGACATGATCGTCCTCCTCTATTATACAGGATATGTCGACTCGATGAAAGTCGATCGTATCTTGATAGATCCAGGGTCTGCACTCAGTATCATGCCAAAGACAATGCTTGACGCATTAAAGATACCAGTGCATAGTCTTTCAAGCACAATCACCACTATCTTAGGATTCAACCAAAGAAGGAGTGAACCATTGGATAAGATTCGCCTGAAACTCCAAATAGGTAATCTTCGCACAAAGGTGACCTTCTATATTATCGACAATCATGGCTGTTCTTACAACGCTCTCTTGGGAAGACCTTTCCTCCATGAACATAACATTGTTCCATCAACTCTGCATCAATGCTTCAAATATGTTGATGACAAAGGACAAGTTTACAAAGAAGTTGCAGAACTTTATCCTTTCAAAGGCGTTGAAGCGTATTGCAACGATGCTCGTATGTACAAGGAGGAATTTATGAAGGTGGTATTGGCAATGGATACTGAAGAAGATCAAGAAACAGTACCCAATGACACTCTCATTATACCAGTTAAAGGGCGTATTTCTCACCCTCAGTCTTCTAAACCACTGGCTATTCACCTGCCAGTTCAGCGTCAATCTACTGATGACGATCAAGAAAAAAGGGAGCTCACCTCTTCTGAGCCACTTGTTATTGACTTACGTCGTAACAAGGACAAAAAACAGCTCACTTCTTCTGAGCCTCTTGTTGTCGATCTAATTCACAACAAGGAAAAAGGGGAGCTCACCTCTTCCGAGCCACTTATTATTGACCTTCGTCGTAACAAGTCTCTTCTACGTTCTTCTTCTCCCCCTCTTGTAATTAATCTGACCAAGCCTGCTAAGGCTAAAGGTCCTGCTGTAAATACAGATGTACATATCAATGAAAAAGCATCTACTTTCCAGTATACTGATGTTATTTATCATACTAAATGCTATTTGGATATGTTAGATAGCTTCAAATCATTTACAATGGGAGTAGTGCAATCTCTTCAAACATAAGTTTCATGTGAACACCTAAAAGATTCATATCGTATTGTTCCCGCTCGCAAAAAGGGTAAACGTCCAATACTTTTTAGTAAAAGACCGGAACAAAAATTCAGCTATATGGATGATAGTAAAGTTAACAACACGAGACATCTTCAATTCCGTCGTTACAGTCAACAATCAAAAGACATCGTCCGAAAGATGGGTTACGACTTTAAAAGCGGCCTCAATTATGGTAAAGGCAGAAGGACTCCTATCCGTACCGCTGTTCCACAAGAAAAGTCAGAAATGTATTACAGCAGGACCAAAAGAGGTCTTGGATATGCTTCTCCTCCGATGTTATCCCAAGCAATTTCTGACTCCGATAGCGAGGAGCGCTCTAACTCTTCTGATTCCAGATCATGGGATTCTGATACCAGCGTTGGTGAAGTCCATCGTGTAATCGTGTCTTCTAATATGGTCTCCGCTGAGCTTCCAGAAGGCTATGACGAGGATATTGAGGAAAGTTCTAAAACTGATCCTTGGGCTCAACAGATGAATAATCAATAGGTACTCCGATTTGAACAAAGAGAACCTCCTACTGAAGATCAACTAATTCAAGTTGATGTAGGAGAAAGCGAGTTGCCTCGTCCAATCTTTATTAGCAAGAATCTTCCAGAAGCAGATAAGCAAGAGTTGATTCTTCTCATTAAAGAATACATTGACGTCTTTGCATGGAGTTACGAAGACATGCCAGGTTTAGATCCAAAAATTGTTACTCACAAATTGAACATTCTGCCTAATGCTAAACCAGTCAAACAACAGCAACGACGATTCAAGCCTGAAATGATGGACGCTATCGATGATGAAGTCAAGAATCTTATCGCTTGTGGCTTTATTCGAGAAGAACAACATCCTGATTGGGTAGCCAACGTTGTTCCAGTCCTGAAGAAAACTGGCAAAGTTCGAGTCTGCATCGATTTTCGGGATCTTAATGAAGCATGTCCGAAAGATGAATTTTCTCTCCCTATCACGGACGTGATGATTGACAATACTTGTGGGTTCGAGCGAATATCCTTTATGGATGGATTCTCTGGATACAATCAGATCAAGATGAATCCCGAAGATGAAAAACATACATCTTTCCGTACTCTTCGGGGAGTCTATTGCTATATAGTGATGCCATTTGGTCTCAAGAATGCTGATGCAACTTACCAGCGGGCCATGAGTACCATTTTCAGAGAATATCTTCGCAAAACAGTCGAATGCTACGTCGATAATATAGCTGTTAAAAGTCGTCTAAAAGAAGATCATATCCAAGATTTGAGAACAATCTTCAATCTCATGCTGTCAACATCAGCTCAAGATGAATCCCACCAAGTCATTCTTGGGTGTCTCTAGTGGTAAGTTTCTCGGCTTCATTATTACCTCTAAGGGTATACACGTGGATCCTGAGAAGATCAAAGCCATTCAAGAGATGCGTCCTCCACACAACCTAAAAGAGCTACGAGGATTCCAAGGCCGACTTGCGTACATCAGGAGATTCATTTCGAACTTGTCTGGACGCTGCAGACCATTCACTCAGCTAATGAAGAAGGGTGTATCTTTTATTTGGACTGAAAAATGTCAACAAGCATTCGACGATATCAAACGGTATCTCATGAACCCACCAGTTTTGGTGCCACCAATCTCAGGCATTCCATTCTTAATGTATGTCCGCGCTATGGATCATTTATTGGGTGCTTTACTCGCCCAAAAGAATAAAGAAGGTCATGAACAGGCTATCTATTACCTCAGTCGTACTATGATTGGTGCTGAACACCATTATAGTCCGGTTGAAAAAGAATGCCTAGCCCTTATGTTTGCTGTTCAAAAGACAAGACATTACATGTCACCCCCATTTCTTGTATTTCGTATTTGTACTCGTAATTGATTTTTGGCACGTAATTTTCTTTTTTTCTTTTTTTCTTTTTTTCTTCTCGACTTGCGGATTTTGGTTTCTCGTAAATGGGTTTGGACCATGGCTTGGTTTTATTTTGTAGAGTTGGTTTGGTTTGGTTCATCATGAGTGGAACACTTTAACCTACACTCTACCCTCAACACAACACACCCACCTCCATTAAATCCTACCTAACTTTTCTTTCTCCTCTTTATTTGTCATTTACTTCTCCATCTCCTTCTTCTTCCTTCCTCTACACAACTCCCCAACCCATAGGCAAGTGCACCTTGCCATCAAATAAGCACCACTTTTTATTTGTCCATTAACTAGATTAGGCCATGGAGAACAACTTTAGAACTTGACATTTTGTGATTTGGAGCTTTCATTTTTCTAGGTCTAGGTTTTGACTATTTTCGGAATTTACATGATTTTAATCTATTTTATTTGGATTTTTGTGGGTTTTGATGCTTCCATGTGGAAGAGAATTCAATTTTACTCAAGTTAGACCCTTAAAAATCTAGATTTGGTTTTGGTTTTACCAAGATATGAAGTTTTGAACCTTAGAGTTCTTGGAGTCTCCTTCTCGGCCTGGAGAAGAAGACAGCAGCCTGCGCTCTTTAGTACAGGGCTGGATTGCGCATCTCCCTCGGCCAGCGCTCTTTAGCGCAGCGCCGACCGTGCAGCTTGCCCCTTGGCGAACTGCGCTCAACCCGAGTGCGCATAGATTCACGCACAGTCTGCTCATGCGCAGTCTGCTCATGCGCAGTCTACCCCTGCGCAATCTATCCCTGCGCACTCCACTCATGCGCAATATGACCCTGCGCCATCCATGCCTGCGCAACCTGATCCAGCGCAGCTCCCCCTGCGCAGCTTACCCCTGCGCAGCTCCCCCTGTGCAGCTCACCCTGCGCAGCTTACCCTGCGCAGCTCACCCCTGCGCAGCTCACCCTGCGCACTTGGCACCCTGCGCAGTGCATACCCTGCACAACCTACTTGTCTATGATGAATTTGTTATTTCTTGATCTTGGCTCTTCTATAGTCCTATTTTATATTAGTATTTTATTAGGTATTTTACGCCCATTTTATATCCTTACGCCTTTTTGACATGAACTTGATTTTGCTTAATATGTTTGGAATGACTATTGTACATAGCATGGTATGACAAGGAACTAGCATAACACGACAGTGACCCGTAGTGGTGCACTCCTGACATGACCAATCTGACATGATAGTGGCCCGTCGTGGTGCACCCCCTAACAAGTACCCTGACATGATTTATCTTGATAACTTGATAGTGGCCCGTGGCGGCGCACTCCTGACTTGACTTGACTTGTAACTTGTAACTTGACTCGTATAATTAACTTGACACCGTGGGTGCTCCTGCTTGCTTGCTTGTACAATCTACTTGTCTTGTCTTGCATCATGTCTAGGATGTGACTTCCTGGGTACCACGGCAAGGGACTCGCGCTAAGTTGGATTAGGCTAATTATTAGATCAAACTAGAACATGGAGAATTCCCAGTCACAGGCAATCTCGTTATCTGGGCGCTTTAATGGACTTGTAGCTTGCCGACGAGTAGAGCACATTTTCAGCACACTGTCATGTGTTGCACCCTCTAAGTCACCTAAGGGTACATTTGTCTCCCGGGCAATGTACCCACCTATAACTCTCAACCCGCGGAAGGATAACTGGATAGTCTGCAGGGCTTGGGACTGGAATTCTCACTTGCATCTTGTTAGTAATTAGGATTGTGATAACCCTAGTTAGTTAAAGTAGTAAGCCGTAGTATTTGTTTGGCCGATTGTGAATGGATGGTGTCCAGCCTTGTCTAAGTCTTGTCTAGCTCCAGTACCTGCTATCTCCTGAGCATGTTTGTTTTACTTACCTTAACGATAAATGGGTAGAGACAGTGAGCTATTCAGGCGAAGGGGTACAATCCCGGTCCTTGTTTGGTTTAAGGATTGTAACCTGGCTCCCGGAATGGTTCCGCGTCCCTAGTCGTTTATCGCTCTGTGTACCTTACTACTTGTACTTTCTTTTATTCTTTATGTTCTGATATGCTGGCTTTTGTTCTTATTTGTGGCCTCCTTTGTGGCACTTGCTCTTTCTGGGGTTTGACCCAGCTGGTTTTGTGTGGCCAGATTTCGGAGCAGCTCCCGAGGATCTACCAAGCTTCCAGCCCAATGGTGACAACTAGACGGAACCCGGGCCAAGAGTGGATTTTCCTTTTGTTTCACCCACTTATATGTAAATTTATTCTTTTGAGGCGTTTAGCCGACGAGCACCTGTTAGCTCGATGCACATTTACTTACTGTCTGCCTACGGGCTGTAAACATGATTAACAAATCCTAGGGTTGATCATGTATGACTGAACTCTTGCTAGTCCTATCATTTTGTACGACTAGCTTCATGATCATCCAATATGTAATATTTGGGACGCCTTATATAGATATATTTGATGCTCTAACATCTTGTAACTCTGTCAATTGCTTGAGATTGAGACAATAGGCTTGACCTTAAGAGACTGCTGGCTTGTAGTAAACCCTCATATCTAGACAGCCGTGACCGTATGGTTGAGATGTATTCTATTTCAACATACGTAGCTGGCTATGTCTGCCCCCGCTCTCCAGTATTCTGGTTCTGGGGCGTGACATGGTTCTAGTGGTGGCCCATGCAGGTCTTGTCAATCAAGCAATGTGAGGGTTTACCGAATAGATGTCTCAATCAATATTTGTCCTTGATCTCTGCTCGTATCTTCAAATCCCTGAGATTCTTGACCTGATCACATGCTTGTATCATTGATCTGTCCTGGTCCTTTCCTTACTGTTCCCTATGTCGTCTTCTTCAGCGGCATTACTCCCGGACCTGTCAACCAGCCAGAGGAAGCTCGACAAGCACCCCAGCGCCAGGAAGATCAAGCTCAGCACTCTGGAGTAGCCTCCCGAGTTATGCTTCCCGGAGGCTCGGAACCTCTAGTTCAGGCAGCTCCGCCCGCTCAACCAGCTAGGCAGGATGAGGGACCTTTGGTAGGGCTTATCAGAGAACTACTTGCATCCCAAGATCGTCGAGGCGACGCCTTACACCAGGAAGTTCATGATGTACTAAACCGAGGAGGTCCCCAAGGGAATCAGGCGGCCAACAGTTTCAAGCGCTTGAACCCTCCCTTCTTTGATGGCAGTGAAGATATGATTGTCGCAGACGCTTGGCTTCAGGATACCGAGGTGGTTCTAGAAGCAGCTAGGACACCTGAGATTGAGAAGGTGGCGGTGGTATGCCTACAGTTGTTAGACTTGGCTCGCGATTGGTGGGCGGCTTAGGCCATGGGGTTAGCGGCACCAGTCACTTGGGCGACGTTTAGAGAGAGATTCCAGACGAAGTACTTCGATGCGGTGGCACGGTACGACCTGCAGACCAGATTCACCAACTTGAAGCAAGGAGGCAGGACGGTCGATGGCTATGCGACCGAGTTTTCCAGGCTGAGTAGGTTCGCCTCCACTTTGGTGGCGACCGAGTTCGATAGGGCTCAGCGGTTCCAGCAAGGGCTGCACTTAGAGATATTATTGGCTGTGGAGCAGTTCGAGCACCAGACGTTCGATGCAGTGTTGAAGGCAGCTAGAAGGCATGAGTATACCTCCCGTAGAATTGTGGACAGGACCGGAGGCAGGAAGCGGTCCCACAACCAGATGCACCAATCTTCAGCTCCAGCCCCGGCAGCTAGGGGTATAACCATTGGAACTCCGAGGCGGGCGGCCTCAGTGACGTCGGTTCAGCATTCAACCCCGACGTATCCGCAGCAGCAGAAGCAGAAGCAGTCTTCCACGATGGGATGTTCGCATTGCGGAAAGCCGGGCCATGTAGTGGCAGAGTGTCGTAGGGCACAGGGATTGTGCCTGGCTTGTGGAGGAGCAGACCACCAGATAGGGACCTGCCCGAATAGGGGAGGTCCATCATCATCCAACCTTTCTAGTTCTTCGGTGAGAGGACCAGCCCCAGCTCCAGTTCAGCAGCAGCAGTACCCGAGGCCATTGTTGCCTCAGGCCCAGGCCTTTCAGCAGCAGAACCAGCAGCAGATCACCCAGGCTCCAGCACAGAACCGACAGAGGGGTTTCCAGCAGAGAGGACCCGCAGCTAGAGGTCAGGCTATGATGATGACCATGGAAGAAGAAGTTGCACCAGGTGAGGTTGTGGCAGGTACTATTCTCGTTAACACCTTTCCAGCATCTGTATTATTTGATTCTGGTGCATCGCATTCATTCATGTCTGCATGATTTGCGACACGGATAGGATTGGAGCCCGAGTCATTATCAGTGAGGCTCAATATACTTACTGGTAATGGTCTTGTGGGAGTAGATCGAGTATTTTCCTCGTGTCGGATCGTAGTTAGCGGTAGAGAGTTCCCCGCTAGGCTCATAGAGTTCCCTATGACAGACTATGATGTAGTCCTAGGCATGGATTGGTTGAGGAACCATTATGCTAGGATAGACTGCCATGTTGGCAGAGTTGTCTTTAGTATTCCCGGAGAGCCAGAGTTTTCATTTTCCAGAGGCACAGTAGAGCCATCTTCTCCAGTATTGCGGATGGCAGTAGCAGCAGTGCAGTTGCCCCGGATAGTTGAAGAGTTTCCAGATGTCTTCCCAGAGGAACTTCCAGGGATGCCACCAGAGCGGGAGATCGAGTTCACCATCGACTTGATTCCCGGGACAGCACCAGTATCAGAGCGAGTCTACAGAATGGCGCCTTCAGAGTTGGAGATTTTGTACAAGATGATTGAAGAACTCAGGACCAAGGGATTCATTCGTACAAGTGGATCGCCTTGGGGAGCCCCGATACTTCTTGTGAAAAAGAAGGATGGTACGTCTAGGCTATGTGTTGATTATCGTACCTTGAACTCAGTGACAATCAAGAACAGATACCCTCTCCCGAGGATAGATGACTTGTTTGATCAACTCAAAGGGGCCTCAATTTTCTCGAAGATAGACTTGCGGTCAGGATACCACCAGATCAGAGTCAGAGAGCAGGACATCCCGAAGACGGCGTTCAGATCTAGGTACGGGCATTGGGAGTTTCTAGTTATGCCCTTTGGAGCGACCAATGCGCCGACAGTGTTCATGGACCTCATGAACCGTATTTTCATGCCTTACTTGGATCAGTTTGTGATAGTGTTCCTTGATGACATCCTGGTCTATAGCAAGAGTGAAACAGAGCATGAGCAGCATCTCAGAATTGTTCTCCAGATTCTCAAAGAGCACCAGTTGTACGCCAAGTTCAGTAAATGCGAGTTCTGGCTCGATCGTATTTCTTACTTAGGTCACATCATTACCAGAGGAGGAGTGGAAGTGGATCCCCAGAAGATTGTGGCTATCGAGGCATGGCCAGTACCCAGCTCAGTGGCAGAAGTTCGCAGCTTTCTTGGATTGGCCGGCTACTACCGGCGGTTCGTCTCTGATTTTGCAAGGATTTCAGCGCCGATGACCCAGTTGACCCGCAAGGATGTGCCATTCGTTTGGACAGCAGAATGTCAGGAATCATTTGAGAAGTTGAAGCGAGGTTTGATAATGGCTCCCATTCTCACCCTTCCAGATGGGACCGGAGGATTCACAGTTTATTACGACGCTTCAGGCAGCGGATTGGGATGTGTTTTGATGCAGCATGGGAAGGTAATTGCTTATGCGTCACGTCAACTCCGTGATCATGAGAAGAATTACCCGACCCACGACTTGGAGCTAGCAGCAGTAGTGTTTGCACTTAAGTTGTGGAGGCACTACTTGTACGGAGACAGAGTGGAGATTTTCACTGATCATAAGAGCCTGAAGTATGTTTTCACCCAGAAGGATCTTAATATGCGGCAGAGAAGATGGCTCGAGCTACTGTGGACTACGATATGGATTTGCAGTATCATCCAGGAAAGGCCAACGTGGTAGCAGATGCGTTGAGCCGAAGAGCCGGAGTTTATTTCCTGACGGCGCAACCAGAGCTATTGGCGGATCTTCAGAAAATGGGAATTGAAGTGGTTCTTCCTTCCAATGTGGCCTTGATGGCCAGCCTACAGATTCAGTCCACCATAGTTGAGGGGATCCGGACAGCACAGTTAACAGATTCCAAGATTCAGCGGCTCAGAGCAGAGTACGAGGCAGAAAGAAGGCCAGAGTTATGTATTCATGAGGATGGTACACTTCGACACGGCACGCGTCTTTGTGTACCCAGTGGGGATATCAGACAGGAAGTCATGGCAGAGGCTCACAGTTCGCAGTATTCCATCCACCCAGGCGGCACGAAGATGTACAGAAATATTCGTCAACACTTTTGGTGGAATGGTATGAAGAGGAAGATAGCCCGGTATGTCTCTCGATGTTTGGTTTACCAACAGGTCAAGGCTGAACATCAGAGGCCAGCTGGACTTCTTCAACCTTTACCGATCCCAGAATGGAAATGGGAGCACATAACCATGGATTTCGTGACTGGGTTATCCAGATCTCCGGCAGGCAGAGATGCTATTTGGGTCATTGTGGACAGGCTTACCAAGGTGGCACACTTTCTTCCATTTAGAGTTGGACAGTCGACGGCACAGCTAGCAGAGATGTATCTCAGGCAGATCGTCAGACTTCACGGAGTGCCAGTCAGCATAGTATCAGACAGGGATACGAGATTTATATCGCACTTCTGGCGCAGTCTTCATCAAAGTTTGGGGACTCGTCTCAAGTTCAGCTCAGCATATCATCCGCAGACAGATGGGCAGTCAGAGCGTACTATACAAACTCTCGAAGATATGTTGCGGTCGTGTACCCTTGACTTTGGTGGTTCGTGGGAGGATCACCTGCACCTGGTGGAATTCTCGTACAACAATAGTTTCCAGGCCAGTATCCAGATGGCACCCTTCGAGGCTCTGTATGGTAGGAAGTGCAGATCCCCGTTAGCATGGGACGATGTCGGAGAGAGGCAGATGCTCGGTCCAGAACTGATTTCTCAGACGGTTGAAGTGGTCAGGAGAGTCAGAGATCACCTCCGAGTTGCTCAGGATCGCCAGCGCCATTGGGCCGATGCTCATCGGCGTCCCTTAGAATTTGCCGTCGGCGACCATGTATTCCTTAGGATCTCGCCTACCCGTGGCGTCATTCGTTTTGGCGTACGGGGAAAGCTTAGTCCTAGGTATATAGGGCCGTTCGATATTCTGGAGCGAGTAGGCGATGTGTCCTATCGTCTCGCTCTTCCGTCGTCGCTAAGTGAGGTACATGATGTATTCCATGTATCCCAATTAAGACGGTACATCCCGGATTCGAGCCATATCATAGATCATTCGGAATTGGTTGTTGGTACCAACCTTTCGTATGAGGAGAGGCCCATGTCTATTTTGGACCGGAGAGAAAAGACGCTCAAGAACAAGACTATTAACTTAGTCCGTGTTGCTTGGGGTCATCACTCTCTAGGTGAGTCAACATGGGAGCGTGAGGACGACATCCGATCGCGATATCCCTACCTGTTTGACTCGTGAGGTATAATGTCTTTCTTATGCCTTACGTTTTCCCTTCCTTGCTTGCATTGTATGATTGTATGATTGAACTGCTTAGCGTAGCTTGCTTGTGCTTAGTATAGCTTGTCTCGGCAATCTCTAGCTCCTTGATTAAATTTCGAGGACGGAATTCTTTGAAGGTGGGTAGAGTTGTCACCCCCATTTCCTGTATTTCGTATTTGTACTCGTAATTGATTTTTGGCACGTAATTTCTTTTTCCTTTTTTTTCTTCTCGACTTGCGGATTTTGGTTTCTCGTAAATGGGTTTGGACCATGGCTTGGTTTTATTTTGTAGAGTTGGTTTGGTTTGGTTCATCATGAGTGGAACACTTTAACCTACACTCTACCCTCAACACAACACACCCACCTCCATTAAATCCTACCTAACTTTTCTCTCTCCTCTTTATTTTTCATTTACTTCTCCATCTCCTTCTTCTTCCTTCCTCTACACAACTCCCCAACCCATAGGCAAGTGCACCTTGCCATCAAATAAGCACCACTTTTTATTTGTCCATTAACTAGATTAGGCCATGGAGAACAACTTTAGAACTTGACATTTTGTGATTTGGAGCTTTCATTTTTCTAGGTCTAGGTTTTGACTATTTTCGGATTTACATGGTTTTGATCTATTTTGTTTGGATTTTTGTAGGTTTTGATGCTTCCATGTGGAAGAGAATTCAATTTTACCCAAGTTAGACCCTTGAAAATCTAGATTTGGTTTTGGTTTACCAAGATATGAAGTTTTGAGCCTTAGAGTTCTTGGAGTCTCCTTCTCGGCCTGGAGAAGAAGACAGCAGCCTGCGCTCTTTAGCGCAGGGCTGGATTACGCATCCTCCTCGGCCAGCGCTCTTTAGCGCAGCGCCGACCGCACAGCTTGCCCCTTGGCGAACTGCGCTCAACCCGAGTGCGCATGGATTCACGCGCAGTCTGCTCATGCGCAGTCTACCCCTGCGCAATCTATCCCTGCGCACTCCACTCATGCGCAATCTGACCCTGCGCCATCCATGCCTGCGCAACCTGATCCAGCGCAGCTCCTCCTGCGCAGCTCACCCCTGCGCAGCTCCCCCTGCGCAGCTCACCCTGCGCAGCTCACCCCTGCGCAGCTCCCCCTGTGCAGCTCACCCTGTGCAGCTCACCCCTGCGCAGCTCACCCTGCGCAGCTCACCCCTGCGCAGCTCACCCTGCGCACTTGGCACCCTGCGCAGTGCATACCCTGCACAACCTACTTGTCTATGATGAATTTGTTATTTCTTGATCTTGGCTCTTCTATAGTCCTATTTTATATTAGTATTTTATTAGGTATTTTACGCCCATTTTATATCCTTACGCCTTTTTGACATGAACTTGATTTTGCTTAATATGTTTGGAATGACTATTGTACATAGCATGGTATGACAAGGAACTAGCATAACACGACAGTGACCCGTAGTGGTGCACTCCTGACATGACCAATCTGACATGATAGTGGCCCGTCGTGGCGCACCCCCTAACAAGTACCCTGACATGATTTATCTTGATAACTTGATAGTGGCCCGTGGCGGCGCACTCCTGACTTGACTTGACTTGTAACTTGTAACTTGACTCGTATAATTAACTTGACACCGTGGGTGCTCCTGCTTGCTTGCTTGTACAATCCACTTGTCTTGTCTTGCATCATGTCTAGGATGTGACTTCCTGGGTACCACGGCCAGGGACTCGCGCTAAGTTGGATTAGGCTAATTATTAGATCAAACTAGAACATGGAGAATTTCCAGTCACAGGCAATCTCGTCATCTGGGCGCTTTAATGGACTTGTAGCTTGCCGACGAGTAGAGCACATTTCCAGCACACTGTCATGTGTTGCACCCTCTAAGTCACCTAAGGGTACATTTGTCTCCCGGGCAATGTACCCACCTATAACTCTCAACCCGCGGAAGGATAACTGGATAGTCTGCAGGGCTTGGGACTGGAATTCTCACTTGCATCTTGTTAGTAATTAGGATTGTGATAACCCTAGTTAGTTAAAGTAGTAAGCCGTAGTATTTGTTTGGCCGATTGTGAATGGATGGTGTCCAGCCTTGTCTAAGTCTTGTCTAGCTCCAGTACCTGCTATCTCCTGAGCATGTTTGTTTTACTTATCTTAACGATAAATGGGTAGAGACAGTGAGCTATTCAGGCGAAGGGGTACAATCCCGGTCATTGTTTGGTTTAAGGATTGTAACCTGGCTCCCGGAATGGTTCCGCGTCCTTAGTCGTTTATCGCCCTGTGTACCTTACTACTTGTACTTTTTTTTATTCTTTATGTTCTAATATGTTGGCTTTTGTTCTTATTTGTGGCCTCCTTTGTGGCACTTGCACTTTCTGGGGTTTGACCCAGCTGGTTTTGTGTGGCCAGATTTCGGAGCAGCTCCCGAGGATATACCAAGCTTCCAGCCCAATGGTGACAACTAGACGGAACCCGGGCCAAGAGTGGGTTTTTCTTTTGTTTTACCCACTTATATGTAAATTTATTCTTTTGAGGCGTTTAGCCGACGAGCACCTGTTAGCTCGATGCACATTTACTTACTGTCTGCCTACGGGCTGTAAATATGATTAACAAATCCTAGGGTTGATCATGTATGACTGAACTCTTGCTAGTCCTATCATTTTGTACGACTAGCTTCATGATCATCCAATATGTAATATTTGGGACGCCTTATATATATATATTTGATGCTCTAACATCTTGTAACTCTGTCAATTGCTTGAGATTGAGACAATAGGCTTGACCTTAAGAGACTGCTGGCTTGTAGTAAACCCTCATATCTAGACAGCCGTGACCGTATGGTTGAGATGTATTCTATTTCAACATACGTAGCTGGCTATGTCTGCCCCCTGCTCTCCAGTATTCTGGTTCTGGGGCGTGACATTACATCACTGGTCAAACCATTCATGTCATATCCCGAGTCAATCCTCTTCGTGTATTAATGAAGAAGTCTAGCACACTCAACTCTCGGCTTGCTACATGGGCCATCCTTCTAGCCCAATATGTCATGGTGTATGTTCCTCAAAAGTCTGTTAAAGGTCAAGCACTGGCAGATTTCTTGGCAGCTCATCCTGTACCAGAAACATCTAAACTCTACGACGAAATTCTAGACGAGACTTTGGAAGTCAACTTGATCTCTGAAGAATTTTCAACCTGGCGTCTATTCTTTGACGGAGCATCCAGAATCGGACCCAATGGTGCTATTGTAGCAGGAGTTGGAGTTGTTCTCGTTTCTCCAGACGGATCAACTATTCAAAGAGCTTACTCTCTAGATGAATCATGTTCCAATAATGTAGCAGAGTACAATGCTCTACTTATTGGTCTTTAATTAGCCAAGCAATTGAACATTGAATATCTAGAAGTTTACGGCGACTCTAAACTGGTTGTCAATCAGGTTAGAGGAACTTATGAAGTCCGTCATCAAGATCTGGTGCCTTATTTTGAAGCAGCAATCAACATAGCTATATCATTCAAAGCTTTCTTTATTGAATATGTACGCCGAGCTTGCAATACTGAAGCAGATGCCTTAGCCAATCTTGCAGCAGTCTTAGCTGTCCCCATCCGAAGACAACAAGTGGTGGTTATTTCTAATCGAGAATTGTTTTGTGTTAAAAACAATCGTAACATCGAGTTCAGTAATTTTGCTGAAATTAATGTTATCAATGAAGATTGGAGAACTCCTTTCATCGACTTCATGGTTCATGACATACTCCCCGAAGATCCTAAGGAGGCTACAAGTATTCGACGACGATCTCTACGATTCTACTATAACCAAACCACTAAGACTCTCTATCGACGGACTTACGACGGCCTTCTTCTATGCTGTCTAGCTGGTGATGAAGCAAAACAGGTATTACGTGAAGCTCACGATGGTGTCTGTGGAGCACATCAGCCCGGTCCTAAATTACAGGATCGCATCTGAAGAATGGGTTACTACTGGCCCTCTATGGTATCAGATGCCATCGAATATGCAAGGAAATGTCGAGCCTGTCAAATCCATGCAGACTTCATTCATCAACCTTCGAAATTTCTACATCCGACAGCCGCTTCTTGGCCTTTCGAAGCTTGGGGCATGGATGTCATAGGTCCTATTAATCACCCTTCTTTTAGAGGACATCGGTTCATTCTAGCAATAACAGACTACTTCTCTAAGTGGGCTGAAGCTATACCCTTGGCTGAAGTCAAGACCAGTAGTGTTATCAACTTCGTCAAACACCATGTCATTTATCGATTTGGTGTCCCTCGACGAATTATTCATGACAATGGATCGCAATTCATCAGCCAGAAATTTACCAGATTCTGTGATGATCATCGGATTGACAATGTCGCTTCGACTGCCTACAATCCTGCTGCTAATGGTTTAGCCGAAACCTTCAACAAAACTATTATCAAACTCCTCAAGAAGTTTGTATCCACTAACAAACGGAATTGGAGTGACAAGCTTGGCGAATGTTTATGCGCCTACCGAACTACGATCCGCAATCCTACGGGTTTTATACCTTTCTCTTTGGTGTATGGCTGTGAAGCTGTTCTTCCTCTGGAACTTCAAATTCCTTCTTTAAGGATTGCCATTGCTAATGAGCTCACTACAGAGAATAATGACCTTCTTCGACTTCAAAAATTGGAGGCACTCGACGAGAAGCGGTTAATGGCTCAGCAACATATTGAGCTATATCAAGCCCGCATCTCGAAGACTTTCAATCGTAAAGTGAAGGTCAGAGCCTTTCAGCAAGAAGAACTTGTTTTAACAGTCAGACGTCCTATGACTATGACTCATATGAGCAAAGGCAAGTTCGACGCAAAGTGGGAAGGTCCATACATTGTGAGCAAAGTCTTCTCAAATGGAGCTTATCAACTCTCAGAACTGGATGGACGAATTGCAATGATGCCTATCAATGGCAAATTCCTTAAAAAGTACTATGTATAAATGTAAATACTTGTAAATCATCAGACAAGTTCATGTTCATAAATAAAATTTTATTTCATCATGAATGATAGTACATGATATTAAGGAAGATCACTATCATTCTTTTCTACATTTGGATGCGGACTACTACCGTCCTTTTCAAAGACATGGTCAGCAAATGAACTGAGAACTTCTTTGCTGGAACCCACGAGGAACTTGCAGGCAGCCATCCTCATGGCTTCTTCTTCTTCAGTCCTTCCTGGTTCAAGCAGAAAGTCCAGGATATCTCTCGGTGGCTTGGGTGCAGATGAACCTTCGCCTGCTTCTGCTTTCTTTGTCTGATTTGGATCGACAGGACGTTCTTTAACGTCTTCTTCAACCTTCGGAGCGAGCTCAGTCTTCTTGAGTGCATCGTCAGACGACATTTTTATGTTAAAAAGTGAAGGTGCTTGTTCCTGTCAGATTTCTGTTCTATTTATATGCAGAGATTTCCCAAACAACGAAACGACACATTCACCCGACGGTTCATCCATTCATTTAATTCCCGATGGTTCGTCCGTTCATCACATTCATCCGACGGTTCATCCATTCATTTAATTCCCCCGTCGGTTCGTCCGTTCATCACATTCACCCGACGGTTCATCCGTTCATTTAATTTCCTTGACGGTTCGTCCGTTCATCACATTCACTCGACGGTTCGTCCGTTCATTTAATTCCCTTGACGGTTCGTCCGTTCATCACATTCATCCGACGGTTCATCCGTTCATTTAATTCCCTTGACGGTTCGTCCGTTCATCACATTCATCCGACGGTTCATCCGTTCATTTAATTCCCTTGATGGTTCTTCCGTTCATCACATTCATCCGACGGTTCGCCCATTCATTCATTATCATTTGACGGTTCATCCGTTCATTATTTTGACAGTTTGTCCGTTCGTTCCATCATTTGACGATTTTCCCGTTCATTTCACATCCATATCAACAACTTATCGTTTCGATTAAGTTGTCAATTAAAATAATAATGTTCAGTATATTCTGCCATGTCCATATTACCTCTGAACAGATATAATGAATATAATTATTTTCTACAAAATTATCAAGAAATATATCATGTCTTGTACCTCTGAATATATTTTCTATCTCTATTATTTATATCTGAACAAGATATGCAACAAATAATGGAGCCACAGCAAAAATGTCTTTTATTGATTGAAATATAAGACACACATACTTCAAAAGACAAAAGATACAAAAAGTTCTATTAAGAGGGAGGAATGATCAAATTGTCAATCTGCTGCTTCAGAGTTTGCAACTCTTCTTCATGAGTGGATGTCACCCTCCTTCTAGCCTCTTCCATCTCGGTTTTTTCATTAAAAACGGGCATGTTTACAGTCCGGCGGGTAATCTCTGCACCATGAGTTGCATTATACTCAGCCTTCTCCTGAATCAAGGTATTGAATTGTTCAATCACAAGTTGATGATTAGCAGTTTCTTCTTCTAATTCTTGCTGGAGACGAACAATTTCTGCTCTCAGTTCAGCAGTTCTTTGTCCTTTTCTTTCAGCCATCAAAGTTACTGATTCTAGCTTGGAATTATATTCAGCAGACTTTGTGGAAAAAGCTTCCAAAAGATTTTGAAGATTCATTCTTTCTATATCAGCTACTTGGGCCATTCTCTCGAACTCAGCCTGCACTAGAGATTCTATTTCCTTCTTTTTGAGCTCCTTATATTTCTTTATGGAGACTTCTAATTCATTCAATATGTGGTCAAGAAGAATGGCCTGAGCTTCGTCTCCTTGCTCCCTTATAGCCCTTACTAAAAGAGAAGTTGGGTTTCTAACCATAAAGAAATCAGCTCACTCTTTGTCTATCATCTTATGAACTAGAGGTCTCAGCGATTCAAAGAAGCATCTGGTGAATGATTGAACAACTTGTTGATTAATTGCCAGAGTCCCAGGAGTCGCAGCTACTCCTGTTGAAGACGAGGCAGCAGGATGCTCGATCCTTTGTGTCTGGATGGCAGGCTCTTTAAACAAAGGAGCCAGAGTGGAGCTATTCGCCCCTCCTGTTTGTTCCTCTGCAAAAGTAAAATTATTATTTTGCTATTCGTTTGCCAAAATAACCAAAAAGATCACATGAAGGCAGTTTTACCTTGGTTCGATCCAGCAATGAGCTTATCCCCTGCAGGAGTAGACTCTGGCAGAGCAGAAGTAACTTCAGCTATAACAGCTTGGCTACTACCCGCTTCAGAACCACAAGACAAATGATGACTGCTACTCACAACCACCGTCGTTATGGGCACTATGTCCGTGCACGTCGGAGGTGCTGGAGGAGTCTCATGATCTACAAGAAATACAAATAAATACGTTAGCTATCAATTCATTCAAAAAGAGATTGCTAATTTCATCTTATACCTTGGGGATCATTAGCAGGAGTTTCTTCCAGGGTCTCTTCATTTATTGCTTTTTCTGGAACCTCAACATCCTTTTTAGGATTTAAGGTATCGGTAGCATTCTCGGGAGCCTCAACATCCTTTTCAGGATTTAAGGTCTCAGCAGCATTCTCTGGGATTTCAATATCCTCATCATTTACATCATTGACAGCAGCAGGAGATACGTGCACTTCATCATCTTCAAGATCTTGCATGTAGTCATCAACATTTTCAGACGAAGAGCTCTCCTCATCCTTGTCTTCTTCTGGTGCCTTCTCGCTGGTAGTCGCGGCTTGGTCACCATAGTCATCCAGAGGACTGTAGATACAATCTTCTAAAGCTGGAATTACTTAGCGATATTCCTCTTCACGAAGGGTTCTCGGAGTAGGCGGAAGTTCAACAATCTGTAATTGCTCTCCCTTCACTTCCTCCACAGTACTTCCTTTAGGCTCTTCGGCCTCAGTTTTCGGAGCAAGATCTGTCCTTTGCTCAACCTCCTCTCTATGTTCAGGACTAGGAGTTTTATTCCTAGGCTCTGAAACAGGAGTAGGAGAGGGCAAAATTAATCCAGCTGCAGCATCCATCACCATTGAAGACAAGGCCCGATTCCTTCTATGGGCCATCTTCTTTCTTTTTAATGGCCTCTTAAGGCTCTCTATATTGATAGTTTCAACTTGTTTCTGGATAGAGGTTGGTGTTGAAGCCTCTTCTTGCTGAGCTGACTCGGCCAGTTGCCGAGACTGAGATCGGGTAATGATCTTTTCAGAAGAGTGATCCAGGATCAACTTCTTCTTTGCTGCTGGAGCAGGAGGATCTTCTCTTCTTTTCCTTTTTGCAGGAGATCTACCCACTTTCAGAGAGATACGCATTGCTGCATTTACTTCTTGAGGGAATATAATTTCCCTCGAAACTTCTAAAGGTGCATCTGCTGGCTCGTGCACCTCATCATTTATAGGGATCGACAGAGCAACTTTTCCTTTCTTTAATCTCGTCGAAGAAGCGAAACTATCTGCGAGGTTAAAATTCTCAGCAAAAGTGTTCGCGAATGTATAAAATACTGAATAAGTAAATAACATCCGAGGACCATGAGTGCTGTTTGTTGGCATCGAAAATATGGCCTTCGTATCACGGGCATTATAGTAAGCCTAGGCTCGGGCCCCGTCTATCAAAAAACTATTGCCTTGGAGGCAGGTGATTGCATTCCCCACATGGAATTGATCATATCCAAACTGCCGAGCAAATCGGCTGGGGAGATATGGTTCTAAGTAACATTCCTCTTCGAACCGGTATACCAGATGAGACGGTCGAATTGTCTTCAACCATTCAAAGGCTGCACGGTTTAGAGGCTGCATCTTTGAGTCCACCATGTTTGTTGGCATCTGATCATGTCCAGCAGGGAGAGGAGCACAACAAAAGTTCCATCCTCTATTCAGATTTAGAACATATCTACACTCGCTCAAAGAAGTGTACTTCCATTTACCCTGAGAGTATCTTCGCAGAAAGCTGCCATCAACCGATCCCATGCCGGGGTCCATTAAAGTGGGATAATGGAGAAGCAACCATCCAAATAGATATGTGTATGGCAGTTCTAAGCGAGGGAACTCTTTCTCTCCTTTTGCTTTCAACATCAAATCGACATACAAACGAAGACTGGCATTTAATCTGCAAGTCATTGCTGATAACAGGTCCACCTTGTAGCCAAAGACTAACTTGATCGCGACAAAAAGAACGCCGCGATGAAAGCGGTCCACAGCACTGGATCCGGGAACCACAAACCGCCGAAGCCAGTATGTCAGAAACCCTGCCAGTTGGGCTTCTTTTGACATGGGTCTATAACCCATTCTCAAGTAACTCTCCAGAGTATCCCCTGTCTTCAAAGGGGGGTATTGATAATCATCCTTCATTTGCTTATCAAAATTACCACTCTGTTCCATCAGCTTTATAACTTCTGTATTGCTCAAAGGTTTGAAGAAATCAGGATAACATTTGTCGTTTTCCTTAGTCTTCTTCTCTTCTATGTGGTGAAGGAACAGATAGGGTAACCATTTCGAAGAATAACAGGTGTTTGCTGTAGCACTCTTATAAAACAGGGAGCAGATCTTGTAATGGCATAGCAGTTCCTCGAATACTGCTACCATTGCTGCATTTTTCCTTCTAAGTTTGTCCAACTCATCATTGGTTGGAACAAACTCTTCATATGGAGCATCTGCCATTGGCAAGTATGAGATATATTTCATCTCGTGGAGTGCAAATCCGATTTCACCACCAGGGGTCATGAAAGTTCCCGTTCTATAATTGTATCTTTCAGCCAAGGCCAAGAACAGGTGTAAATTGGGTGCAAAACCATAAACAGTAGCGTACACTGCTTGGTACAGATTGATCTGTTGAAGTCTGTCTTTAAATGTTCTCAGAATCCAATTTGCAATACAGTTCCATCTCCTGTAATCTGGATTCACCAATCCAGTTAATCTGATATCCTGTTCGGGGTATTTCCCTTCAGCTTTCGCAAATTCGTTTGCAAATATCGGTGTTCTGACAGGCATCAACAAAGTGGAGTTCTCTGGCGGAATGCAACCAGGTCTCAAGCCTCTCAACAAGACACTGTATCGATCAGAGGAGCTGTAGAACATATCCTTCTTATTTGGCCCCTTCTTCACGAAAATTTTCCCTGCACGGGCATCTTGAAAAAGAGTGATGTTCCACTCCATCTTCCTCGGATAGCTCGCATGAGCATACCGGGATAAAGGGAGACAGCGGGCAATATCTGGTATAAAAAAAGACCTATCTTCCTGATGGACTATTCTTTCCTCCATCCTCGACCTTGGTTGAGAGCTTTTCTCAAAAGCCTCACCAAACAAGAATGCAGGTTTCTTATGAATAACAGCGTCTGCTGATTCCAAGGGCTGTCCATTTATTAAACACAGTAGAGTCTCATTGTCTTAAGATATCAGAATCGCCTGACGGAAGGTCGATAAATCATACTGGGGATAATGTACATGGGAGAGATCCTCTTTATACTCCGACTCTGAAAGAGTTCCCATAAAAGTTTCATATTCTGGATCTTCTCTCATATTAACTGCATCAAACAGAGAAAATAAAAATCAGTACAAGTCAAGTCAAAGATTCTGTCATCAGTTTGCGCAAAATCAGAATGCGCAACATTAGATTACGCAGCATCAGTTTGCGCAAACATCAGACTGCGCGGACAAACAGCCATTAGTTTGCGCTGACCATCTCGCACAAATCAGCAGATTGCGCTGACATCTGCCAGTGCAGTTCAACCGATTGCGCAGAAAGTCACTCTTCATAAAAATGAAGAGTTAACCGATTTGTGCAACCAAGAACCCTAAAGAGGGTGGCGCAGTATAATCACATCTCTAAAAAGAGATGGATTTTGAAGAACAGTGAGATCAAAACCCTAAAAAGGGTTTTTGATTAAAAGTTCTCTACTTGACATTGCAGGGTGCGCAGATTCATGACGAGAAGCTCGTCGCGCAGCTCTGTTTGATGATTCGGCCGGGGCCTTGCCCTTATCGGCTGCGGAGGATCGTCGGGGCGCCATGAAGATCGCCGAAGAAGGAAGTCGAAGTTTGCTCGGAAATTTCTCTCTCAAATACAAAGAAGGCAAAGTAAAGAAATAAAATGAAGAAGAGAGCTATTTATAGTTTTCGAAAAACGAAACGGCTGCATCAGTTTGCGCCTACAATTAGGGACAATCCCTCAGATTGTGCAGCCAGTTTACATCATGCGTAAATTGATTCAAATTTCAAAATTCAAAGTATTTCGAAATTTTGAATAAGTTCAACTTTCGAAAACTTTGAAGGGGGTCTTGTAGGACCTAAAAAATTAAGTGGCACACATCAACAAAGTCAGAAAATCAGGAAATACAACTTTCAGATGATTTACGCATACAACAGATTGCGCACCATTCAGATTGCGCAGGATCGATTGCGCACACTCTCAACTGCGCAAGCTGACGTGACAAAAGTCATCATTATCTGACACAATCAAATCTTCTGACAACTGAAAGCACGGAGATCGAGGTGGCCGTTCGTTTAAACGAGCAGCACGGCGCTCGAGGACAGCTGGCAGCGCAATCCAGGTTGGCGCAATCCGAGTTGGTGTAATCTGTTTCCTGTGCAAATCAAGTTGGCGCAATCCAAAGTCTCGCAGCTCAATGTGCGCGTTCCACCATTACAAATGATAAAGTACACGTGGCATTCATGCCATCGATTGCTCATTTCGTGGCAACTGCCTATGCATGATCATGCGTATTTTAATCAAATGATGCCATGTGTCCAAGACAGTTAACACATGATCCAGCAACTGCCTGTGCAGTCCATTGCTGCGCAAACAAATTGCTGCACAATCCATCATACGCAGTCCAGAATAACTAAAAGTAAGTTATTTCTCAGAACTCTAAAAATAGAGTTTCAAGTCTTCATTCAAGGGGATCACGAATCAATCAGAGATCAGAGAGTTCAGGAGTTCTTGCCCAAGTGCTGCTGCATTCTTCCGAGGCTTTTGCCTTCAACTTCAGAGGCTTTTTGCCTTCAATTCCAGACTTGTTTTCAACTTCAGAGGCTTCGTCTTCAGAGTTCACATCGTCCAAGGGATAAAGCAATCGTCATCTAGATTGGATTCCTAAAGTTGTACCATTCCCAGAATTCAAATTGTAATCTTTTACAAAGTTTGTATCAATAAAGTTCTTCAACTTTTGTTTTTGCAAACACCCTCCACTGCGGCCACCACCACAACCCCCTCTCTCTGTCTCCTCCTTCCACCATCCGCCATGGCCGCCCCTTCTCCATGGCCGCCACCATCACTGCTCCGACCACCACCATCATCGTCGCCGTCGCCGTCTCCCTTTCGACCGACCTCCTCTGTCGCCACCAGCACCACCACCGCTGCTCTCTTCCTCCCTCTCGGCCGGCCTCCTCCGCCGCGACCGCCACTACCCATGGCCGCCGCCATCACCTCCCTGGTAACCGCTCCCCTCTCTTCCCAGCTCCTCCGCCTCTTCCTCTTCTCTTCTTTCCGGCGAGCAGCCGCCGCGCACGGGGACAGCGCTGCCTCGAGTGGCGGGACGCCCTTGGGCCCCGCGCTGCTCGAGCAGCAAACCAGCCTCGGGTTGCGTGCTCTTCGGGCCACGTGCCTCGGTACACGTGCTGCCTCGAGCAGTGCACTGCTCGGTCTGTATGCGCCTCGTTTTGCGTGCACCTCGTTCTGCGTATGCCTCGGTTTATGTGCGCCTTTTTGGTTTTCGTGTGCCCTCGATTCACGCGTTGCCGTGGGCAGCGAGACGCCTCGAGCCCCGCACTGTCTCGGGCAATGTACTACCTCGGTTGGTGCGCTGTTTCGATCCTCATGTCTCGGCCTTTGTGCCTACCTCGTGACCCGTGTCTTCTCGGTTTACGTGCATGCACTGATGCGCGTGTCGTATCGATTTGCATGTCATATTGTATCTTGTGTTGCCTCGATTTGCGTGCTCACTCCGATTTGCGTGCCGTATTGGTCTTGTGCCGTTTCGATTTGTATGTACGTCTCGATTTGCGTGTTGCGTGATTCGTGCACCATCTTGATATTCGCGATCCCTCGGCCTACGTGTACGTCTCGATTTACATGCACGTTGTCTCCTGTTCATCTCGATATTCGAGTCATCTCGATTCTTGTGCGTATCTCAATATGCGTGCGTGTCTCGGTCCGCGTGCCTCGGTTTTCGTGCCAGATCCCTGTACTGCTTATGGGACCCATACGGTATAGCCTCCTGCCATCCCCGGTGATTTCTTCTATTATTTTATTGTTTGGTGCTAATGATTGTTTATTGTGTGTTCTGAGGATCTCGATTGGCGTGCTAACTTGGATCGCGACTGTCGAAGACTTGCTTACCTAGCCGAGCCCCCAGGCAAGTATCCCTTGCTCATCGACGGCTCTTGCCCTCTCTCCTGGATTTTATTTTATTTAATTAATTTGTACTTGTAAATTTTATAACCATGATTAGTGTAGCCTAGTAGTAGAACTGCCATGATAACCTAGACTAGCTTGGTCCGGTACTGGGATAGACCGTATCGGGCGACTCGGATGGGTCATCCACACCTCTGAGGACACGAGCACGACTCACTTGTACGGATTGTCCCCATGTGCCCCGTGTCCGACTCACGGTCGGGTAACGACTTTGGCTAACTTTACTTGTGGCAGTGATTGTGCTTGGGTTAGGGATTTATGGACATGTGTTGTGGTGCACCCTGCGAGGCAGTTATTTTATTGTTATGCATGTTGGCTTGGCGCCCAGTACGCATCGTAGTGCTGCTGGAGGCCGAGACATTAGTGGTCTCGGGTTCGATTGATTTCCAGAACGCATCGTAGTGCTGCTGGAGGCCGAGACTTAGTGTTCTCGGCTATCGACTTGTTCCCAGTACGCATCATAGTGCTGCTGGTAGCTGAGACCTAGTGTTCTCAGTCTACGATTCTGCAATTTTGCGACGGGTTGTGCCGAGTGAATTTTAGCCCCAACTCGCTGGGAGCTCCTGTCCAGAATACAGAGGAGACTCTGTCGGATTCTTCCAAAATTCCCGATCAGGAATTTGGTTCGAAGGACTGGGCAGAACCATTCCTTTGGTTTGCTGGACTGGGCTCGTGCCTGTTCACCTTGGTATAGTATACCTGATCCCATTGCTTGCTAGGTAGACTCCAGACTAGATCAGTCGCCTAGCTCCTGATCTGTCTTGTCCGTCGGATAGCGTAAGGAGAGCGGTTCCACTCGAGAAACGGTCTGCAACCCTGGTCCTTGTTTGGTTTAAGGGTTGTAGATTTGCTCCAGAGCAGTCCGTGTAATCCTTGCCACTTTCGGTGATATTTATTACCGGACTCTTGTCCCCTGACCCTTCATCCTAGGGGTTGTCCTAGTCTAGTCAGATAGAGCTGACAGTTGTCCTATGTATTGGGAGTTGTGACTTGTGGATATGACTGAGGATTGAGTATTATGGAGAGTACGATCTCGGGATATTGACTTGGTGGATCTATGTAGATTCTTGGATTTTGGTGATTTCAAATATTTCGTGGAACGAGGAGAATATCGAGGGTATTATTTTTACTCGACTTCCCAAACGCCCAAAACATAGTACCTTTGTGTATTCCGGTAGTTGGGGAACCTGGTTTGATTGCTATGTCTTGGTAGTTGAGGGGCTCGTTTTCTAGTGGCTGGTGATCATTGACTTGGAGGATTCTTGTGAGCCAGAGGGCCTAGCGTTGCTTATAGTGATTAGCTTGGTATTTGGTTATTGACCTTCCTGACATGATATTGATTTCTATCGTAGATAGGAGACTCCTGATAGTTTGATAAGGTGGATGGATCGACTTGATGATTTGAGCTGTAGGTTCCCATGTGTACTTGAGAGACTATTATAGTGGAGATTTTGATCCTGTAACCGACTTGATATCCATGTCACGATTTGGGCATGTAACTTCTTGTGACTGATAGGTTTGACCTAGTTCCTGGTATTACACGATGACCTGGACCCGTCTTGATTCTTGATTAGTGGCCCGTAGAGGTGCACTCCTGACCAGCACTCTGGACTTGATAGTAAACCTGGCATGTATACTCTTGATTCTTGATAGTGGCCCGTGGTGGCGCACTCCTGACTAGTACTCTCGACATGGCATGTTTACTCTTGATTGTTGTTGCGACAGCCAGTCCTGACTTGCTCAGCATGACCCCGTCTTGACACCGTAGTTGATTTTTCTTGATTGTGCTTGTATAAGCCACTAGTCCAGTCTTGTCTTGTATCATGTCTAGGACATGGATCCCTGAGTACCACAGTCAGGGATCCATAATAAAACTGACTAGGCTAATAACTAGATTAATCATGTAGTTCATGGGGACTTTCCAGTGACCTGTTGCTTGTCTGACCCCGGCCCTATGTATCTATATATATACTAGGGATTTGTTGCTATCCATCGAGATGAGCGCATTCCCAGCCCTCCGTCGAGTGTGGCACTTCTTTAGGACACATGTATCTTACTGCAGTGTGCCTGCTATATCTATCTTTTTCTTTTGCTGGGGCCATTCGGGTAGTAGCAAGCAGGAGCTGGACTTTGAAGTCTCATTGCATCTTGTTAGTAATTAGGCATGTGATAACCCTAGTTAGCTAATAATAGCAAGCCGTAGGCATTGTGTGGCCGCTTGTCCTTCTGTGTTGATTGGCTTGTTGCCTGCTAGCCAGCTGATATTAATTTCCAGCTGGCAGTGCAGGTGTTAGTGGATGCTAGGGAGATTGTGATTGTGTTAGCTTCACTATACTTGTGGATTGTTATCGTGCGTTGGTACCGCACGATCCCTTACCTTTATTTACTGTTTTTAGATGTTATTCTGGTCTTATTTTATCCTGCTGGTTTTCTTCGCCCGTCCTTGAGCCTTCCTTTCTGATACTTGCTGCGGTTGGCCTGACCAACCCTGGATTGTTCCCAGATTGTCTGAGACCGACCCGGTAGATCTTCCAGACTTGACTTGGAGGGTGTGCTTCAGTTCCATACCATGCTAGGAACTGTGGAAAGGTATACTTGTCTACATTATTATTCTGTACTGTAGATTCCAGATTTTCATATGAGTATTTTCTGTTTTTCATATGATTATCTCTCTTGATATTGTTTCATTATGATTTACCTGTGGATATGAGATCGGATTTAGGCCATAGATTGATTGCATGCTAGGATACCCAACCAGACTGGACAGCCGTCATCACTGTATAGCGTATTCGTACCTTATACGGTGTAGCTGGCCGTGTACGTCCCCGTATTCCAGGACTGGGGCGTGACAGCAGTTGCACAGGGAGGTCTACCACCTCCACCCCAGAGGGTTACGACCGTTGTTCCAGAGATACTGTCGCCACCACCACCGATACCGACGGATACACATCATATGTTCCTTCTCCTTCAGCAGATGATGAAGACACAGCGGGCCCAGGCAGAGGCGTCGCAGCGCCAGTCGGAGGCGTCACACCGTCAGATCGAGATGCTGAGGCAGAGTATGGAGAACTCGCATCAGCTTGCACTGGCAGCAATGGAGAGAGGGGCACCGGGTACGGTGCAGGGCCCTACTGGCCAGCAGCCGTACCAGCAGCAGTCCAGGCCGGGAACAGTACTAGACTTTAGGAAGATGAGCTCCAGGGACTTCACAGGCACGGAGGGCATCCTTTATGCAGACGACTGGCTAGAGGATGTACAACAGAGCATGGAGCTGGCAGAGCTTCCTAGAGCACTTTGGATTTCGGCCGCAGCCAGCCGATTCTTCGACATTGCGCTGACATGATATCACACGGATCCTCGTGCGTCGGTGAGAGGGCTGACATGGGAGAACTTCCGGAGGCTCTTCAAGGAGAAGTTCTTCCCGGACGTGGCTCTTACAGCATTGGAGGGCCAGTTCGTGGGTCTAGTGCAGGGGAACTCGTCGGTAGACGAGTATGCAGCTGAGTTCTTCTGCCTTAGCAGGTTCGCTTCCGATATGATCCAGAATGAGGGACAGAAGGCTCGTAAGTTCTGCAGGGGACTTATTCATGCAGTCCCGTACCTCGGGTCGCCGTGACGCGACGTTCGATCAGATATTGATGGACGCACGGATTGCAGAAGAGGACTTCGGCCTCAAGCCGAAGAGGAGCGGAGATACTATGGGGGCGAGTTCCAGTGCGGGACCGGCCAAACGCCCCCACTTTCAGCATCAGCAGAGGCTATTTCAGCAGCAGCCTCTGTTGCAGATTCAGTAGGCACCGGCGCGTGCCCAGCAGCACCAGGGACAGGGCCAGAGACCGGCTACTCCGTGCGGCTTCTACGGGAAGCCGAGGCACACCCGAGAGGCTTGCAGGAAGAGGTTGGGCGTCTATCTCTACAGTGGGGCGCCTGTCACGACCCGCACCCACTGTGAGGATACGAGAACGTAACAACGCCCAGCCTATGCTGCAGTGTCGGCGGTAGAACGCTGTCCTAGGTCAATCATCTAACAATATAAAGGTACCTGTACAGTATATACACTCCGAATGGAGGTGACATAGCAATATACAGTCTCAATCACATCTAAAGCAGAATGAAAAGATAGGATGATAGATAGATAAATACTGGAATGAAAGAAAACCACATAAACACAACCAGAGAGTCTAAGTGTCTAATGACATAACAAATCAGAACATCCAGCTCAATACAAGACTCTAGTACTGAAATGAAAGAATATATACAATCTAGATCTCAAATGACAGAAAATAGAAAACCTAGACTAGGGAGCCTCAGTCTCTAAACTAGTGGATCAGGCTGGAAATCTGGGTCACACATGGCATCCACTGCTTCCCCATAGTAGGTGTCTATGCAGGCCTCCTCCTCATCCTCTGTAATATTTTCAACAGGTCCAGTCAGGACGGGAGCGAGCACAAAACATCTCACGCAGTTCATATCGAGTTAGGAAATATAAAGCATGCAATAGAGTAAAGTACATGAAACGCTGAAAGAAGAAGATATAGAAAAACAGTAGAGATTTGATAACAGGAAATATCTAATATGATAAGTAAGAACTGTAAGGAACATGTGATTTTAGAGTACAATCTGGTTATGTAAACGGGCTAGGAAAATACAATGGTAACTCCATTGTACGTGGGTGTACAATAGACATATACAATAGTTATACAATGTTGTACAATAGGATTTAAGTACATAACCAATTTTACTCCCCCTCCCCAATCGATACACAAGGATCTACTCCAGTTACGTTATCTTATACAATAGTGTACAATGTTATACAATGGATGTACAATGTTATACAATAGTGTACAATAGTCTATCCCTGAGGCTCATGTGATAATGAGAGTACAATATGCACAATGAGTATACAAGGATATGGGTATTCAATAAATACAATATGGAAGTGAAACGCACGTCACAATATGTATTTAGTGAATACAAGGAGATAACATCTCAAAAGAAGATCCATATAGTACCAATCCGTGATAACAGTCGTGTCAGCATCAAGTACAGTAATCTAGAGCAAGAATGTAAATCCATACAAGTATGAAACGGTCAGAGAATGTACTCGCCTGATAGCCTGAGTGTCTGAAGAGAATATACTGTCCGAGGAGTGGTGTCTGTCTCCTATAGAACAGTACAAGTCACAACAAGTCTAAAATGATAAAATGAAGTTCTACTATGCATTCTACATGAATCTAGTCAAAGTCAACTCTTGGTCAACTCTGGAAGTCAAACTAGGTCAACTAGGTCTAACCAAGTCTAAACTAGGCTATCAAGCCTAAACTAGTCTATACTAGGCTACATTAGCCTATACTAGGCCTAACTAGTCCAAACCAATCTAAACTAGGCTAAACTGGCTATGCTAGTATACTAAGTCATTACGACTCACACCACACAAGTCAAACCAACCATCACACAACCTAGTCAACCATCATTCAAACAATTCCAAAATAAATTCTAAAAATTCCCAAAAATTCAAATAAATCATAAAATGACCAAAATATCTCTAGGCTAAAATGTACTAATCAAACATCCTAATCACAATGACTAGGCTCTAGGTCAACAGTCTCTAAGGCTACACTAGTCAATGCACCAAAAACATAAGTCATAATTTAATTAGTTTAAAAATGATTAAAATTACCAAAAATCATATTATTAATTAAATATCATAATTAAATAAATTAAAATACAAAATTTTAAAATTACCCTCATTTTAGAAAACTGGGTGTTACAAGTCTACCCACCTTAGAAAAATTTTGTCCTCGAAATTAAAATGGTAGTAGTCCTTCTAGGTCAAACACCCCACAATCAGAGTCTCAAACATACCGTCAGATGATCATATGCGTCTGTCCAAAACCATGATACTCAGAATCTCTGTCATGCCAGTGAGCAAGGCTACGATAATCACATAGTCCTCAACTATGGTACATACCTCTAGAATTGTGGTATTTAAAATTTTTGCATTGCCGCGCGCTTGGCAGCGAAAACCTTAAATTCCCACACCCGAGAAATACATCCATAGTCCGACTATATGTCCTCACTATGCCTGCTAGCATGACCCTAGAGGATTCTAAAATCTCATAATCGAGGCGACCTAGCCCATACGACTTATCTCAGAAGAAAATTAAATTATAATGAAACACCAGATCAAACTTATCAACAATGAAGAAACAGATAGGAATAGATGGAACTGAATTTTAAGATAGGAATTTCAGAATTGAATCAAAAGAACGGAACCTGCGACTAGATCTCCAACGGCCTGAGCATCCTCGGCTGTCATGGCGAAAGCTCGCCCTGGTTGGCCTCCCCTGGCCTGCTGCTGATGCTGGACGAACCTCTGCTGCTGAGTCTGCAATGGTGGTCCCTTCTGCTGCCCTGCCGGAGCTCTAGCTCCTGGTGCTACCTGAGCCAATGGTGTCGGGTTCTTGGGACACTCTCTACACTGATGTGTAGGGTGTAAAAAATTATGATACGCTGACATAAGACTCAACCAAGGCTATACGCTCAAGGTCATACGCTCAACCAAAGCCATACGCTCAGCCAAAGCCATACGCTCAAGGCCATACGCTCAGTCAAAGCTATACGCTCAGTGAATACTTTATTATTTCTTGAAATGACAGCACAGCAGACATTTAATGAAGGATTAATCTGACACTTCGTCTTTCGTGCAAAAGACAGCTGCCCTATGAAGATTAGCCGTCGTATGGGTTTTCGAGAATTGATTTTGTCTCTTACGAGGACAGCTCATCAGCCATCATAAATGCACAGCCATCATTACTGACATTTATGACAGTCTGTCAGCCATCATATCTGCAACACGACGCTCGAGAGATATTTGTCAGTTATTAGAAGATATGGCATATTTGAGAAGATTGAGGACAGCCACGTGTCTACACGACTCCTTGCCAATCAAATGCACGTATGGACTCCATACGACTCCTTGCCAATCAAGTGAGCGTATGGACTCCATACGACTCCTTGCCAATTAAGTGAGCGTATGGACTCCATACGACTCCTTGTCAACCAAGTGAGCGTGTCAGCTTTGTATGATTCCTTCTCAACAAAGACAGCGTATTACAGCAAATGCGTTCAAGATGACTTCAAACGTACAGTCAACACACGTTCTCACGTGTCCTGTACTCAGTTACCCACTTACTCAGAAGTTATGCAATGTGGCATCCATGCCATCAATCTCTCCTAGATATATTCCACTACTCTCAACCGCACTCTAATATGTCTTCATCAGAATTTGCCACGCGTCCCTGCAGTTATACACACGTCAAGTAACTGACTGAGCGTATGCTTCAGAACAGTTATCCAGAACTCTATAAAAGAGAGTTTCTTCATCTTCATTAGAGACTACAGTCAATTCAGAGAGAACAAAGAGATTGCCCAGTTGCTGTCCAAGTTCTTCGAAGTTCGAGTTGTCTTCATCGCATCGTCCAAGGGATAAAGTAATCGTCTTCTAGATTAGATTCCTATAGTTGTAATTTTCCCAGAAACACAATAAATAAAGTGAATTTATTTATGGAAAATAAATTGGCGACTCTGCTGTGGAAAGCTGTCTCCTCCAACGAGATAGCAACAACTCAATGCGATACTTCGTCGATCGGCTCGACGAAGAAGACGATGGTCGTACAATTCGATCAATCTGCTTACGAAGGAATGCTCAAGGCGAAGGAGGGCCGAACTGCTTCCTCCGCTCTTCCTGCTGCCAAGAAGAAGGGACACTCTGTCTATGTCCCTAAGTCTTCTTTGACGGCCCGAGACGCTTCTGTCACTCACGTTGACAAGAATACATCTTCAACATCAACGAAGCATGCCTCGGCTTCTCTGAACACGACAACAGTGGCTTCTTCTAGTCACGCTGACAAAGTGGGTTCTTTAACCAAGTCAGCGTGTCTAAAGAAAACCATCTCTGGACATGTCAAAGTCTCTTGTCCTTCTACCCTTACGACAGCAGTCGGCTCTTTAGCCATTAAAGACTCTGTACGTATGGAAGTCAAAGAGCAGCGTGCGGCAAAGGCAGCGTATGCTAAGCCAAAGTCAGCGTATGCTAGTAAAAAGGCAGCGTATTACCAGAATTCCAAACTGAAGTCAGCGTATGCCAACCAATACAGTCCTTTGACTATTTCTCAAAAGCAGGCCGGGGGTTCTCTTCCACAGAACATACAAATGATTCCCCCACAACTTGCACATCTTGTGCCAACTAAGGAGAAAGACTCTTTAGTCAACTCCTCTACTTCTAAGGTCTTTACCTTTGGAGTTAATTTGACTAGTAATTTTACTAGATCAAACAAAGGAAAACGCCATTTGGCTACTTCCTCTAAAGATAGATTATTACCGACTCCCAGTCGGAATAATGTCCATCTTCCTTCTCTCAAAATTTCCCAATCTGATAAAGGTAAATTACAAGTATCCAAGACTGATACTAAAGTCTTATCTCCTACGGATCTTCGTAACAAGCTTAACCGGAATCATCTCGGTTCTACTTTCGGTCTAAATAAACCTTGTCAAACTGAGACAAGTATACTAGACCCTGATGCAGAATATGCCAAGAACTACATCACTCAAATTAATCAGTCTTTATACACTCAAGAACCGAGAAGACAGAAGAACAAAAGACAAATTTTGACACAGAAACTATCTTCAAGTACTTCCCAATCTGTTCCTACAGATCTTAGGGAACATTTGCAAAACAAACGGAGAATCGACACTCCATCTGGCTATGACATTGCTCATATTTGCCATGAAAAGCGTGGTTGTAACTTCCAACCTCGGGTTGTGATTCAATGTTGTTGTTCACCAAAAAGACGATCTGTTTTCGAACGGATTCAATATGAACCAATACTGGATGAAGATGAACCCCTTTATGCTTCTGTCAACATGACCTCCAGAAACATTGGGGGTAGAATACGATCTGATGCTATGTCAGATTCTGAAGATGGTGTTTACCTTGGCACCCGATCCAGGACCGGAGCTTCGACCAGGACCTCTTCTTCTTCTTATCCAAATGATAATCCAGAGATCACAGAGGACTTCCTTGGAGAATCCAACTTCCCAGTATTGACCCTCGTAAATAGCCCTGGAAAAAAGACTGATTCTCACAGCGATAATTCAGAACAGACTGTTTCATCGTCTATTCCTCGAACGATTACCGCTTATATGGTAGATGGCAATCACGAATCTTCGACTAGTACTGAAGCTCATGAACAGAGGATTTCTTCTTTGGAACAACAGTTACGAGCTATGGCAGATACATTGACTGCTATGCATACTCTTATGCAAGCTCAACAGCAAACTCAACAAGTTCAACAAACAACACCGCCAGTAGTATTAAATACTCCTGTCGCCCCAAACCTGGAACCTTCTACTATTCCAGGGATACAGTCTAATGTTCCTATACAAACCACTCCAAGTCAGTCTGGAGCTGGGGGTGGTACATATGCTGCAGTCCCTTCTTCCAATTATACTCAACAAGTAACAACACCGCAATCTTCCGGAGCTGTCACTGAAGAGTTAAAAAATCTTCGGTCTCAGTTCGAAGCATTCAAGCAAAAAAGATGGCTTACAAAGATTGGGTATCAAGCAGCCTTATCCCATACAATGGAAGGAAGTATCATATCCACCGAAATATAAACCACCAACCATCTCTTTCTTTGATGGGACTACTTCCCCAAGTCAGTTCATTAATCATTTTGAGGTAATGACTGATCAATTGCAACCAAGCGATGCTCTCCTCACTCGGGTATTCGTCGGTTGTCTTAAAGGAGCCGCTTATGAATGGTATCGAAGTCTCCCTGATGGGTGTATTACTTCATTTGCCAGATTTAAACAGATGTTTCTAGAACGATTCTATGAAGGCGTCAACGATATGACCATATCAGCCCTTATAAGAATTAAACAGAATAATAATGAAAGCACAGAGAGTTTCATTGAAAGATTCAGAAGAGAAGCCCTCAAAATGCCTCTCGGAACTCCCGATGCTGTTACTATCGATACTTGCAAGTCAAATCTCTTACCAATCATCAGCATGTTGACAGGGTCCACTCAATTCCAAGACTGGCCTTCTTTTATTGTCAGTGCCAAAGCCGCTGAAGTCAGTGCTGAGACCTTCAAAGGCCTGGGGGTACAAATGACTCCCAAGGAGTCAAATCAGAATACTGGTAATAATGCTCGACCCAACACTTGCAAAGGAAAAGAGACTCTCGAAGTCAATCTACAAAGCAAAAATCAAGAGGTAATGTCAGCTCAAGCTACACCAGCTCCAACAAATTAACAACAGAGACCTCCTCGACCGAAGGAAAAGTATTCTTTCGACGATGATGATGTTCAGGGTATCTTTGAATGCTTGCTCAAAGGTAACAAGATTCAATTGCCAGAAATCAAAAAGCCTGATGAAGCCAACAAGACGGATCATCCAAAATACTGTCCATATCATAGAATGCTGGGTCATACAATCCGGTCTTGCTATGTATTAAAAGGAAAGATCCAGAAAATGATTAAATCAGGAGCTGTGATACTGACACCTAAAGACAAGACAGTCACAGCAAATATGATTTCAATGCAGTTTGGTGACTTCCCTCCATTAATGGTGGAAAGTGGGATTGTTCCTATCCCCAAAGCAACTCTGAAAATTGTGAACATCCTACCTGCACAAAATGAAGGACTTGTTCCTGTCATAACTAAGAAGGGAGAAATCATGTGGATTCATTCGGATTTAATGACGGAGTTCGAAACACCTTCCTCTTCTCCTCGGAAGACTCCTTTGTCTAAAAGGAAGCCTGGGAAGACTAAGTCGTGTAATGTGACTTCTAGTATCACACCCAATCTTTCTCTAACCTCTACTTTTATCTTGGCAGGAAATTCACCCCCTACGGAGGTAAAAATTGCACCTCAGTTTGAAGATAGATACAAGCCTGCATTCCACCTATATAGTTCACAATCTCGTGAATTAATGACGAAGATGGGTTATGATCTAGCCACTGCTCCTGGTTTAAACTCAGGCAAAGGACTCCAAGCACCTTTAGCCATCACTATGAGACATAATCAATCTCGTGTTGGCCTTGGTTTCTGGAATGAAACTCTCATCAAGCACAAAAGAGCCAAGAGCAAGATGAAGAATTGCAACATGGTTTCGGTAGACCCTGAACCTAAGCCTGAAGGCGAAGTTCTTGCTGGAACTCGGTCAGGAAAAATATATCTGAAAGATTATGCTGAAATTCCTGAAGAAACTCCTGATGTCCCTCCAGTTACAACTAAAACAACAATCCCTAATGAAGAACCTTCAAATGTTTCTGTTGAGACAATTCCTTCTAAACCAACAGCAGCTGATAAAGGCAAACAACAAGTCCGTTTCGACAAACCATTGAAGAAGTCGTTTCCTACCGGACTTGAAAGGTCTTATAATTTTGATATATTGGCCCAACTAGCCAATACACCAGCTAAATTGTCAATCTTCGAGCTCTTACGCCTCTCTAAAGAGACTCGAGAAACTCTGAGTGAAGCGCTGTTGCAAGCAAAAACCTGCCTAACTTTCCTTAAGAAGTCGCAAAAAGAACCAGTTTTTCGTCTTCATTGCCATAATGTATTGGAATTCATTCCAAACATTACCTTTACGCAGGACGATATGCTGCTAGAGAATAATCGACATGACCGTCCTTTATATTATACAGGATATGTCGATTCTATGAAGGTTGATCGTCTACTGATTGATCCAGGATCTGCTCTCAGTATTATGCCAAAGACTATGCTAGATGCACTGAAAATACTCGTGCATAGTCTTTCCAATACTATCACTACCATCTTGGGATTTAATCAAGGAAAAAGTGAGCCTTTGGGTAAGATTCGCCTCAAATTTCAAATAGGCGATCTTCGCACTAAGGTTACTTTCTACATCATCGACAATCATGGTTGCTCATATAATGCTCTATTGGGGAGACCATTCTTGCATGAACATAATATTGTTCCTTCGACTCTTCATCAATGTTTCAAATATGTTAATGATAATGGAGAGGCTCAAAAGGAAGTGGCAGATCTCTATCCATTCAGAGGAGTCGAAGCTTACTTCAATGACGCTCGCATGTACAAAGATGAATGCTCAAAAGTCTTGCAAGCTATGGATGACGATGATGAGACATCAAAAGTCGACACCTTTGTTATTCCTGTAAAAGGGCGTATCACTCATCCGCAGTCTCTTAAACCATCTGAAGAAGGTTCATTGATAATTCATATTAGTGGACGTACTACTGCATTGTCTTCTCAAGCTCCACAAAGTTCGCTGATAATTCCTGTCAGTGGACGTACTACTCCCCTTCCATCTTCTCAGGCTAGACCAGATACTCTAGTCATTCCGGTCAGTGGACGTACTACTTATCCACGATCTTCTTCAAGGGAGCTCACCTCTTTTGAGCCTTTTGTTATCGATCTGAATCGAAACAAAACTTCTGATCGCTCTTTTTCTCTCCCTTTAGTCATTAGTTTGACTAAGTCAGATAAGGCTCAGCCTTTTTCTATAAATACAACATCTAATATTAATGAAGCTTCTCCTTTACAGTATATTGATGTCTCTAATCATGTACAAAGTTATTTACAATTGCTAGATAGCTTAGAGCCATTAACCATAGGAGTTGTTCAAACTCTTCACACAGAAGTATCATTAGAGTCTATACAAAAATCATACTTCGTAGTCCCTATTAGAAAGTTGGGAGAAAATCCAATATTCTTCTATAAAGGACCCCAGAATCCTCCTAATCTGGAAGAAGATGACAAAAACGACGATACTGGAAGACTACAACTACGTCGCTATAGTCAGCAGTCCAAAAATATCATCAAGAATATGGGTTATAACTTCAGAACCAGCCTCAATAATGGAAAAGGAAGAAGAATGCCTGTTCGAATTCCTCCATTGAAATACGGAAGGACAAAATGTGGTCTAGGTTACATTGCTCCTATCTCTTTTATCAATACAGTCCATGAGGATTCAGAATCCGATGGAGACGAACGATCTGAGTCTTCCGATTCCCTCTCTTGGGATTCTGACACAAGTATTGGCGATCTTCATCGTTCTATTTTATCCATCAATATGGTTTCTGTCGATGGCCTGCAAGAAAATGATGAAGATGAGGATTATTTTAAAATATCACCCGAATCAGAACAATGGGCTCAAAGATTAGATAACCAATAGGAATTCAGGTTCGAACAAAGAGAACCTCCCACTGAAGATAAATTGATCCAAATTGATGTTGGTGAAGAGGGGTCCCCCAAACTAATATTCATTAGCGAAAGTCTTTCAGAAACAGATAAGCAAGACATGATCAAGCTTATTCATGATTATATTGATGTCTTCGCCTGGAGCTACGAGGATATGCCAGGACTAGATTCGAAGATTGCCACGCACAAACTTAATATCATGCCAAACGCTAAACCGGTCAAACAACAACAACGACGATTTCGTCCAGACATTATGGATGCGATTAAGCTGAAGTTAACAAGCTTATGGCTTCCGGATTTATTCGAGAGGAACAACATCCTGAATGGGTGGCTAACATCGTCCCTGTCCTCAAAAAGACCGGCAAGATTCGAGTCTGTATAGACTTTCGCGATCTCAATGCGGCTTGTCCTAAAGACGAGTTTCCTCTTCCAATTACCGATGTCATGATCGACAACACGTGTGGTTTCGAATGAATGTCATTCATGGATGGGTATTCGGGGTACAATCAAATCAAAATATTTCCAGATGACGAGAAACATACTTCCTTCAGAACACCGATTGGTACATATTGTTATACAGTGATGCCGTTTGGTCTCAAAAATACAGGAGCAACATATCAGCGAGCAATGAGTACTATATTCTGCGAACATCTCCGGAAAATAGTTGAATGCTATATTGATGATATTGCAGTCAAGAGTCGACGAAAGAAGGATCATATCCAAGATTTGAAGACTATCTTTGATTTAATACGTCAGCATCAACTTAAAATGAATCCTACTAAGTCCTTCATGGGTGTCTCTAGTGGTAAATTTCTCGGCTTCGTCATTACCGCTAAAGGTATACACGTAGATCTCGAGAAGATCAAAGCCATTCAAGAGATGCGTCCTCCACGCACCTTAAAAGAGCTACGAGGATTTTAAGGAAGAATTGCTTATATCAGGAGATTCATTTCCAACTTATCAGGACGCTGCAGACCATTCAATAAACATCTGAAGAAAGGTGTATCTTTCATCTGGAACGAAGAATGTCAAAAAGCATTTGACGATATCAAACAGTATCTCATGAACCCTCCAGTTTTGGTACCTCCCGTCTCGGGAATACCATTCCTTCTATATGTTCGAGCCATGGATCATTCTCTCGGTGCATTACTCGCCCAGAAAAATAAAGATGGCCATGAACAGGCTATTTATTATCTCAGTCGCACAATGACAGGTGCTGAACCACGTTATTCTCCAATTGAGAAAGAATGCCTAGCATTAATGTTTGCCGTTCAGAAGACGCGACATTATATTATCGGTCAAACGATTCACGTCATTTCCAGAGTGAATCCCATCAGGATTATGATGAAGAAACCCGGTATTCTCAACTCCAGATTAGCTAATTGGGGAATCTTGTTAGCTCAATACGACATGCATTATATTCCTCAGAAGTCAGTTAAAGAATAGGCTCTTGCCGATTTTCTGGCAGCTCATGCGGTTCCAGAAGATTCCAAATTATATGATGAGATTCCAGATGAAGTTCTGGATTCAAATCTGGTTTCTGAAGAAACTCCTACATGGCGTCTATTCTTTGATGGAGCATCTAGAATAGGTCCTAATGGCGATATTGTCGCCGGAGTTGGGATTGTTCTCGTATCCCCAGAAGGACTAACTATTCAGAGGGCTTATTCTCTGGATCAATCATGTTCAAACAATGTAGCCGAATACAATGCATTGCTCATCGGTCTTCAACTTGCTAAATATCTGGATATTCAATATTTAGAAGTTTATGGAGATTCCAAGCTTATCATCAATCAGATCAGAGGAACGTATGAAGTTCGTCATCAAGATTTGATACCTTATCATCGAGTAGCACTCTCTATGGCCTCCTCCTTTAAAGGTTTCTTTATTGAACATGTTCGACGAGCCTATAATGTAGAAGCCGATGCTTTGGCGAATCTTGCCGCTGTGTTAGCCATACCAATCAGACGTCAGCAATTGATAGTGGTTCATAACCGAGAACTATTCTACGTTGAGAATAATTTGGCTTTGGGTTTTTCCCATAATCCAGACGACAATTCTCTCAACCTTGATAACTTTCTTCTGACTTTAATACTGGATTAAAATTTGACAGTGTCCTCGTCTTCTTCCGATTCTACTATAGAATATGTCTTTTCTAATAAAACAGAAGCCATAACTGAAGACTGGAGACATCCGTTTTTAGACTTTGTGTTGTATGACATACTTCCTGACAATCCGAGCGAAGCAGCATCTATCCGGCGTCGTTCTCTCAGATTCTACTATAATCATACAACGAAGACGCTATATCGTCGGGCCTACGACGGTCTTCTCCTCCGATGCATCGCTAGTGAAGAAGCACAACAGATTATCCGTGAGGCACATGATGATGTCTGCGGAGCCCATCAACCAGGTCCCAAACTTCAAGATCGTATTCGACGCATGGGTTATTATTGGCCCACGATGGTGGCTGACGCCATTCAATATGCTCGGAAATGTAAAGCCTGTCAAATTCATGCAGACTTTATCCATCAACCGTCAGAGTTCCTACACCCAACAGTGGCATCGTGGCCTTTTGAAGCTTGGGGCATGGATGTCATTGGTCCTATCAATCCACCATCATCAAAAGGACATCGGTTTATTCTAGCAATAACCAATTAGTTTTCTAAATGGGCTGAAGCAATCCTGTTAACTGAAGTTAAAACTTCCAATGTCATCAACTTCGTCAAACATCATGTCATATATCGATTTGGTGTTCCTCGGCGTATTATTCATGATAACGGACCGCAGTTCGTCAGTCAGAAATTTACTCGATTCTGTGATGACCATCGAATCAATAATTTAGCTTCTACAGCATATAATCCAGCAGCTAATGGATTGGCAGAAGCTTTCAATAAAACGATCATCAAACTCTTGAAAAAGTTCGTTTCTTCCAACAAACGCAACTGGAGCGAGAAGCTTGGTGAATGTTTATGGGCCTACCGTACTACAGTTCGCAACGCGACTGGATGTACGCCTTTCTCTTTGGTATATGGATGTGAAGCTGTTCTTCCCCTTGAGATCCAGATTCCTTCTCTGAGAATTGCAATCTCTAATGAACTTACAACAGAAAATAATGATCGTCTTCGACTTCAAGAGCTGGAAGCTTTAGATGAAAAGCGATTGTATGCTCAACACAATATCGAGCTATATCAGGCCCGAATTTCAAAAGCTTTTAACCGGAAAGTGAAAGTCAGAACATATCAGAAAGGAGAACTGCTCCTTACCGTCAGACGTCCAATGACCATGACGCATATGAGCAAAGGCAAATTCGATGCGAAATGGGAAGGCCCATTCGTAGTAAACAAAGTCTTTTCTAATGGAGCATATCAGCTTGCCTCTATGGATGGTAAAGTCACGATGATGCCTATCAATGGCAAATTCTTAAAGAAATATTATGTATAAATTTCATCAATATATAATGTTTTTATTATTCCCCAACAAATATAAATTCTTTTCTACAAAAATTATCTCGATATCATTATCCCCAGAGGAAACTGATATTCTATCACGTATCATCTTTCCAGAGAATTTGATATTCTGTCTTATTAGATCTCCAGTGGGTTTAATAAAGATCTCGTATAGAAAATCACGTCCATATTACCTCTGAATTTTCTATCTCAATATCATATTTTCTATTCTATGAAAATGATATCTAGTCTTTTGATTTCGAGTTCAAAGATCATGGAAAATAGAGTCCATAGATATCTTTATATCTGAATTCTATTTTCTCTAAACCAGTATTAAACTAAAATTATCTTTGGTTTAATATCATCTAATAGAATTACAAAGTTTATTTGTATGTTCTATTCTATCGAAATATGTCATGTATTATTTACCTCTGAACATATTTTCTACAAAAATTTCATCCACAAAATTGAAATCAAATCAAGATATTCATTTCTTCAAAATCAAAACATTGGTTACAAGTGGGTATCAAAAATTCAACACATGAAAAATATAAAAGATCTATTTAGGAGGAGTAATTATCTCCTGAATACGAACAATTACATTATTCATCTTTTCTTCATGAGCCTTTTGGATTCGTTCTGCTGCTTCAATTCCAACCATTCGTTGGTCATAATCCGCGATAATAAAGCTACGACGGTTGGTTTCTTCAATCTGGTTAGCTTGCATCAGTTCCCGTTCTTGCTGTAAAAGTTGGTAGCGTTCGGCTTCAGATGTACGAGCAGTGGCAATCTCTGATTGCTCTTTTTCTATGGAGGCAATTCGCTCCTGAAGACGAGCCAATTCTTCTTTCAACTCCTTAAGCTCTTCAGCTTTTGAGGTTTCATCTTTCTATAGACACTCCATATTCTGACGAGCGATTATTATTTCTTCATCTTTCGCCATTAACTCTTCAGAAGATAGAGCAAGGAATTCTTTCAAAGCAGTATGCTGAGCTTGAGCTTTATTTTCCAATTGGGCAATCTCAGTTGCAGTCAAAGACTTAATATCCTCCTTTTTGATCTCCCAGTACTTATGGATGGTTGCTTCTAAATCATTCAGGAGATGCTCAAAGAAGACACATCGGGTCTCATAACCAGCCTGTCTCAAAGCTAAAAGCGGGAAATTAATCGCCGCTCGAAGACTTGAAAAAGGCATAGTTTCATCCTTCATAAGTCGTCTTGAGAATGTATCCAGGTATGAATAAATAATATCTGAATACATCCCCATGACCTTTGCTATCCCTGTTTCAAAACCGGGAGTTTCTGCAACTGTAAAGGAAGGAGCAGGAGGAGCCTCTGTTCTGGGAGTTGAAGTAGGTGCTCTTGAGGAACTAGGCAAATGTGAGCTCCCCTCACCTATATCAGTCTGAACAAGTGGGGCTTGAGTCGAGCTCATTGCCAGGTGCAGTTCCTACAACTGTTGGGATCCAAAAAGCATGATCAAAATTAAAAAGACAATAAAGCAAGGAAAAGACAAAACTTTGCTAAAAAAATATTACCTGAAGCTGGTTCATATTCTGTTTCTTTTGGATCATTCATCCCAGCTCGTAGTCTGTTCAGAGTGTTTTCTGACACTGGATTTATTTCACTGCTGTCCGCCCCAGAAGTACTCGGAACATGGACTTCTATTTCTAGAAGTTTCTCCGGCTCTGGAGTCAACCCTGAATGTTGACCAGCTGTCTTCAGTACATCAATATGAGTTTCAGTTGGTGACTCATCTTCGATCTCCATGTCCTCATCTTCAAAGGAACGAGATGAAGGTTCATAGTCAACCTGCTCTTCATCACTCTTATTGCTCTCCGAAATTTCAGCAATTGGTTTGAGAGTAGTGGCTTCCTTCACTGATTCTCTCGAAATCAGTAAGTCATTAGCTGTTTTAGTCTGATTCTCGGCCTCTACCGCGGGTTGACTAGTCACCTGCGCATCATCGGCCGTTGGCGGAGTCAACTCCATATCAGAAGGTATAGAAGGTTCAGCAGGTGCAGGCACATCCTCTTCAATAGGTTCTGTCTTTACAAGTAGAAGCAAAGGCAGCTTGCTTCTCTAAAGCTAATCGCTCTACACGATTGGTGGGACTCTCTGCATCGAGACAAATCACAGATTTAGTCTTCGAAACTATCACTTTCCTTCCTATTCTTTTTGTTAGAGGAATAGTAGGGTAATCATCTTTGGAGTCACTATCTGCTTCATCTGCATCTCTGATTCGGATTCCACGATTACGAGCTTCTGCCCGAGTAACCCTTTTTGGAGCAGGTCCAGAAGCATCTTTGCCCCACTTCCTTTTTGGTGTATTGTCGGCAGAGACACTCTCTTCAGCACTTCCAATAGGTACATGTAATGGCTGATGAAGTTCATCAGAGAAGAAAGTCTCTAAAACTTCATCATAACCTTCATCAGTAGCCAGAGGATCTTCTCGGTCATGACAATCTCTTGGCAGGGCTGATTTGATTGATCTCTTATCAACATGGATAAAGCTTTTACCTGAGATACTGAATTTTTCATCAAAGAATTAGCCGATACATAGAATTTGGCATAAGACGCCAATATTCTAGCTCCTCTCCGATAAGTAACCGAGTCTGGCATGGAAAAAGTAGCCCCGGTACCTTTAGCCATATAGTATATCCATGCTCTGGCACCATCGATTAATCCGCCTTGGTGGCCAAAATATGTCGTTGCATTTCCCACATGCAACTGATCATAACCAAATTGCCGAGCAAACCTGCTCGGAAGATACGGCTCCAGATAAGTGACATCGTCGCGGCGACAGATCAAGTGAGATGGCCTGATCCTCTTCAGCTATTCATGTTGGATATCATCTAACTCATTAGCACCAACGCCATCAATCAACTTCTCAGGCATGGTTTCATAACCAACAGGTGGAGGAACACAAGTGAAACTCCATAATTCTCCCCTATTTAATATGGTTCGACAATCTGTCAGAGTGTCATACCTCCACTTTGGTGTGTGACAATATCTTTCCAAAAAAGTATCGTCAGGTCTGGCCATTCCAACACTCATGAGAGATTCGAAGTGGAGAAGCAGCCACCCAAATAAATATATAAAGGGCATTTCTACCCGGGGAAAGGTTGTGAGCTTCTTCTTCGCCAATTCAAACATCCTGTCTGTATATGCTCTTAAGCCAGCATTCAGACGGCATGTCATTGCTGTCAGCAAATCCATCTTATACCCGAAAGTCAGACGGACTGCTGCAAAAACAACTCCTCTGTGCATCCTGTCTGCTGAACAGGTGCCGGGTACTACAAACTTTCTCAGCCAGAGGGATATAAACCCAGCTAGATGACCTTCATCAGATAATGTCCGGCCACCTTGTTTTATATAGGTCTCCAACCTATCACCAGCTTTGTAGGTGTCTTCGTCTTCTTCAATGATGATGTCGTCGTGAGTGGTGTCCTGGATTAATTTGTCAATCTCAGCCTGACTCAAGGGTTTAAAGCGACCGACATATTGATCAGTCTTCTTCTTCTTCTGGACTTCTTCAGTGCGGCCTTGGAATAAATAGGCCATCCACTTGGAAGAATAGCAGTTGGAACCTCCCTCTGCACCTTGTGCCTTATAAAAAGCCTTATATATACTGTAATGGCACATCAATTCTTCAAATACATGAAGAACCAGTGGGTTGGCCTTGGAAATTTTGTTCATTTCATCAATGAAAGGAATATACTCTTCATATGGCAAATCTCATGTTGGCAGCTGAGAAATGTATGCCATCTCATGGAGGGCGAATCCCATCTCGCCTTTTGGAGTCATGAAAGTGCTAGTACGATAATTATACCTTTCTGCTAATGCCAAGAACAGATCTGGGTTTGGCCTAAAACCATAAGCTGTGCACTTAATGGCATTATATAGGCCTATTGCCCTTAACTGTTCCCCAAAGTTATTCAGAATCTACCTTACGAGAATGGTCCATCGGGTATTCTCCGGATTCACCAGACCAGTAAGCCTCATAGACTGTTTTGGGTAAACAGCATTTGCTAACTGAACAAATTCATTTGTGAAGATTGGGACTCTAACTGGCTTCAGAAGTGCCGAGTCTTCAGGAGGAATGGTGGCTGGTAGCAATCCTCGCAAAATTGAGACATGTGGTTCAGTACCACTGTAGAATCTTCCTTGTCTGTATCCTATCCATCTAGCTTTTGCTTGACGGAATGGAGTGATGTCCCACTTCATTTGCCTCTGACGACTCGCGTGGAATAAACGAGCTATATTGATGCTTTTGGACATACCAGTCAGATACATTGGCTGATTCGTATCACCATCTCTATAATATGAATATGATACTTTATCAAGGGCAGGCTGGGAGTTTATATCAATAGCATCTCCGAAAAGAAATGCTGGCTTCGAGTGGGTAGCACTATCCACACTCTGCAGAGGCAATCCACTCATCATGTTCAACAGGGTGTCATTCTCCTGATTTGTCAGAATAGCTATCCTTGTAGAAGGCCCATCAAATTGAGGAAAACGGACATGTGATAGGTCACTGTTATAGTTGTTTCCTACACATCCTTCAAATTGTGCATCCTGAGCCAGAATATCCACTGTAACAGAAAAAATGAGAAGTTAGAAATCTTCAACACAAAGAGATGACAAAAGATCAACTCTGTCCTAAGCGTATGACGAGTTCAAAGATCAACATACGCTCACTCTGTCCTAAGCGTATGACGAGTTCAAAGATCAACATACGCTCACTCTGTCCTAAGCGTATGACGAGTTCAGAGATCAATATACGCTCACTCTATCCTAAGCGTATGACGAGTTCAAAGATCACTTTTTACGCTCAGTCTATCCTAGGCGTATGATGAATTTTATTAGCGTATGGTTGACAAGATGCTCATCAAAAATACGCTAACAAAGGAGTTAGCGTATCTCAGTGAGACAACTTTGACATAGCGTATTCCTACAAAACAACGTATTTTGACATCTCTATCAAAGATACGTGTATTTTACAGAATACACTCTAAACATATTTTTCGTATAAACGAAAAATATGGAATACGACTAAACCCTAAAGAGGGAAGCGTATTTTCTAACGTATTGACCCTAAAAAGGGATACGTTTTATGATTTTGTCCTAACCAGAGCCCTAAATAGGGGATAGTTACTGTTCATCATCCTCACCATAGAGGGGCTTCAATGGGCGTTCACTTCGTCGAGGACGCTCATCAACAGTCTTCTTAGTGGCAGCGGCGGCAGGCTGAGATGACTCAGCCGGAGCCTTCCCCTTTCCCTTCGCAGCAGCATCAACTTTGGGTGCCATTGATGGAGATTGAGTCGAAGAAGAAGAAGTTTTGAGTTTTGGAGTTTTTCTCTCTCTATTTGAAGGCAAATGCAAAAGTAAAGAAATAATTAGGTCTTGAAAGACCTATTTATAAAGAAAAGAGAAGTTGAAACGGCGGTCGTTCTTTAAACAGAATCCCTAAAGATTTGCACTGATATTGAGGAAATCATGCCAGCGTGTCAAGACTTATTTCCACTTTAAAGTTCAAAGTAATTTCGAACTTTTGAAATTTATAAAGTTCGAAAACTTTGAAGGGGGCCTTGTAGGGTGTGAAAAATTATGACACGCTGACATAAGACTCAACCAAGGCCATACGCTCAAGGTCATACGCTCAACCAAAGCCATACGCTCAGCCAAAGCCATACGCTCAAGGCCATACGCTCAGTCAAAGCTATACGCTCAGTGAATACTTTATTATTTCTTGAAATGACAACACAGCAGACATTTAATGAAGGATTAATCTGACACTTCGTCTTTCATGCAAAAGACAGCTGTCCTATGAAGATTAGCCGTCGTATGGGTTTTCAAGAATTGATTTTGTCTCTTACGAGGACAGCTCATCAGCCATCATAAATGCACAGCCATCATTACTGACATTTATGACAGTCTGTCAGCCATCATATCTGCAACACGACGCTCGAGAGATATTTGTCAGTTATTAGAAGATATGGCGTATTTGAGAAGATTGAGGATAGCCACGTGTCTACACGACTCCTTGCCAATCAAATGAGCGTATGGACTCCATACGACTCCTTGCCAATCAAGTGAGCGTATGGACTCCATACGACTCCTTGCCAATTAAGTGAGCGTATGGACTCCATACGACTCCTTGTCAACCAAGTGAGCGTATCAGCTTTGTATGATTCCTCCTCAACAAAGACAACGTATTACAGCAAATGTGTTCAAGATGACTTCAAACGTACAGTCAACACACGTTCTCACGTGTCCTGTACTCAGTTACCCACTTACTCAGAAGTTATGCAACGTGGCATCCATGCCATCAATCTCTCCTAGATATATCCCACTACTCTCAACCGCACTCTAATGTGTCTTCATCAGAATTCGCCACGCGTCCCTGCAGTTATGCACACGTCAAGTAACTGACTGAGCGTATGCTTCAGAACAGCTATCCAGAACTCTATAAAAGAGAGTTTCTTCATCTTCATCAGAGACTACAGTCAATTCAGAGAGAACAAAGAGATTGCCCAGTTGCTGTCCAAGTTCTTCGAAGTTCGAGTTTTCTTCATCGCATCGTCCAAGGGATAAAGTAATCGTCTTTAGATTAGATTCCTATAGTTGTAATTTTCCCAGAAACACAATAAATAAAGTGAATTTATTTATGGAAAACATGATGCTCCACTGATCCGCAAAGCAAACACATGCCCAGCCTCTTCCTACAGTCGTCCCACCCATGGCCTTGCTTCTTGCAGAAGTTGCACACAGTATTCTGCTGCTGCCTGGGTGCCTGCTGATACTGCACCTGTCTCTGTCCCTGATACTGAACAGGCCTCTGCTGCTGCTGCTGGAAATAGGCCATCGGCTGCTGATACTGCTGCTGAAACTCATGCTGAACGTGCGGCCTCTTGGCCGGTCCTCCACTGCTGCTGCCCCCAACTGGGTCTCGCCCCCTCTTGAGCCTAAGCTCAAGATCATCCTCCGCCAATAAGGCTCCCGTCAAAATCTCCTCAAAAGTAGCATCTCTGTTCCCCTTGGTCAGGGACTTGACCTCCTTGACCAGACCTTTCCGGAACCTCTGGGCCTTCGCCGTCTCGCTCAACCCCTCAACAAACCTGCCAAGACGGCCAAACTCTCCCGTATACTCCTCTACTGAGAGGCTCCCCTAGACCAAGCTCTCAAACTGCGTCTCCAAGGCTCTGACTGCTGAATCTGGGAAGAACTTCTTCTTGAAGAAGCCCCTGAACTGCTCCCAAGTCTGCCCTGGTACCCCCACCCTGGGGTCCGACTGATACCAGGTGCAAGCAAGATCTCGCATCCGGCTAGCTGCTGCCTCGATCTGAAGGTCTGCTGGAATTCTGGCCAAGCGGAAGATCTCCTCTATATGCTCGATCCACTCATCGGCATATAGGATCCCCTATGTCCCCAAAAAGTCTCTGAGGCTCATCTTCTGAAACTGCTCGATCCTCGGTGTCTTCGGCTGCTGAACCACTGGTCGAGCTGCGGCTGTCGTGACGACCAACTCCATGCCTCTGTCCTGTCGAGCCTGCTGTCGGTCCATGAACTGCTAGAAATACGCGAACATCTGAGCTGCGTCCACATGTCCTGGAGGCGGTGGCGGCTGGAAAGGATCCTCTGGAATGACTGGGTCTTGCCTCCGAACTGGTGAAGGCATACCCTCAGCTACTGCTGCTGCTGAAGTCCCAATATGAGCAGAGGTGGCAGGAGCTGTAGCCTCCCGACCCTGCTGAACTGGCTGAGAGGTAGCAGTCCCCTCTACTGTATCTCCATGAATGGCACGCTGTAATCGCGTCTCCACCATCCTGAAGACAGATCAAACAAACAATTACTGAGAATGAGTCGAAATAGCAAAGGAGGACAGTTATATTCAAGGAGAACAATATCAGCAAGAACTGAGATGGTATGAATTTGATGAGTTTTTCCTAGTATGATTGAGTATCTTTAAAAATATGTTAATCCTACTGCAGGCTGTAGTGATACTCTAGTTCGAATACCACTACATAAACTCGACCTGCATGGGCCACCACTAAAAACGTGTCACAACCCGCACCCACTGTGAGGATACGAGAACGTAACAACGCCCAGCCTACGCCGCAGTGTTGGCGGTAGAACGCTGTCCTAGGTCAATCATCTAACAATATAAAGGTACCTGTACAGTATATACACTCCGAATGGAGGTGACATAGCAATATACAGTCTCAATCACATCTAAAGCAGAATGAAAAGATAGGATGATAGATAGATAAATACTGGAATGAAAGAAAACCACATAAACACAACCAGAGAGTCTAAGTGTCTAATGACATAACAAATCAGAACATCCAGCTCAATACAAGACTCTAGTACTGAAATGAAAGAATATATACAATCTAGATCTCAAATGACAGAAAATAGAAAACCTAGACTAGGGAGCCTCAGTCTCTAAACTAGTAGATCAGGCTGGAAATCTGGGTCACACATGGCATCCACTGCTGCCCCATAGTAGGTGTCTATGCAGGCCTCCTCCTCATCCTCTGTAATATTTTCAACAGGTCCAGTCAGGACGGGAGCGAGCACAAAACATCTCACGCAGTTCATATCGAGTTAGGAAATATAAAGCATGCAATAGAGTAAAGTACATAAAACGCTGAAAGAAGAAGATATAGAAAAATAGTAGAGATTTGATAACAGGAAATATCTAATATGATAAGTAAGAACTGTAAGGAACATGTGATTTTAAAGTACAATCTGGTTATGTAAACGGGCTAGGAAAATGCAATGGTAACTCCATTGTACGTGGGTGTACAATAGACATATACAATAGTTATACAATATTGTACAATAGGATTTGAGTACATAACCAATTCTACTCCCCTGTACAATGTTATACAATATAGAGGTTGATTTTATATTGGGACTAGTGAGAAAAAAATATGATTTAGCAAATGACAGACTTGATGGTATTAGAGAGAGATGATTAACTTGACTCCTTATGAAATCTTCCCTTGTTTTTCCCCAAAGTGTTTTCAATATCATTAAATCTTAGCTCCCTTAATCACGACCAATTGGATTTGATCATCTTCTCGTATCATATTAATATCGTGGGTTGTACTCAATTGAATTAAAATTTGATTATTGGCTGAATCTCCATCCTTGTAAGCTCGTGCTCAGGCTTGATGAACTGTCCTCTATATTGCCTAAGTCTTGATTTTCCAGAATTGATCAACTTAGATCGTATGGAGACTAAATATTCTTAATATATATTTTGATTGGATTTCCATGAAATTTACTTTCATTCTTAAACTTGTGATTTGATTTTTCTTTGATTAGTACCCCTTTCAGATAATTGGTAGTTACCTTTGTTTTATTTTTATTTTATTTTGATAATACCAGTTTTCATATAGGATGGTAGACTGCCTTACAGTTTTGATGGTTTGTTGTTTTTATAACTTTTGTCTAGCACCCTAGACTGCTTGTGTATTTGATACCCCATGACCCTTCCGGTTAGCATGACTAGTATACCTAGATGAGACTTCACTGTCACCGTATGCCATGACCCTGTATGCCGTTCTTTTTTGATGGTATGTTTTATTTAAGTTCTGGGACTTTTACTGTGGGGGTTTGACCTAGAGGGTGTATGGACATTTTAATTTCGAGGACGAAATTTTTATAAGGTGGGTAGGATGTGAGCACCCTGAATTTCGGGTTGAATTTTTTTCCATTTTATTTTATTTTTCTGATTATTTGGTTTGATAAATATTTTATTCTATTTATTTATCTGTAAGTGTACTTTTTCATGCCATTGATATTTGGAGTATCAGGGATGTTCAACTTTGGAAATCTTCTTCATGAGTTTTGGAGTGGACATGATTACCTTCATGACGGTATATGGTGTCCCACCCAAACTTATTCCCTTGTGCTCTTTTTGCTTCGCTGAACTTCGGGTCGATTTAGACCATTTGATTATTATTTATTTTTCCCACTCTTTTCCTTGATCATTTTCAGCGCATTACCATGACTTTTAAATTGGGAGCGCCAGACCAGTCATTTTCTTGTAACCAACTACGCATGCTTGATCTACTCGAGACGCTCATCACCCATGACCTTCGTGTCTCATTCAGACACGTCATTTTGTGCTCCATTTGATTCGCACAACTTTTTCGACACGTGACCCGATTTTATTTCACTCCACGGCGTCACATTCATTTTCCAACTTGATTTGTGGGTCCCCTGTCGACCAAAACCTGTCAGCCCAATTATGGACATGGCCCACATTGAGCCTACTACCTGTCCGCCACTTGTGTCCCATTTATTGGAATTCCCATGTGCTACTTATTTACTTATGATCATCAACGTCTAATTTTAATTCGATTTCTGCACAATGTCCAGTTTTGACCCAATCCGGCTCTACCGAGTCCAGCCCAGCTCCGTGTTATTCTCCATCATGACACCCTCATATTTTATTGTCCAAAAATAATATTCCATACCTACTTTTCTATTTCGAATTTTGAGTGTAAATTCCATTTATTTAATCCATTGGAATGACCAATTAATTCCTAATGAATCCAAGCCTTTGATTTCCCTCTTTAAATCCTACCCCTTAAAATCTAGCATGGAAACTTTTTACTCAGCCAACATGTTTTGGCCGGCCCTAATTTTTATATGGAAAGTAACTTTTTTCATCTCTCTCTCTCTTATCCTCTCCTTCTCTCTCTCTACAATTAATTCCTACAAACAAAAACTATTCCTACTACACAACTCACCATGCAACTTCTCACAACAGCAATCTCCATTAAACTCGACCACCTCCCTGGCCGAGGACCACCTCCGGCCAGCCTGGCCGTCGACCTCCACCCGACGACAACCTCCTCCTCCATCTCCTCCTATCCTCCTCCTTCTCTCCTCCTCATACCAATCCGCCACCACCCTCACGGCCATGGCTGCCATCTCCACCACCTCAGTCGCCGTAGCAGCCCCACCACCTCGCCGTCCTCGCCGTGGGCTCGCTGCCGCCGCCTCGCTGCTCGCCATGGTCGGCGCAGCGTCGCCACAGCAGTAGCAGCAGCAGCGCCGTCCACGCTACAGTATGCACGGCAGTGTGCAAGGGCGCGCGCGAACGGCGCTGCCGTGCCGCCGCCGACCGCACACCGGCGTGGCCGACCCCCGCCGTGGGTAGCCCCCTCTCCGGCGAACCCTAGCCTACCTTCCCATGGCGGCCACCGTCCTCCGGGACGCGCCGTCGAGGCGATTCGTGCGTTTTGAACGATGTCCCGTCGTGACGCGCGCGGGATCGAGTTCGTTTTGGCGCTCCGTCGCAGCGACTTCGTGCACGTTTTCCCGAAGATCCGACCATTGGATCGGCGATTTCTTCACTCCGTCATAATCTCGATATATCCACCTTCGCTCATGTCAATTTTCGTCCGTTAATTTTATCGTTTGATACATCAAAACCGGCCACCAAGTTGATCGTTTAAATTATATTAAATTTGGACAGTTTTACGGGGCCAACTTCGTCAGCTTGTACCTCCTCCACCGCAGCTCCGTTTGGCGTGCTACCAGTTCTTGTGCGAAGCTGGTATAACCCTCTTACTACCCCTCCAATTTTGTTTCATTATGAGCTTGTTTGATTGGTTGAATTCGACGCCAAAGTTGGTCGTCCGAATTCGTAATTTCCAACTTGTAAAATTCTATTTTTGAACACGGGACTCCAGATTTCATTTCTGACACCACCAATAGACTTGTGGCATCGTTCTGGCATGTTTTCATATAAAATTTGTTAGATTTGGAGAACGTAGGCCCGGGCACGTTTTTCGGTACAAAGCGGGTCCCACATTCTGGGTCAACGAGACTTTTTGATGCCGGCTCATCGGAATCCAATTCCGAATATACCGTTGAGTTCGTATCGTCATTCTGGACTCGTTGACATATAATTTGCTAGGTTTTGGTGGACATTGGTCTGGCACGCATTTCGGTGCAAGTCGGATACCAATATCCGGGCCAACTGGTCATTTTGAGATCGGCTCATCAGAATCCAATTCCGGAGATACCATTGAGTTCGTATCATCATTCTGGACTCGTTGACAGGTAGTTTGCTGAGTTTTGAGAACTTTGGCTCCGGCACGCATTTCCGTACAAACCGGAATTCCAAGTTCTGGTTAACGGGCCAGATTAAGATCGGGTCAACGGAATCCAATTATGGAGATACCCTTGGGTTCGTATCGACATTCTGGTTTCGTGGACATATAATTTGTTATATTTTATTGACTTATTTTCTTGCACATTTTTCGGTGCAAAATGGCTCCGACACGGATACCGTTTTGACCCGAAATTACCTTTTTGCCCTTGTGTCCAAATTGGACCGATGGGTAGGCTATCCTAGCTAATTTGACCATCCTGAACACGTTGGCGATGTTCATTTCATCGTCCGACAATGTTTGTTGATAATTTCTCTGAGTTTAACCTTTTTATAATTAGTTAATAATTAATTCACATAATGTTCGTATTTCGGGATTAGTACAACGAAACTGAGATCAGTCGATTCCAGTGATCTCACATCACTGAAATTGACAAGTTGGATACGTGGATCACTATAATAAGATTATCAACCTTACCGATAATCTTCTTATCTCGATTTGCATGTCATAAGTTTCGACGTACAAATAACGAAGTACACTTTATATTAGATTAGATTTACCCTGTTTGACCAGAGTTGACCAGTTGACCCAAAGTCAACGCTTGACCTAGTTTGACTAGATTATTGACCGGAGTTGACCTAGAGTTAATTTGACTTAGAAGAACCTAGAATAATATAGATTGCCTGTAGGGATTCATTTATTTTAACTTGAACACCTTGTAACCTGTGTTGCTTTAAATAGGACTCTATGGCTTCAGTGGGACCCCCCTTTACTTATCAGCTGTTCAGGTTATCGAGGCGAGTACATTCTCTGTTCATTTCATATCCTGCTTAGAATTATTTTCTGCAGTAGATTACTTTACTTGTACTGTCACGTTGGTCACACGGATTGGTACTATATGGATCCCTTCTTGAGATGTTATCCTTAGGGAGCATCGGGTACTCTATGTTTTGTGCGTTTCACTTACATGGCGTATCACTATGCTTCGTTGATTCTTCGATCACTTGTGACATATACTCTTATGATCATAGAGTCATCCTGGAATCCCTATCCCATTTATGGGTCTTTTGTGCGTTTCACTTACATGGCGTATCACTATGCTTCGTTGATTCTTCGATCACTTGTGACATATACTCTTATGATCATAGAGTCATCCTGGAATCCCTATCCCATTTATGGGTCTACTATGTATCACCTTCGGGGTCTATCACCTTCGGGGTCTATCACCTTCGGGGTCCATCACCTTCGAGGTCTATCACCTTCGGGGTCTGAACATAGTATCATAACATAACCTGGTTGGATCCTTGTGTATTGATTGGGGGTACGGGGAAGTAGAATTGGACATGTGAATAATACCCAAGTAGTATCTTATCAGAATCACTTCCATAGTGTCTTATCAGAATCTTCCAGCCCATTTACATGTTCATATTGTACTCTGACTCACTAGTCACATGCTAGCTCTTTATGTATAGTAGATATTTCTATTACAGCTCTCTCTCTGTTTACATACTGCATTCTTCAGTACATGTATCTTACTTTACTGCATGTCTATATTTTCTAACCTGCTATGATCTGTTGAGATGTACTGTACTCGCTCCAGTCCGGACTGGACCTGTTGATAAATTTTACAGATAGCTTGGAGGTTGCCTGCTAGCCTAGAGGAGACACAGTAGAGGTTGTTTAGATAGTTATTTCATTTTGCCTGGAGTTGTATTTACTTTGTGGATTACTGTATCTTTATTTGAGTTTTGAGATATACTTCTGGGTTCATGTATCTTAGACACTTAGACTTCTATCTCCTGTATTTATTTTGGATTTCATGTTTTATCTATCCTTATCATGCTCTACCTTAGATGTGATTGAATTTGTATCTGCTATGTCACCCCCATTCGGGAAGTATAAACTGTTTAGTCTTATACTATTAGATGCATTGAGACCTAGGACAGCGTTCTACCGCCGACACTGCGGCGTAGGCTGGGCGTAGTTACGTTCTCGTGCCCTAACTCTAGGGTAGTTACTGTCACGCCCCGATCCCGGAGGATCGAAAACAAGCCATTGGGCGTGATGCCGTACAAGTCTAGATTGCACTTGTACAAGGCAAAACCATTACAGTTCCTGGTAATTCTCAGAAAACATCGATAGGGCAGCGGAACCAAGCAGATAAATTAAGGCACACAATTTATGAAGAAATGTATCTCTTTATTGATATTCAAAATGGATTACAAGACTTGCAGCGAAATACAGAGTTTACAACTGAATACAAGACTCTTGAGTAGCCAACTGAATGTATACACTTGCCCTTTAGGCTACAAATGAATATACCGACTTCTTTACAATGACTTGCCAATTTGGCTACAATCTCACTGGTACATCTGAGTTCCACTGTTCCATACATTATGTCCCGTATAGCAGAAGACATCGTCTTGAAAGAAGAGCTTCTGCACACCCATCCGATTCATCGATACCAAGCACTGATTCACAGGATTTCCCCAAAGCAAACACCTGTAATATTGTCCACAACGTGGGTCAGTACATCATCAATGTACTGGCGAGCGGTGCTGGCCCAACTCACCTAAGAAGACAATACTAAGTAATTATGTTATAGCACATTATTAACAGTGGTCTTTCTCGTTGCCTTAGGGTCAATTTCATGTTATAGCCGACAAGAAGTAAAGCATGCAAATCTCATAGCCAACATAATTTTAAAGCATGCAGTTATCACCCTTTGGTGATTCTTACCCACGGTCGTGTAGCCATCCCTGTATATTTATAATACTTACTCTGCCTGCACAAGACATTGTTAGGAACAATATCATGATTCAATATGAATATCACCGTTCAGGTGATTCTTACCAACAGCCGACATCCTTTCCTGTATTTGAGTAATAACTTACTCTGCCTGCATAAGACATCATTAGCACTGGACCTATCTATATGAAGGTCACTGGCGACACGCCATCTTGGATCATCTTCTGGTGAACGGCTAACTCCAAATGGGGTACGAATCCATGGGAGGTTTCCGAAACACCGTGCTACTACTTCAGCACCATGGGATTTCAGCATCCTTTCAGTGGGCGGTAGCAAGCCCCCACTGCAAGTCCTGCAATCCCGATGTCAGTACATCGACACCATCCCTGTTCCCCCTAGGACGAACCGGGTTCCATGGCCCAGGAATACCGTTCGAGGAACGAAACCTTGTCGACAAGTTGTCCATGACCATGCAACTATATGCAACTTATCTAAGAAGAAAACATATAATGCATGATAAGAAAAACTAAGCAAAACCATCATTCTCATCCATCTTGCCATCTAGCCATCTTGCCTTGAGCCAATGCTCACATTATCATCTGCCCATCCAGGGTCTTATTGAAACCAACATTCTACATCGGCACAGGATAATAGAATATTGTTTTCCAATCTCTTTTGCCATATCTTTCCAACCAACTCAATGTACTTACCGCCCAATCTTGGGACTTAGCATATGTTTAGCATACATTCATTCGAATGCAAATTAAGCATACTCACTGCCCAGTTCTTGGGTCTTAACATCTGTTTTGCCATCTATTCATTGAGCCAAAGCTCGATATACTCACTGCCCAAGTATTTGGGACTTTGCCTTCACCTGTCATATAATTCATCGCAACAGCGTACAAGCATACAATTCATTTAGCCACAACAGTTTACGTTCATGTGATTATTATCTTTTATTATCTTTTCGAATTCCATGCAAGGTGTTATTGAACAAACTCAACTAGAAACATAGCATACTCATCCTTATTTTAAGCGTGAAGCTAAAGGATCTTTGAAGGGTTCAACACTACTCACATTCATAGGACGATTCCTGCCACGATCGCACAGCCTTCCAAGCGATTCTTCACATAATCCCAAGTCCAACAAGGCTTCATCGAACCAACCATCCATCATAAGGCATCTTGCGGGTCGGGGCACTACAATATATACCACCCAGAAAAAGTTTCGTCCTCGAAACTTAAAACAAAACTCATCCCCAAAACTTCAACCAAGCTTTCATGAAACTTCTCTACAATCAACTTGCACCATCTAATATTTCTTCGCAATCTCTCGATTGATTTCAAGTAATGTACCGTCTCGTTACAGCATCCCAATTGATTCAACATAGTTTACTATCTTTGATCTTTCCTCCGACACTCGTGCAAATCCTTAGCACATAATAATCCTTCCCGTGGCTTCGTTTGAATTTAGCATACCACTTAGTTGGAATCATACACATATTTTAGGCGTCCCCGAAATACATGCACTTCAGCCAAGTTCAGTGATAGAGAAAATGAACGAGCTACGGTGTACCTTCCTTTCCCGAACATCAGTAATTCTTTGAGCATCTCGTATAATCCCACTTGTTCATTCAATATCCAACCAACTAATAACACAACCGATGTTACCAATTCCAACTCAGGCAATTATCCTCAACCGATCCAAAATTTCCAAAATATTTCGACTTAGATGTATCAAGTATTCCTTTCAAGTTTATTGTCATCCATGCCACCAAAGTTGATAAATCATATTGCCACATTTTATTTCGATACCCCGATGCTCATCGGCCCAATCTTGCAGTCGTTATCATTCGCATCCATATACTTTGTTTGCAACTCGTAACTTTCCCAATCATGATCCATCTTCCAAATCGTACCATCCTTCAAATTGTACCACAATTTCACTCTAGCAACATTTCTTGCTGTACTCCAACATTTTCTCGTATTGATCAAGCCATCATATTTATCCTCTCGCATAGGTAACTACCATATTCCAGCAACATTAATTCTGAGGGTCATTCATATTCACATTCGCCGATCTCGGCTACATGCACTATCCAATTCCGTCATTACTCTTATCCTCAATCTTGATCCGGTCAATAAAATTATTCCAACTATCTCAAAGCACTACCAATAATTTTCGCAGCTCAATATCAATCAACCAATCCAACCAGTTCTAACAATTCCCAACATTTCAACCAAGGCAACTCAATTTCTGAAACCAACATGATCCGTCATCCCATCCAACATTATAACATCAAAATTTCCTAAATATCTATTCCATTCCAAAGCCTACCTTCCAACACATCTTATTCATTCCAACTATACTCACGCAACACCAATAGGGACATCCTACGGTTTTCCAATAGTCAACTTAGCATAAAATCAAGTCTCTACGGTCAGCTAATCTAAGCTAAACCAGACATTCAGCTAACCCATATGAGATGAGTAGCTATCATGGATATACTTATCTCTTATCTTAGAGGCAACCAATTCTCAATATAGGGCAACTCTATGGTCTGACCAACTTAGGGACATGGGACACCACCCCAATCTTATGAACTTATTCCCAACACGGACAACTGAAAAACATAGCCGACCAATCTGAAACTTGAGCAACCAACCAACATTCTAGGCAACCAACCGACACTCTAGTCAACCAACCGACAATCTAGGCAACCAGCCGACAATCTAGGGTCAAGTCTTTCTACCCATACTCATACTCGGGTCATACCCAACGAAGTCTCATTCTAGACTTACCCGCAACCGACAAAAATCTATCCGACAATTCTATCCAACAATTCTATCCCACAATTCTATGGGTCAATCTCGAAGCTATCATATAAAACTCCTCAATAGAATATTCAACTTTCAATTTCCATTTGCATAGACATAGCATCACTTGTTCAATTCGACTTGTATCCTCATATCGTACTCAAATTGTCTATTCAATCTGGTCAACTATTTTGAGTCATCATCCGACATTGCTATTTCAATACTTTATCACTTATGATCTCTTTCCTACGGTCTCTTTGCGACATATTCGTTTCCCACATTCTTAGATCATCGATACAGTCCGTACTCTTTTAACCAACAAAAAAATAAGGCAACTATAATCATATTTCTTCCGAGGCATCATTTATAAATTTTCTAACACCAACACGGTCATCTCTTAGCAATTTACGTTAACCATCAATATTAGTTTTGTATCATCTCCTTCTGATTCCATAAGAAGATTTACTATTCATGCACCAATCCAATCTCTATAGCACCAATCATCTCGCATCATATATCGGTCATCTTAGTGGACATGACATAACTCATCGGCTAAGTCATAATCCAACAATTCTATATTCCACCCAACTTGTTATTCATGTGACAACATCATCTACTGACAGGGTCTATTACATATCGCTGCACCTCGATACTTATTTGTGTTCCGGCCATTCGACTCTCGTAAGGAACATCTACTCCTTCGTACATCAAGGGACAAGTACCCATTCTCTATGCCTCAAAATAGTCAAGGGTCATAACTTGTTAATTCGGGACATCAATTTCCTTCAAGCACACTGCACCACGTGCTAAGATCATCTATTCCACAAGCCCATTCTCTAACTTTTCGGTCGTCGATGCAACTCTCTGCATCTTCTAAATCATTCGCAACATCCCGATAAGCGTCTAACATTACCATCAGTTCTATCGATATCCAACATGCAATTTCTTTAACTCAATTCCAACATCGTTCAATATTCGGTCCATAGTTATTCCTACAAAATCATTCGATAGCAATACCACACTATTGTTACCAAGCCTACAATCCTTTTATCCAACTGACTCAAGTACTCGCTTGAATCTGAAACTCATTTCATTCCCAACCAAGTCATTCATTTCATATTCTCAATTCTCTTATTACCTAACTTAATGCTAACCGACAAGGTCTAGCGATGGTTCATCTGAACACATCAAAATCTCACAATGGGTCATCCAACTTAACAATTAGGGGACACACCTAGCCGACATGTATCAATCGTAAGCTCAACTACGATTCGATACCACCCAATACCTTATAGGTAAACCAAACACAAAATCATAAACATAACAAGGGTCAAGGGACATCTTATCACGATGAGGGTATATGCAATATACCACTCAGAGCTCAAGCCATTCCGACACAATATTCCCTCGCATCAAACCATCATCCAATATGGACAATCCATCCCGCAGTGGTTATGCTGACCACAAATATCGACTCAAGATTCTGTCGATTCCCATTCACTGAAATCCATACACATTCTGTTCTAACATACCAAGCCATCACCCACGGTCGATTGCTGCTTAACAATCGACTCAAAGAATCCCACACACACGACATCCAGCATACATCACAAACTTATTATAGCATCGCATCATTGTTAATCTTTTTGGTATCTTTTAGAAATTCAACAAAGCACACATATCACAGCCCACATATTTAGACTTATTGTATGGAACACCCAGTGAGAGGTTAGAATGATCAACGGACTTTCAGTCAAGGGAACAACTTAGAATAGTTTGGAAGCAATACAGAACAATCGCAGAAGCACTATGAATCATCATAGAGGCAACTTTGATTTCATCGCGGAAGCAACTTTGAGTATTCGCAGAAGCAACTTTGATTCACCGCGGAAGCAACTTTGAATAATCGCGGAAGCAATCTTTGAATCATCGCGGAAGCAGCTTAGAATCATCTTAGTAGCAACATTGATTCGAAACAAATCGAATAGGAATCCAAGGACGTAAAGCCGTGCTCTGATACCATTATGTCACGCCCCGATCCCGGAGGATCGAAAACAAGCCATTGGGCGTGATGCCGTACAAGTCTAGATTGCACTTGTACAAGGCAAAACCATTACAGTTCCTGGTAATTCTCAGAAAACATCGATAGGGCAGCAGAACCAAGCAGATAAATTGAAGGCACACAATTTATGAAGAAATGTATCTCTTTATTGATATTCAAAATGGATTACAAGACTTGCAGCGAAATACAGAGTTTACAACTGAATACAAGACTCTTGAGTAGCCAACTGAATGTATACACTTGCCCTTTAGGCTACAAATGAATATACCGACTTCTTTACAATGACTTGCCAATTTGGCTACAATCTCACTGGTACATCTGAGTTCCACTGTTCCATACATTATGTCCCGTATAGCAGAAGACATCATCTTGAAAGAAGAGCTTCTGCACACCCATCCGATTCATCGATGCCAAGTACTGATTCACAGGATTTCCCCAAAGCAAACACCTGTAATATTGCCCACAACGTGGGTCAGTACATCATCAATGTACTGGCGAGCGGTGCTGGCCCAACTCACCTAAGAAGACAACACTAAGTAATCATGTTATAGCACATTATTAACAGTGGTCTTTCTCGTTGCCTTAGGGTCAATTTCATGTTATAGCCGACAAGAAGTAAAGCATGCAAATCTCATAGCCAACATAATTTTAAAGCATACAGTTATCACCCTTTGGTGATTCTTACCCACGGTCGTGTAGCCATCCCTGTATATTTATAATACTTACTCTGCCTGCACAAGACATTGTTAGGAACAATATCATGATTCAATATGAATATCACCGTTCAGGTGATTCTTACCAACAGCCGACATCTTTTCCTGTATTTGAGTAATAACTTACTCTGCCTGCATAAGACATCATTAGCACTGGACCTATCTATATGAAGGTCACTGGCGACACGCCATCTTGGATCATCTTCTGGTGAACGGCTAACTCCAAATGGGGTGCGAATCCATGGGAGGTTTCCGAAACACCGTGCTACTACTTCAGCACCATGGGATTTCAGCGTCCTTTCAGTGGGCGGTAGCAAGCCCCCACTGCAAGTCCTGCAATCCCGATGTCAGTACATCGACACCATCCCTGTTCCCCCTAGGACGAACCGGGTTCCATGGCCCAGGAATACCGTTCGAGGAACGAAATCTTGTCGACAAGTTGTCCATGACCATGCAACTATATGCAACTTATCTAAGAAGAAAACATATAATGCATGATAAGAAAAACTAAGCAAAACCATCATTCTCATCCATCTTGCCATCTAGCCATCTTGCCTTGAGCCAATGCTCACATTATCATCTGCCCATCCAGGGTCTTAGTGAAACCAACATTCTACATCGGCACAGGATAATAGAATGTTGTTTTCCAATCTCTTTTGCCATATCTTTCCAACCAACTCAATGTACTTACCGCCCAATCTTGAGACTTAGCATATGTTTAGCATACATTCATTCGAATGCAAATTAAGCATACTCACTGCCCAGTTCTTGGGTCTTAACATCTGTTTTGCCATCTATTCATTGAGCCAAAGCTCGATATACTCACTGCCCAAGTATTTGGGACTTTGCCTTCACCAGTCATATAATTCATCGCAACAGCGTACAAGCATACAATTCATTTAGCCACAACAGTTTACGTTCATGTGATTATTATCTTTCATTATCTTTTTGAATTCCATACAAGGTGTTATTGAACAAACTCAACTAGAAACATAGCATACTCATCCTTATTTTAAGCGTGAAGCTAAAGGATCTTTGAAGGGTTCAACACTACTCACATTCATAGGACGATTCCCGCCACGATCGCATAGCCTTCCAAGCGATTCTTCACATAATCCCAAGTCCAACAAGGCTTCATCGAACCAACCATCCATCATAAGGCATCTTGCGGGTCGGGGCACTACAGTTACCGCCGATCACCAGTTGAGGTATTGCCGCTTTCGCGGAGTCAGAGGAGGCCAGGACAGAGCGCAACCGGCTAGAGGACCAGCAGTTCAGCAAAGGGGTCCTCCACTTCAGACCCAGCAGCAGCGCTTTGTTCAGCACCAGAAGGGAGCACCCGCGGGCAGGGTGTTCGCTTTGGCAGCAGAGGAGGAGGCAGAGCCCGTGGGAGATGTTGTAGCAGGTCATGTTCTCCTAGATTCTTTCCCTGCTTTTGCCTTATTTGATTCTGGGGCGACCCATAGTTTTGTGTCTGTTTCTTTTGCTTTGAGACACAATATTATTGCTGAATATATGGGTAGGACTTGCAAGATTATGACCGGGGGAGGTATTATCCTGGTTAATAATATTTGCAAGGAGCGGAGAGTCACTCTGAGAGGCCGGGACTTGAGTGCGTGTCTGCTCGTAATGCCCCTACCGAGGTACGGTATGGTACTCGGTATGGATTGGTTGAGCATGCACCATGCTAGCATTGATTGTAGAGGAGACAGAGTTCTTTTTAGGACGCCGGGTGAGCCAGAGATCGAGTTTGCTCGAGGAGCAGCGGAGCCGGAGGCTGGATTCTGTGGAGCTTTATTGGCGGGGCAGGATTTGCCACATCCGTTGATTGCTGAGTTCTCGGTTGTCTTTCTCGAGGAGTTGCCGGGGATGCTGCCAGATAGGGACATTGAGTTCTCCATAGACTTGGTACCGGGCGTCGAGCCCATCTCGCAGCATGTCTATAGGGTGAACAACAACGAGTTGATAGAGCTGAAGAAGCAAGTCGACGAGCTGTAGGACAAGGGGTTCATCAGATCCAGTTCTTCGTCCTGGGGAGCGCCAGTCTTGTTCGTGCCGAAGAAGGACGGTATGTCCCGCATGTGCATTGATTACCGGGCGCTCAACAACCTCACTATCAAGAATAGGTACCCTTTGCCGAGGATCGACGACTTGTTCGATCAGCTGAGTGGGGCAAAGGTCTTTTCGAAGATAGATTTGAGGTTCGGGTATCACCAGCTGAAGGTGAGACGGGATGACATTCCCAAGACGGCATTTCGGACTCGGTACGGCCAGTACGAGTTTACAGTGATACCATTTGGGCTGACCAATGCTCCCGCGGTGTTCATGAACTTGATGAACAAGGTATTCCATCAGTACCTTGACAAGTTCGTGGTGGTCTTCGTAGACGATATCTTGATCTATTCGAAGACGTAGAAGGAGCATGAGGAGCACTTGAGAGTTGTGTTAGAGACTCTGAGGAGGGAGCAACTCTACGGGAAGCTTTCGAAGTGTGAGTTCTTCTTAGACCAGGTGGAGTTCCTAGGTCATGTTGTGACCGAGCACGGGATTTCAGTAGACCAGAGGAAGATTTCGACAGTGGAGTCTTGGTCTACGCCCAGTTCAGTTGTCGAGGTTCGGAGCTTTCTGGGTTTGGCTGGCTATTACCGAAAGTTTGTCCAGGACTTCTCGCGGATTGCAGAGCCGATGACTAGACTCGCCAGGAAGGACATGGAGTTCGTCTGGACTGTTGAGTGTCAGGCTGCATTCGATGAGCTGAAGAGGAGGTTGACTTCAGATCCGATCCTGACTTTGCCATCTGGGTCAGGAGGGTTTTCGATCTTCAGCGATGCTTCCGGGAAGGGTTTAGGGTGTGTTCTTCAGCAGCACGGAAAGGTGATTGCCTATGCATCCAGGCAGTTGCGTCCTCATGAGAAGAACTATCATACTCATGATCTGGAGTTGGCCGCGGTTATATTTGCTTTGAAGTTATGGAAGCATTACCTGTACGGAGAGCGAGTTGAGATCTTCACAGATCACAAGAGCTTGAAGTACGTGTTCACTCAGAAGGAGTTGAACATGCAGCAGAGGCGGTGGTTAGAGCTGATAAAGGACTTCGATATATCCTTACAGTACCATCCGAGGAAGGCCAACATAGTTGCAGATGTCTTGAGCAGGTATCCAGTTGCTATGTTCTTGACGACAGATCGTCATTTGTTGGCCGACCTAGATAGTTTGGGTATCGAGGTCATCATTTCGGGCATGGAGATCCAGATGTGGGGTTTGCAGATTCAGTCTGAGCTGATGGATAGAGTCCGGTCAGCGCAGTATGATGATGTTGCCCTGAGGAGCATCAGGGAGCAGGTGAGGATGGACTTGCTTAACGATTTCTCTGTAGCCGAAGACGGGTCGTTACGGCACGGTACTAGGCTGTGCGTTCCGCGTGGAGAGCTTCGGGAGGAGGTTCTTCAGGAGGCGCATCGCTCTCAGTATTCTATGCATCCTGGGGCCAACAAGATGTATAGGGACCTGAGAGAGCACGTATGGTGGTATGGCATGAAGCACGAGGTAGCTCATTTTGTATCTCGTTGCCTTGTGTGTTAGCAGGTGAAGGCCGAGAGGCAGAGACCAGGTGGATTGCTACAGCTGCTACCCATTTCCGAGTGGAAGTGGGAGCACATCACCATGGACTTTGTATCTGGACTTCCACGGTCGCCAGGAGGGAAGGACGCGGTTTGGGTCATAGTTGATAGATTGACCAAATCGGCCCACTTTTTGTCTTTCAAAGTGGGTTTGTCTACGGAGAGGCTGGCTGAGCTGTATGTTCGTCAGATCGTGAGATTGTACGGAGTTCCGGTGAGCATAGTTTCAGATCGGGATAGCCGATTCACTTCCCACTTCTGGAGGAGTTTGCATGCTAGCTTGGGCACCTCGTTCAAGTTTAGTACTGCTTATCATC
>JANAVB010031619.1:13151880-13274380 GCA_029216955.1 Iris pallida
CAGTAGGCACATATCATGTCGCAGTTGAGCCGCATGAGGTGCATGTCGCAGTAGGCGCATATCATGTCGCAGTTGAGCCGCATGAGGCGCATGTCACAGTAGGCGCATATCATATCGCAGTTGAGCCGCATGAGGCGCATGTCGCGGTAGGCGCATATCATGTCGCAGTTGAGCCGCATGAGGCTCATGTCGCAGTAGACGCATATCATGTCGCAGTTGAGCCGCATGAGGCGCATGTCGCAGTAGGCACATATCATGTCTTGAGCCGCATGAGGCGCATGTCGCAGTAGGCGCATATCATATCGCAGTTGAGCCGCATGAGACGCATGTCGCGGTAGGCGCATATCATGTCGCAGTTGAGCCGCATGAGGCGCATGTCGCAGTAGGCGCATATCATGTCGCAGAATAGGCCGCATATGCCTATTTTGGTTGTTTCTGACTATCATATGTTCTATTTTGACTGAATTGTGGCTAGAATTTCTTCCAACTCCCAACATAAAATTTGTAGATCTTTTTCTTGGCTTCAAGAATATGTTACCAACTATTTTATACTAGTTATGGACTCGACCATGCTTAATACTAATTTGACCTTTATGCCTTGTCATGAATTAACACCGACTGTTACTTGACTAATAATTGATCATGCGTTCCTAGTTAGAACTAAGAGACTGGCTAGTCGTCTTATTGAATTGAATGAATGAGACACGTTCATATTAACTATGAACTATTATAATCGATTGGCCGATCCCGGATATTGACATACAGGCATACATGCAGGCTTCAGTTTATTTATTTATTTTTCTACAAAAGTAGCATGTGTACTTGATGGTCAAGGCATGATTATTCTGTGGTTAGTTTTGATTGTTGTATTACGCTATGTAAGACCTACAACCTAACCGCACGGGTATCGTTGTAGAGTTGGGCATATCGTACTTGTATGGAAGTACTCATTTGAATGACCATGATCCACGGCATGGGATTTCACTCAACATAGAGACTATTAAGTTAAATAAAATAATGATTGCATGGAGAGAATAGATTCCCGAGTTCTTACATGGCAACCCTCTTGGGACTAGTAGTGCCCGACAGGCCGGTTGGTCCCCACAGATACTGCAAATCTGCCACACGGGCAGGAAACGGTATCTGGTTATATTATCTGTTGTATATTGTATATTGATGACGGGCGTCCCGCTGGGACTCGTCTAATTCATGATTGGCGTAATTGATTGACTGGGTAAACTAGCCTTGCTTGCACATAGTAAGAGCTGAGGAATCCTTTATTGCATAATTTCAGGATAACTTGGAACTCACAGTAGCAAGCCGTAGTAGTTGCATGGCCGTTTAAATTGATTTGTTTGTGTACTGTACCTACTCTGTTACCTAACTGAGATGATCAGAATGTCAGGGCATGACGGGCCAACTTCTGTCCTTGTTTGGTTGGGAGGTTGGTTCGAAGTGTCGTGATGTTATGTGAATCCCAGTGGCAAGCAGAGATCTACTTATCATATTCTCTTATTACTGGTTTTAATTTCTCATATCGTGCTTCCTTGTGGTACTTGCTATTAGAGGTCTAACCTCTCTGGTTTTGTATGGCCAGATTTAGAGCTGGTTCCCGAGGACTCCGCTTACTTCCACCTCCAAGATGGTCAATACTAGAGGGATGATCGCAGGAGGACTCGAGTGGGTTCCTTACCTCCTTGCTCATTTTGTTATTTACTATATACTTTGTCGTTTGGCACCGACATGTTAGTCGAATTGTCTTGTACTTACTTTTGCATAATTGTAATTAAGTCAGACTACAGCAGATAACAATTGTGTATACTTTTCTACATCATCTGGCTATGTTTTGTAAAGCCAGATATCAAGAACATTTTGACTGAGCGTTTGGGACGCCTTACTGCTTTATCTTACATGTTCTCTATTTATGTTTCTTATTTGAATGATTGAGACAATAGATGTGAAAAGAACATAGTGAGACTTTCATGTAGTATGCACCCCCTCGTCTTTTAGACAGCATTGATCGTATTATACGGTATTCATCTACCCGTAATACGTAGCTGGCTGAGTCATTCTCCCGCTCTCCAGTATTCTGGTTCTGGGGCGTGACAAGGTTTTAGTGGTGGCCCATGCAGGTCTGATTTCAGACTTGTAGGGTATTTTAATTTATAGGATGTCTCAATCACATATGTTCCCCCTTGATCTCATAATTCGTTACTCTCGACTCCAACTTGACATTCCGGTATCCTTTGACTTCATTGATCTTTCCTGTCCGATCGTTTGATTGTTCTTTTGTCCCTTTTCTTAGGGGCACTTCGTCCGTATATGCCAGGACTGGACAACAACAACAAGAGCAACACGGACAACCTGACCATGTTGGTCAGCAACAAGGGTCGGTACTAACTCAAGAGACTATCCAAGAAGTAGTAATAGTGGAAGCGGCAGCTGGATCGCAGTATCCAGAGGTTCCACCACAACCAACAGTTCTACCTACCCCTGCGGAAATGGACACACCGGCCCTTCTGGAGATCATGAGAGGGATGGTGGCTACTCAGCAACATCAGATGTTAGCCCAGCAGCGCATGCACGCTCAGTTGCAGGAGCAGAACGTATTACTCAATCAAGGGTTGCAGACAGCTTTGGAAAGAGGGGCAAGGCCAGATTCAGGAGCATCAGCCAGGTTTTGCAAGTACAACCCCTGCCGTTTCGAAGGAACGGAGGATGCCATCTCAGCAGATGCATGGCTTAAGGATATTGAGGCTATTCTGACAGCAGCTAAGGTGCCGGCAGAAGAACGTGTGGATCAAGTGAAGTTGTTGCTTCAGGATCTCGCACGTGATTGGTGGGAATCAGAGGAAGTGGGCATCAGACGTCCTATTGCTTAGGACGACTTTACAGCAAGGTTCAAGATGAAGTACTATAGAGTTGTGGCACAGTTTGAGCTACAACAGAAGTTTATCAACCTCAAGCAGGCCGGCAAGACAGTAGATGCCTATGCAGCGGAGTTCTGCAGATTGAGCAGGTTTGCCCCAGAGATGGTAGCAACAGAGAGCCAGAGGGCTATAAGGTTCCAGCAAGGGTTTCACCTTGAGCTCTTGCAATTGATAGAGGGGCACAATTACCAGACTTTTGATGAGGTATTGACGGCAACCCGAAGGCATGAGATCACCATTCAGAGGATCACAGCAAGGACTGGAGGTCAGAAGAGATCTCACAGTCAGATTGAAGGAGGAGGGGGAGCAGCGCCCCGAACAACAGCACCATCCCTTGGCATTCGCATTCACGATGTGGCAATGCGAGGGCCAGCACCACCACCCAGGCAGCAGCAACAACAGAAGAAGAATCAGCAACCCCCAGCAGGCTGTACTTATTGTGGGAAGATAGGGCACACTAGAGATGTGTGTCGGGCATTGAACGGACTGTGTTTGATATGTGAAAATCTAGATCATCGGGTTACCACATGTCCCATAAATTCGAGGTCAGGAGGACCAGTACAGCAGTTTTCTGCTCTGCCAGCACCAGGGACAGGACAGTATCGAGGACCCGCAGTGGCAGTGAGACCATTGGCCCAGCATCCGTTAATGCCATAGGCTCAGATGTTTCGGCAGCAGGGACCGTCGATGCAGCAACACCAGCATAGACCACCCCAGCATCATCAAGGCAGGGGCCAGCAGCACCAGGCTAGGCTGCAACATGGGAACCAACAAGGAGGTCGAGGGCAGGCATTCACTCTGTCCTTAGAGGAGGTATTAGCATCGGGAGATGTTGTGGCAGGTAATATTCTCGTCGCCTCATATCCCACAGTAGTATTATTTGATTCAGGAGCATCACACTCATTTATATCTGCACAATTTGCGACACGGCTAGGAATGGAGTTCGAGGCATTGCCAGGGAGGTTGAATATACTCACTGGCAATGGGCTCGTAGGAGTTAGTAGAGTTATTCTAGCGTGTAGTATTGTAGTTTGCGGGCATTCCTTACCCGCCCGGTTGATAGAATTTTCTGTTGAAAATTTTGACGTTATCTTAGGCATGGACTGGCTGAAAGACAGTCATGCGACAATAGATTGTCGTAGAGGGAGTATATCTTTTGATATTCCAGGCATGAAGAGATTCACCTTAGTCAGATCAGAGGCAACTCAACAAGAGCAGGGAGTAGTGACGGCAATGGAAGAAGTTCAAGTTCCGAAGGTAGTTAAAGAATTTCTAGACGTATTTCCTGAAGAACTTCCAGGGCTACCACCGATTAGAGATATTGAGTTCAGTATAGAATTGGCACCAGGAACTAAATCAATATCAGATCGAGTTTACAAAATGGCAGATTCAGAGCAGGCCAAGGTATACCAGCACATAGAGGAACTGAAGGAGAAGAAGTTCATCCAAGCTAGCGTATCACCGTGGGCAGCACCAGTGGTACTTGTGGGAAAGAAGGATGGGTCATCCAGATTGTGCATTGATTACAGGAAGCTTAACGCGGCGACAGTAAAGAACAAGTACCCACTACCCAGGATCGACGACTTATTTGATCAGTTGAGCAAAGCTAGAGTTTTCTCCAAGATAGATCTTCGTTCAGGGTATCATCAAGTGAGGGTTCGGAAGGAGGATATTCCCAAGACAGCATTCAGGTCGAAGTATGGGCATCATAAATTCTTAGTAATGCCGTTTGGTTTGACCAATGCTCCAGCAATATTTATGGATTTGATGAACCGCATCTTTATGCCATACTTAGATCAGTTTGTCGTTGTATTTCTTGACGACATTCTCGTATATTTTGCTAGTGAAGAGAAGCATGAAGACCACCTCAGAAAAGTGTTACAGGTTCTGAGAGAGAACCAGTTGTATACCAAGCTCAGCAAGTGTGAGTTTTGGTCGGATCACATTTCATTTTTGAGTCATATCATATCAGGAGCTGGAGTAGCAGTGGATCCCAAGAAGCTAGAAGCAGTAGAGAGTTGGCCAGTACCCAAGATCGTAACTGATATACGGAGTTTCTTGGGATTGGTAGAATATTACAGAAGGTTCTTATCAGACTTTGCAAGGCTTTCAGCACCTATGACCCGCTTGACACGGAAGGATGTACCATTTGTTTGGTCGGCAGAATGTCAGGCATCATTTGAGAATCTGAAGCAGAAGTTGATATCAGCGCCTATTCTTACATTGCCAGTTGGACCCGAAGGTTTTACAGTATATTGTGATACGTCAGGTAAAGGACTTGGATGTGTCCTCATGCAACATGGGAAGGTGATAGCATATGCATCTAGGCAGCTTCGAGACCACGAGAAGAATTACCCAACTCATGACTTGGAGTTGGCGGCAGTAGTATTTGCTTTGAAGCTATGGAGGCATTACCTATATGGTGACCGAGTGGACATGTACACAGACCATAAAAGTCTGAGGTACATCTTTACTCAGAAGGAGCTGAACATGAGACAGAGAAGATGGTTGGAGTTGATCAAGGATTATGACGTGGAGCTTCAGTATCATCCAGGCAAGGCTAATGTGGTAGCAGACGCTCTTAGCAGGAGAGGCGGCGCATTTATGTTGACAACGCAGAAGCACATCTTAGAAGACCTTCAGGAGATGGGCATCGAAGTTATACTTTCTAGTGATGTAGGAGTTCTAACAAGTTTACAAGTTCAATCCGACTTGGTAGACAGGATCAAGGTAGCTCAGGCACAAGACCCAAGGATTCAGAAGCTTAGAATAGAATGTGAGTCAGGACTCAGAAAGGAGATGAGAATTCATGAAGATGGTACACTTAGGTTTGGGTCACGTCTATGTGTGCCTAGTGGAGATATCAGACAGGAGGTTATGACAGAAGCTCACAGTTCTCAATATTCTATACACCCTGGAGGGACCAAGATGTACCAAGATATCAAGCAGCACTTCTGGTGGAACGGGATGAAGAGGGAGATAGCTAGATTTGTTTTCCGTTGCTTAGTATGTCAGCAAGTGAAGGCAGAACAGCAGAGGCCAGCTGGATTATTGCAACCGCTTCCTATCCCGGAATGGAAGTGGGAACACATCACAATGGACTTTGTGACCGGTTTACCGAGATCACCAAGTGGTAAAGATGCTATTTGGGTGATAGTAGATCGGCTTACAAAGGTGGCACACTTTCTTCCTTTCAGAGTAGGGCAATCTACAGAAAAGTTGGCAGAGTTGTATATGCAGCAGATAGTCAGGCAGCATGGAGTCCCCGTCAGCATTGTGTCAGACCGAGATACCCGTTTTACATCACATTCCTGGAAGAGCTTACATCATAGTCTGGGTACCAAGTTAAGATTTAGCACGGCTTACCATCCCCAGACGGACGGGCAATCAGAAAGAACAATTCAGACCCTAGAAGATATGTTGCGAGCTTGCACCCTAGATTTTGGAGGATCTTGGGAGAGCCACCTGCACTTAGTTGAGTTTTCCTATAACAACAGTTATCAAGCCAGTATCCAGATGGCACCATTTGAAGCACTATATGGTAAGAAGTGTAGGTCGCCACTAGCTTGGGATGATATCGGGAAGAGGAAGATGTTAGGCCCGGAAATGATTGTTCAGACAGCTGAATTGGTTAAGGGAATTAGAGAGCGACTTCGAGTTGCGCAGGATCGGCATCGTCATTGGGCGGACCGGCATCGTAGGCCGCTAGAGTTTTCTGTTGGGGACCACGTGTTCTTGCGGATCTCACCTACACGTGGGGTCATTAGATTTGGCGTTCGCGGGAAGTTGAGTCCGCGATACGTGGGACCCTTTGTTATTCTTGATAGGGTAGGCGATGTTGCTTATCGTCTGTCCCTTCCATCTTCGTTACGAGAGGTGCATGACGTATTTCATGTATCTCAGTTACGAAGGTATGTATCGGACCCAAGCCATATCCTTGATCATTCCGAGCTGGTTATTGGTACCAACCTGTCTTACGAGGAACAGCCTGTGTCCATTTTGGACCGAAGAGAGAGGATACTCAAGAATCGAACAATTAGCCTTGTCCGGGTTGCTTGGGGTCATCACTCATTAGGAGAGTCAACGTGGGAACGTGAGGATGATATCCGATCACGATATCCGCATCTGTTTGACTCACAAGGTATATCTCTCTCTATATACCTTGATTGTCTTAACTCCTCATACTTGTCACCTTATGAGTAAAATTGCTTGATGTCGTAGATTGTTAAACATAGATATATTACTTGCTATTTGGTATTCTAGAATGATTGTTTACTCAATTACTTGTGCTTAGATTAGTCTAGCTCTGACATTTCTGTCCTGCTTGGATCTGAAATTTCGAGGACGAAATTTTTCTAAGGAGGGTAGAGATGTCACTCCCCGTTCCCAGAATAAGTATTTTTATACGTGTACTTCTTGAATGTATTTATTCAATATTTATCATGTATTTGTTCTGTATTTAAATTCTTCAATTTCGCGCTTATTAATTTTTCTATATTTTATTTTCTGCTTTTTCTTGGCTCTTGGTTCATTCCGGTTCATGGTAAACCAACTTGGTGTGGTTTGGTTCAACATGGAAAGGAATGGATGGCTTGGATTTGGTGGAGAGAATAAATGGTGGAGATCCACTTGACCTTGATATAAAACTTCTTCTTCCATTCTCTCTCTTCATTCATTCACATTTACTCCTCCACCAAACCCTAACCCATTTGGAGAGGCAAGTACATCTTGCACACCATGAGGGATTTCATGCATCCCCATTTATTTTTAGTCTATGTTGTTCATCTTCTCTTCCTCTACAAGTTTAGGTCTTGAAGTTCTTGATTTCCATGGATGGTTGGGTGTAGATCTAAGTTTTAAGTTTTGGTTTTCATAGTTTTGGTTTTCATATGAATTTAGGGTTTTGATCTATCAAACATTGTTGTTTTCAAAAATAAGTGGTTTCATGTTGTAGAGAATTTAATTCTACTAAAGTTTGGCTTTTGAAAAGTTAGATTTCGATTTGTTTTGTGGAAGTTATGGAAGAAGCATTTTGTTCGTTCTATATTCATCTGCAGCAGGAGGCATATTGTCACGACCCGTTACCCAAATTGTTGGGCCGGGCCGAGCCATGTCCAGCCTACGCTTAAGATAAAGCGCAGTAAGCTGTTCTAGAGATAACAAGATAAGACTAAATGTGCTAACAGTTCTATAAGTGAAGAAGAATCATAAATGCTCCAAACACAAAAGTCGTCGTATATAGTAAAATATCCAAGTACAAGTAAACTGAAATGTAAAACTGGATACATGTCCAGTTACAAAATGATATAGTCTAATACATGTCTATACTAAGTATCCCAAGCAGCTAAGCAATCTAGACGAGTCTCCCCGCAGGAACATCCTCGTATGGCAAAACCGGGTCCTCGGCAGTGACTCCATAATACGAATCACAGAGCAACTCCTCCTCAGTAAGTATACCTACAACGTTATCCTGTCAGGACGGGAGCAAGTACTAAATCTAGCAAACTAGCATATGAAACATGGAAATGAACATGAGAGGAATAACTGTATAGCATGGCATCACACAGTCTATCATGGCAAGGACACATATGTCATAGAGACAGATGTATATGTAATGTTTAAAACTGTAGCAGGTACGTGATCGGTCAATAGGTGTACAATGTATTGAGGCACAATGTAAATAAAATGTACATACTTACAAGTGTAAAGGCGATATATGTACACACGTACAAATACAGCTTGGAGAGTAAGGCCTACGGCGCAGTATCATATAAAATGTAACTTTGCTCGGTACTGAAGAGGGGGTATGATCACGTACTCTACTATCAGTTTCCCCATAACCCATATTCTAATCATGTGAGAGATACATCAAGACTGTTCTAAGCATGGTAGTAACTGAAAGTACAACATGTAGAGATCTAACTTGCTACCCCAAGGATCAGTATTTAACATGGTGGGGTTTGCAGTTCATTTTATGTGACAATATGTAAAGTTCGTAGAAAGTACTTGCCTCTAGCAAAGCAAAACAAAACAAGCTGCGATAACAATACGCTATGGATGCCGGGTAACTTGTCACTGTAGAAGTAAATACAACAACTTAGTTTTACACTAAGCTAAAATACTAGGACACTAATTGGTGCGACACGACTTGTGACTGGGCACCTAGCCAAAATGATGACTTGGCATAGGAGACCAATATGGGGTGACACACTATGTTAACTAACTTTCTAGGGTCTTTATACTAGTGAGGGATGGGGTTCAACACGACTAAAACTCCAAATAACACAAAAAGCTACAAGTCGTAATTAATCAATAAATAAATCAAAAGATCATTGTGTTCTAACAATTTTTGAGATAGGCAAAAAGTCTAGTTTTTCTTAAAGTAAAGTACTAAAGTGATCCTTGTTAATCATAGAAATTTATTATAATTTTTCTGGAATTTATTAACCAGTACAAATATTTTATAAAAATCAGTTTTCCTAAGTATACAGAAAATGAGTTTTGGTTTTATATGCCAAACTAGTGGCAAAACAGTAAATTAAATACTACAAAAATTATACTAAATTAGCTAACTTAACATAGTATCTAAAAACTATTTTTCCATAATTTTAGCAATACTTTAAGTATTTTTAGAAAATCAAAAACAGCAATGCACACAATAATTAATTATCTGCGTATTTTGTCCATGTATATAATTTGAACCAAAGTTCAAATACAGGACCCAAGGCCATGAATCAAGTCCAATATGACTTGTACAGGTCTTGAATGTGTGAAAACACATTTGAGCCCAAATACCCATGCTAGGCTTGGACACCAAATGGTTGCAGTAATTTAAATACATCCAAAAATACAAAGTGGTAAAAAAATGTAAAATAAATATTAATATTTTATCCATGTGAAAACTTACAAAATAGTCATAAAATATGACAAGTAATATCTACATATATTTAAAATATACATATGTAAATATTACATAAATTACTTAGGCTAAAATAATTATGCATACATATATATATATACACATAACATATATGTATATATATAGAAGATACATATATATACATAAAGAAATAATATATAATATATATACACAAATATAATAAAAAAGAGTACTAAATAGAAAGTATACATATGTATATACATAAAACAGTATGTGTAATAATACATATATATATACAAATATAAGTATATACATATATATATAAATATACATATATATATAATTCAAAAGAAAAGGAAAAGGAAAAAAGAAAGAAAAAGAAACAACAGCAGCACAGCTCGAACCCGAGCTGCTGCGCGCGGGGGGGGGGGGGGGGGGGGGGGGGGGGGGTTAGGCTAGGTCGGGCTGGCCAGGGGGTCAGCCCGACAGTTGTGTTAGGGGGAGGGTTTAGGTTTGTTTTATTTTAGGTTTTGAATTATTTATACATATAAAAAATAATAATAATCCTGTGTCCTGACAGTTAGGGACACAGGAGTCCATGTGTCGGGTTGATTTACGACACGCACGACACGCGTTTGCCGTGTCCGTACTTACCATTAGGGTTGTCGTGTGTAGGCGAGTCATGTGCATGAGGACGAGATACAACAGGACACGGGGGGGTAGATGACACGTACGTGTCCAAGTCGGGGCTGCTGTTGGGGTGGCGACTGGGCGGAGGAGGCGTCGGGGTCGTCGGAGAAAATTTGGGCTGAGTCGCCTTGCTCCGGCGAGTCGATTGGTGGTGGTGGCTCGTCGGGACGTGGCCTAGGGCGGCTGGAATCCTAGATCTAGGGTTCCGGCGGCGTTCGTCGGGGAAGATGGGTGCAGAGCGGTGGCTAGGGCGGCTGTGATGAAGTCTAGGGTTAGGGTCGAGTCGGGGGGCTATTTATAGGGTTTGGGGTCGGTCGGATTAGGGTTTCGATTAGGGTTAGGGTTAGGGTTAGGGTTTTGGCGTTAATCGCCGAGGAAGATGACGGCCGAAGTCGGCGGTCGGGTGGTGGTTTTGCAGAAAACCCCCCCTTAAATATAGATTTACAAAAACACACCACCGCCTTAGGGAATGCAATATTTAATTTGCATAAAGCTCTCCCGCTGAGCACTGTGCAATTTAAATTTGCACAAACATTTGGAATATTACAGGATGGCTTTAAAACAATTAGAATAATTGCAAAAGCATTTAAAACATTCTAATAAATTACAAATTGATATACTAACAATTCTAATAATTGCAAAAAACTATTAAAACAATTCAAAAAATTACAAAATGCTATTAAAACATTTAAATAAATTACAAAATGATATTTTTTGTATTTAAAACTTATTAAAAATTCATTTAAAAATTCTAGAAAATTCCTAAAATCATATTAAATTATTTTAAAACCAATAATGACATTTAATAATTAATTAACACTAGTTTAAAAAATTTTGAAAAATCAGGGGCTTACAAGTCTTCCCTCCTTGAAAAATTTCGTCCTCGAAATTCACAAGGATTGAAGACCCTACAATATTCTAGCATAGCAAGCAACACAACAAAATGACTAAGACTACGATCAAAACTAACCTCCCGAAACCTGTTCCGGCTCCGGCTCAAGGACTAGGCTATAAGTCTTCCCCTGGGGTCCCTTGGCTACTGGGCAGTCCCGAATCTGATGGATGGCAGACCCACAAGCTAAACACTGCCCTAACCTCTTCCTGCAGACGACGAATTCATGCCCTGGTCTTCCGCAGAAAGAACATATAGCTCCCTTCTGCTGCTGCTGCTGATATCGGGGTCCCGGGGCTCTAACTGGCTGGGTCGGGTGATGTGATGTAGGGGGATGGTAAGTCTGCTGGGGTGGCGTCGACGCTCTCTGCTGGAAAGCCTGACGCTTGGACGGTCCCTCATGGTGTACAGAAGCCGGCCTCTTGCTAGACAGAAGACGCTCCTCAATGCTCCGGGCCAACTCTAGGCTCTGGTAGTAGTCAGTCGTACCGTTCGCCACTATAAGAATGCCAATGTCTGGAACTAGACCATGGCAAAACCTACGGATCATCTCCTCTGGATCAGCAACCAGACTAGGAGCAAAACGGCTCAGGCGACTAAACTCTCCCGCATAGTCATCAACAGAACGGTTTTCCTGCTGGATGTTCTGGAATCGTAGCCCCATGGCTACTCTAGCAGTGGTCGAGAAGAATTTCTTCTTGAACTGGGTCTTGAACTGGTCCCAGGTGGCTCTACCTCTCGCGAACAACGGCTCATTCCTGAACCAGACTCCTGCTAAGTCTATCAGCAGAAATCCTGCTGCCTCGACCTGAAGGTCATCCGGCATCCTAACTCCCAGAAGCTTCCTCTCTACAGAATCTAGCCAGTCATCAGCTACTACTATGCCCTCAGTCCCTGAGAACTCCTTGGGATTCAGACCCATGAAGTCCTTGACCGTCCCCGCTCTCTGCCGTGGCTCTACAGGTGGTGGGTCCACGGGACGTCCCTCAGAACGCTCCATGCTCTGGCGGAGTAGGGTAGTCTGCTCCTGATGAGTCGTTAGGAACCCTTGGATCAGTGTGAGCAGCTGGGTCCCGTCGAGTGTGACGGAAGCCTGGGTGGGTATAGTGATAGGGGGTGGTGGAAGTATCGGGGCCTGCTGGGACTGGGATGTGGAAGGTGGTATCTAGGTCTGTGGATCTGTGGAGTGGGGGAATGTGATAGGTGGAGGTGTATCAGTCAACCGGTCAGCTGACTGGATATAGAGGGCCCTATTCTCGGGGGTAACATACTGGGACGAACGAGTAAGCACCATCTAAATTATACATAAAAAGACTTATAAGGACTTATTTAAAGCAAGCAATCATATGCAAGAAAATCTAATTATAATAGCAAACATGTGATGTATTTCCTATGTTGCAATCCTAGCATTCCTCTAAGTGTTCTAAGCGTCTTTCCTAATGTTGTCTAATTACCTTAAGTTCCTAATTGCAGGCATGTTTGGTACAATAACGTAACCAAACAGTTTAGTCAGGACCTTGCATGGGCGGCCAAAAAAACATGTCACGACCCGTTACCCAAATTGTTGGGCCGGGCCGAGCCATGTCCAGCCTACGCTTAAGATAAAGCGCAGTAAGCTGTTCTAGAGATAACAAGGTAAGACTAAATGTGCTAACAGTTCTATAAGTGAAGAAGAATCATAAATGCTCCAAACACAAAAGTCGTCGTATATAGTAAAATATCCAAGTACAAGTAAACTGAAATATAAAACTGGATACATGTCCAGTTACAAAATGATATAGTCTAATACATGTCTACACTAAGTATCCCAAGCAGCTAAGCAATCTAGACGAGTCTCCCCGCAGGAACATCCTCGTATGGCAAAACCGGGTCCTCGGCAGTGACTCCATAATACGAATCACAGAGCAACTCCTCCTCAGTAAGTATACCTACAACGTTATCCTGTCAGGACGGGAGCAAGTACTAAATCTAGCAAACTAGCATATGAAACATGGAAATGAACATGAGAGGAATAACTGTAAAGCATGGCATCACACAGTCTATCATGGCAAGGACACATATGTCATAGAGACAGATGTATATGTAATGTTTAAAACTGTAGCAGGTACGTGATCGGTCAATAGGTGTACAATGTACTGAGGCACAATGTAAATAAAATATACATATGTACAAGTGTAAAGGCGATATATGTACACACGTACAAATACAGCTTGGAGAGTAAGGCCTACGGCGCAGTATCATATAAAATGTAACTTTGCTCGGTACTGAAGAGGGGGTATGATCACGTACTCTACTATCAGTTTTCCCATAACCCATATTCTAATCATGTGAAAGATACATCAAGACTGTTCTAAGCATGGTAGTAACTGAAAGTACAACATGTAGAGATCTAACTTGCTACCCCAAGGATCAGCATTTAACATGGTAGGGTTTGCAGTTCATTTTATGTGACAATATGTAAAGTTCGTAGAAAGTACTTGCCTCTAGCAAAGCAAAACAAAAAAAGCTGCGATAACAATGCGCTATGGATGCCGGGTAACTTGTCACTGTAGAAGTAAATACAACAACTTAGTTTTACACTAAGCTAAAACACTAGGACACTAATTGGTGCGACACGACTTGTGACTGGGCACCTAGCCAAAATGATGACTTGGCATAGGAGACCAATATGGGGTGACACACTATGTTAACTAACTTTCTAGGGTCTTTATACTAGTGAGGGATGGGGTTCAACACGACTAAAACTCCAAATAACACAAAAAGCTACAAGTCGTAATTAATCAATAAATAAATCAAAAGATCATTGTGTTCTAACAATTTTTGAGATAGGCAAAAAGTCTAGTTTTTCTTAAAGTAAAGTACTAAAGTGATCCTTGTTAATCATAGAAATTTATTATAATTTTTCTGGAATTTATTAACCAGTACAAATATTTTATAAAAATCAGTTTTCCTAAGTATACAGAAAATGAGTTTTGGTTTTATATGCCAAACTAGTGGCAAAACAGTAAATTAAATACTACAAAAATTATACTAAATTAGCTAACTTAACATAGTATCTAAAAACTATTTTTCCATAATTTTAGCAATACTTTAAGTATTTTTAGAAAATCAAAAACAGCAATGCACACAATAATTAATTATCTGCGTATTTTGTCCATGTATATAATTTGAACCAAAGTTCAAATACAGGACCCAAGGCCATGAATCAAGTCCAATATGACTTGTACAGGTCTTGAATGTGTGAAAACACATTTGAGCCCAAATACCCATGCTAGGCTTGGACACCAAATGGTTGCAGTAATTTAAATACATCCAAAAATACAAAGTGGTAAAAAAATGTAAAATAATATTAATATTTTATCCATGTGAAAACTTACAAAATAGTCATAAAATATGACAAGTAATATCTACATATATTTAAAATATACATATGTAAATATTACATAAATTACTTAGGCTAAAATAATTATGCATACATATATATATATACACATAACATATATGTATATATATAGAAGATACATATATATACATAAAGAAATAATATATAATATATATACACAAATATAATAAAAAAGAGTACTAAATAGAAAATATACATATGTATATACATAAAACAGTATGTGTAATAATATATATATATATATAAATATAAGTATATACATATATATATAAATATACATATATATATATAATTCAAAAGAAAAGGAAAAGGAAAAAGAAAAGAAAAAGAAACAACAGCAGCACAGCTCGAACCCGAGCTGCTGCGCGCAGGGGGGGGGTTTAGGCTAGGTCGGGCTGGCCAGGGGGTCAGCCCGACAGTTGTGTTAGGGGGAGGGTTTAGGTTTATTTTATTTTAGGTTTTGAATTATTTATACATATAAAAAAAATAATAATAATCCTGTGTCCTGACAGTTAGGGACACAGGAGTCCATGTGTCGGGTTGATTTACGACACGCACGACACGCGTTTGTCGTGTCCGCACTTACCATTAGGGTTGTCGTGTGTAGGCGAGTCATGTGCATGAGGACGAGATACAACAGGACACGGGGGGGTAGATGACACGTACGTGTCCAAGTCGGGGCTGCTGTTGGGGTGGCGACTGGGCGGAGGAGACGTCGGGGTCGTCGGAGAAAATTTGGGCTGAGTCGCCTTGCTCCGGCGAGTCGATTGGTGGTGGTGGCTCGTCGGGACGTGGCCTAGGGCGGCTGGAATCCTAGATCTAGGGTTCCGGCGGCGTTCGTCGGGGAAGATGGGTGCAGAGCGGTGGCTAGGGCGGCTGTGATGAAGTCTAGGGTTAGGGTCGAGTCGGGGGGCTATTTATAGGGTTTGGGGTCGGTCGGATTAGGGTTTCGATTAGGGTTAGGGTTAGGGTTAGGGTTTTGGCGTTAATCGCCGAGGAAGATGACGGTCGAAGTCGGCGGTCGGGTGGTGGTTTTGCAGAAAACCCCCTTAAATATAGATTTACAAAAACACACCACCGCCTTAGGGAATGCAATATTTAATTTGCATAAAGCTCCCCCGCTGAGCACTGTGCAATTTAAATTTGCACAAACATTTGGAATATTACAGGATGGCTTTAAAACAATTAGAATAATTGCAAAAGCATTTAAAACATTCTAATAAATTACAAATTGATATACTAACAATTCTAATAATTGCAAAACACTATTAAAATAATTCAGAAAATTACAAAATGCTATTAAAACATTTAAATAAATTACAAAATGATATTTTTTGTATTTAAAACTTATTAAAAATTTATTTAAAAATTCTAGAAAATTCCTAAAATCATATTAAATTATTTTAAAACTAATAATGACATTTAATAATTAATTAACACTAGTTTAAAAATTTTTGAAAAATCAGGGGCTTACACATATGTCGCAGTAGGCGCATATGATGTCGCAGTAGGCGCATGAGCCGCATTAAGGCGCATGTCGCAGTAGCCGCATATCATGTCACGCATGAGCCGCATTAAGGCGCATGTCGCAGTAGCCGCATATCATGTCGCGCATGAGCCGCATTAAGGCGCATGTCGCAGTAGCCGCATATCATGTCGCACATGAGCCGCATTAAGGCTCATGTCGCAGTAGCCGCATATCATGTCGCGCATGAGCCGCATTAAGGCGCATGTCGCAGTAGGCGCATGATGATGTCGCGTATGAGGCGCATGTCGCGGTAGGCGTATATCATGTCGCAGTTGAGCCGCATGAGGCGCATGTCGCAGTAGGCGCATATCATGTCGCAGTAGGCGCATATCATGTCGCAGTTGAGCCGCATGAGGCGCATGTCGCAGTAGGCGCATATCATGTCACAGTTGAGGCCGCATGAGGCGCATGTCGCAGTAGGCGCATATCATGTCGCAGTTGAGCCGCATGAGGCGCATGTCGCAGTAGGCGTATATCATGTCGCAGAATAGGCCGCATATGCCTATTTTGGTTGTTTCTGACTATCATATGTTCTATTTTGACTGAATTGTGGCTAAAATTTCTTCCAACTCCCAACATGAAATTTGTAGATCTTTTCCTTGGCTTCAAGAATATGTTACCAACTATTTTATACTAGTTATGGACTCGACCATGCTTAATACTAATTTGACCTTTATGCCTTGTCATGAATTGACCCCGACTGTTACTTGACTAATAATTGATCATGCGTTCCTAGTTGGAACTAAGAGACTGGCTAGTCGTCTTATTGAATTGAATGAATGAGACACGTTCATATTAACTATGAACTATTATAATCGATTGGTCGATCCCGGATATTGACATACAGGCACACATGCAGGCTTCAATTTATTTATTTATTTTTCTACAAAAGTAGCATGTGTACTTGATGGTCAAGACATGATTATTCCGTGGTTAGTTTTGATTGTTGCATTACGCTATGTAAGACCTACAACCTAACCGCATGGGTATCGTTGTAGAGTTGGGCATATCGTACTTGTACGGAAGTACTCATTTGAATGACCATGATCCACGGCATGGGATTTCACTCAACATAGAGACTATTAAGTTAAATAAAATAATGATTGCATTGAGAGAATGGATTTCCGAGTTCTTACATGGCAACCCTCTTGGGACTAGTAGTGCCCGACAGGCCGGTTGGTCCCCACAGATACTGTAAATCTGCCACACGGGCAGGGAGCGGTATCTGGTTATATTATCTATTATATATTGTATATTGATGACGGGCGTCCCGCTGGGACTCGTCTAATTCATGATTGGCGTAATTGATTGACTGGGTAAACTAGCCTTGCTTGCACATAGTAGAGCTGAGGAATCCTTTATTGCATAATTCCAGGATAACTTGGAACTCACAGTAGCAAGCCGTAGTAGTTGCATGGCCGTTTAAATTGATTTGTTTGTGTACTGTACCTACTCTGTTAACTAACTGAGATGATCAGAATGTCAGGGCATGACGGGCCAACTTCTGTCCTTGTTTGGTTGGGAGATTGGTTCGAAGTGTCGTGATGTTATGTGAATCCCAGTGGCAAGCAGAGATCTACTTATCATATTCTCTTATTACTGGTTTTAATTTCTCATATCGTGCTTCCTTGTGGTACTTGCTATTAGAGGTCTAACCTCTCTGGTTTTGCATGGCCAGATTTAGAGCCGGTTCCCGAGGACTCCGCTTACTTCCACCTCCAAGATGGTCAATACTAGAGGGATGATCGCAGGAGGACTCGAGTGGGTTCCTTACCTCCTCGCTCGTTTGTTATTTACTATATACTTTGTCGTTTGGCACCGACATATTAGTCGGATTGTCTTGTACTTACTTTTGCATAATTGTAATTAAGTCAGACTGCAGCTGATAACAATTGTGTATACTTTTCTAATCATCTGGCTATGTTTTGTAAAGCCAGATATCAAGAACATTTTGACTGAGCGTTTGGGACGCCTTACTGCTTTATCTTACATGTTCTCTATTTCTGTTTCTTATTTGAATGATTGAGACAATAGATGTGAAAAGACCATAGTGAGACTTTCATGTAGTATGCACCCCCTCGTCTTTTAGACAGCATTGATCATATTATATGGTATTCATCTACCCGTAATACGTAGCTGGCTGAGTCATTCCCCCGCTCTCCAGTATTCTGGTTCTGGGGCGTGACACATGTCCTGTCACTTATCCCAAGCCGATCACATATCGCTCTAATAATTCAAATCACATTTTATATTTACTTTATCTTATCGTATATCCTGCTCTGTTCTACATTCAGTATTTTTCTCACCATGCCATGATATACAGTTACTCACATGCTCTACTTGCCTTTACATTGTACCTTGATTGGAGACTAAGTTCTGCTCGGGAGAAGAGTTACAACCCCGGTCCTTGTTTGGTTTAAGGGTTGTAACTCGGCTTCCGAACGGTTCCCAAGTCTTCATATATCTTTGTCTTGTAGTTCATTATACTGTCTCTTATAGAATTTGTCAATTCACATGGAACTGCTATTAGTGTTTATACTTGCTCATTTTCTTGACAGGATACCGTTATGATATATTACAGATGACTCTGAGGCAGACTGCTCGACCTATTATGGGCTCGAGTTAGATGGAGTAGCCTTGGATCGTGGCCTTATAGTAGAGCCACTAGATTTTGTACTTCCAGAGTAGTGTAGGTTAGCTAAGTTTGACTGGACTGCGATCCAGCTAGCTTTATCAGACTGTAGTTTCTATATTATATCTTGATACCCTGTGATGTTGTATATATCTGGGCTTGTATTGGACTCTGGACTTATTTACTCTTCCATCTATCATATGTCTTTCCTTCTAAGCTATCTACCTTAGTTTTATTCTGTGATTGAGACTGTATTGTTATGTCACCTCCATTCGGAGAGTATATACTGTACAGGTATATTTATACTGTTAGTCGTAGTATTTACAGACGTTATATACAGCGTTCTACCGCCGATACTGCGGCGTAGGCTGGACGTACCCACGTGCTCGTGCCCCTCATAAGGGTGCAGGTCGTGACACATTTAATATTAATATTAATGTTAATATTAATGTTAAATACTAAAATTAACATTAAACTTAACATTAAAATTAATACAAACATTAACATTAATATTAACATTAACATTAACATTAATATAAAAATAAAAATAAAAATAAAAATTAATATTAACATTAATATTAACATCAATATTAACATTAATATTAACATTAACACTAATATTTACATTAATATTAACATTAAATGGACGACTGAGAGTGAGGGAATTTTAGGGTGTCTTCTAAGGGTTTTTTTTTTGATCCGCTCCCTATATATATAGCGGATCAAAAGCCCCCCTTAGAAAACCCCCTCACTCTCAACCGTCCATTTAATGTTAATATTAAAGTTAATGTTAATATTAATGTTAATATTAATGTTAATAATAATATTGATATTTTTTATTTTTATATTAATGTTAATGTTAATGTTAATATTAATATTAATGTTAATATTAATTTTAATGTTAAATTTAATGTTAATTTTAGTATTTAACATTAATATTAACATTAAATGGACGGCTGAGAGTGAGAGAATTTTTATGGAGTTTTCTAAGGGGGACTTTTGATCCGCTTCTATATATATATATATATATATATATATATATATATATATATATATATATATATATATATATATATATATATTGCCGATTGTTGTATTTTTTTTCTAACGTTAGCAATTGTCATTTGTCGTTTTCAATTGTTGAAGTACGTGTCCGTGTGTCACATTTCTACAAGTAAAATACCCTCATGTTCAAAAGATCCTAAGCCTATTTTATAATAACATGTGGCAAAGATCATAAAATTACATATAGAGCATTGTATTCAAGAAACATTACTAATAGAGCATAAATATTTGAAAAATTGCAAACATAGACCTAAAACGGGCATATTTTTTTGTTTTACAAAGAAACGCCGATTTAAAGGACGTTTTCAAGGCTAATTCCCATTTGCTTCCCTCCCAGTTTATTAACTCCCTCCGTCAGTATTAAAATATTTTCGTTACATATACGCCCTTTTAAATAGCGTTTCTATAACATTTTTTGGTTACATTTATCTCATGCCCCACCACCCCTATTATGTACCCATAGCTCCTTTACTTCCTCCACCCACCTAACCGCCCATGCAGGAATTTGGTTGTAGATGATCATAATTTGGATTCATCTTTTCAAAAAAAAAAAAAAATGAAATCCAAAAAATGTTCTTTAAAAGTGCGTTTTTGTGGCAAAAATTTCCTATGCGTCCAGGATTAACCACATTAAAATCGGTTTAGAGACGGTTTAGGAAGGATTATGAAGGGATTAGGTGGTTTAGAAAACGGTGACGTATGTGATATAAACGTCATTTTAAAGGACGTTTTTGGTGCAAAACACAAAAATGTCCTTTAAAGTAGCGTTTTGTATCTGTGATGGTAATTTTTGTAACTTTATTGCTCTTAGTGCAATTTCAACGAAGTGTAATATTGTATATGCAATTTTCTGGACAAAGAATAAAAGCCAAAGCTTATATATTTAAAGATGGATATAATTGACAAATTGGGGATGGTATTTCTTCCAACTTCTAACCACAATTTTAGGATATGTTAAATTTGCTACAAAGTGTTAATATTGTTGGAAGTAGTTGACAAAAAGTTTAGATAATAACTCAACTTTGCAGCTACTTCTTGCGGGCCGAGCATTATTCAGTTTTAGACCAAAAATCGAACCAAGTCGAATCCAATTAGAGATTCATGTTGCGTTTGGTTCATTGTAATGTAATCTTAATCGTAATAGAATTGGATTTGTAACATAATTGAGTTTGTAATGTAATAAAAATACAATTACATTACTGTGTTTGGTTGAAACATGTAATCAAACCATGTAATGTAATTGCATTCATATGTTTGGTTTACCATGTAATGTAATTGAGTTTCTAATTTAATATTTTTTTAAAATACAACATAAAATTTAAAAAGTTGATCAAAAAAAATTTTCAAAAATTAAAAAAAAAGGAAAAAAAAAGGAAAAAAAATTAAAATAATAATAAATAAATAAAGGGAGAAATGGTTTGTCTTCTGCTAAAAAAAGATCAAAAATGAAAAAAGAACGACAAAAAATAAAAAATACCAAAAATGACAAACGAACAGAACGAAAAAAAAAACCAAAAACGAAAAAGCGATAAAAAAAAAAAAGAAAAATGACCAAAAACGACAAAAAAAATCAAAAATAACAAAAAAGAAAAAAAAAAGAAACATTATCTATAAATGTAGACGTCTAAATATACAGCTTACCATGTAAAAATTGAATAAAACCATTAAAAGTGACAAAAAATGATAAAAAAAAAAACCAAAACAAAAAAAGACAAAAAAACAAAAAACGCCCAAAAACAAATATGACAAAAAGGACTAAAAATTAAAAAAAACAACCAAAACGGAAAAAGTATCAAAAGGGATCAAAAACGAAAAAAAAAACAAAAACGGCAAAAAAAAGACAAAAAAATTTAAAAAAAAGACAAAACGATAAAAAAAAAAGAGCAAAAAAAACAAAAAATGATCCAAAAAGATAAAAAGGAGCAGAAATGACAAAAAACGAAAAAAGACCAAAAATAAGAGGGAATTAAAACGAGCAAAAAACGACAAAAAAAGATTTTAAAAACATGCAAAAAGCGACCAAAAACGATAAAAAAAAAACTGAAAAAATGGTCAAAACGTACAAGATCGACAAAAATCAATAAATAATGTGCAGAAACGGCAAAAAATGTGCAAAATTGACCGGAAACGATAAAAAAAAATGCAAAAGCGACGAAAAATGAAAAAATGTGCAAAAAGAGTCAAAAACGAAAAAACGTACAAAATCGACCAAAAAACGAACAAAATAAGCAAAAACCGACCAAAAACGATAAAAATATGCAAAAAAGACCAAAACGATAAAAAAAAAGTCCAAACACGTGCAAAATTGACCAAAAACGATAAAAGAACGTGCAAAATCGATCAAAAAAACGATAAAAAATGGTAAAAAAAATGCAAAATCGACCAAAAATGGATTAAAAAAAGGTTCAAAAAGGGCAAAAATGATAAAAAAGGTAAAAAATGGTCAAAATGTACAAAATTGACCAAAAATGATTAAATCTAACAAAATTGACCAAAAACGTGCAAAACCGACAAAAAAAAATACAAAATTGACAAAAAAGATTAAAAATTGTGCAAAAGCGACCAAAAACGGCCAAGAATGTTTAAAAAACGAAAAAAAAATCGAAAAAAACGGCCCAATACTAGCAAAAAGGGCAAAAACAAACAAAAATGACATAAAATAAACAAAAACGGACAAAAGGACAAAACGAACAAAAAAGACAAAAGACAAACAAAAAAGAATAAAAACGACAAAAAAAAATAAAACGACAAAGAAACTAACAAAAACGGCCAAAAACAAATAAAAAACGGCAAAAATTGAACAAAAACGACAAAAATAAACAAAAGCAAACAAAAACGAACAAAAAATGACAAAAACAGCAAAAAACGAACAAAACGACAAAAAATAAACAAAAACAATAAAAAACGAATAAAATGGGCAAAAAACCAACAAAAATGACCAAAAACGAACAAAACAACCAAATTATAGCATACCAACCTTTCATTTAAGTTATAATATAATTGCTATTACATATGTTTTGTGATGTAATTGAGTTTAGAAGAAATTGATATAATGTAATCAAACTTGTAATCGCAATTACGTTACATCTATTTTCTTTGTCCAACCAAACACCCGAGTTAGATTGACAACGTAATGTGTCCAATCCTGCAAACCAAACAGACCCTCAGTTTAATCCCTTTGTTAGAGAATTAAGCGCGGTGGAGGTGGAGGTGGTGCGTTGCAGTGTGGTCCGGGTGGTGCGTAGATGCGGTACGGATGTGGTTGCGATGTTGGTGCAGTGCAGTTGCGGTGTGAGACCTTCTGACCGGAATGTGGCGTTCGGACTAGAATTAGCCTTGGGGCATGGTTTGTCGGCCTTCGGATTGGAATTGGTGGTAGGCCTTCAGGCCAGAATAAATTTAACCTTCTACGGAAAAAAAAAAAAAAGCCTAAGCAGAACGAGATTCGTCATAACGTTCCTCCCCGCCTTATGCAAATAAAAGCAGTTATTTTTCAACAGTCAACAGGGCCAGTAGGGGGCTGGGTTGTCCTAGTCGAAAATAATTTTGGTTGTCCCTTGACTTCAGAAAAAAGATATCTAAAAAAATTACAACAAACTGAAAGTTACAAATGTTGTAGCCAAGGAAAATAAGACCAATAATTTTTGACAAATGTTAAGAAGTCAGTTGTCTCCGGTTCTGACGGTGGCGTGGAGCTCAGATTCCGAGTTCTTATCCTGACTCTTGAGTTGTTCGAGACCTTTCTAATAGAATCTCAAAATATGGACATTGAAAATTGTCAGTTCAACTGATAAGGAGGAGTTTGAGTAGACCGCAAATACTCTATTGACGGCACGAGGGAGGTTGTCAGAGGCCGATGACAGTCAAAGACCATGTGAACCAATAGAGGAGGGTCAGGGCAGAATAACCTTAGTTTCAGCCTATGAAACTCCCAATTTTCTTCTTCTTCTTCTTCTTCTTCTTCTTCTAGTTGTTGGTGGGGGCTCCAATTGCACACCACCTACTTAAAGAAATGTGGGTTTGGTGGTCGTGTGTGCGGCCACCACAAATGAAGGGCCCAAAGGTTGCCAATGTTTGAAATGCACACCACCTTATGGTCCGGTCCAACTTTGGGTGCAACCATCTTCATAAATTTCTTTATTTTCTCAATTTAAATGTTAGTTTAGGATTTAGGAGTTTCAGTGTGTACTATCTAGGGATCGTCAGAACTTGGGACATGGGATGATGTGTTAAAGTGGTACGTAATCTGGGTTTTACTCAATGTTTTAAAAATCGGACCGGAGATTGATCCGATGAGGACACTAGATTGGATCAAATCGGTTCAACCAGTGGTTTAATCCGAATTGAACCACTTTTATAGACGTATAATTTTATTTGAATATATTATGGAGTTCACAACTACACATATACTACTTATGCTAAATTTAGTCAATTGAATCATATATATAAACTTTTATTGCATGTAAAGCCCAAAAAAAATCAAAAGCTAACAAAAAAGAAGATGATTGAATTGGAAAAGTCAGGTTCAGATTGGTTTAAAAATCTAACCGGATCAAACGGTTTAGTGGTCTAACCGGTCGGGTCGACCGGGTTACATAAAAGAAACCGATTTTTGGAAGAAAAAAAAACTGTGGGTTGATATTAAACCAGTCCAAAAAAATTACTGGTTCACGAATTGACCGGTTCAACCGGCCGACCTGGCCGATTTTTAAAACATTGGTTTTACTAACTGCGTGAAATGTAGGACAATGTGGTGCATGTGCCAGGAACTCACATGCCAACCGACAAGGAGAGACGATCAAATGAATCAACTCAATGACATGTGGGCCACTTGCGGTGGAGTGTCTGCACCTTCCATGGAAATGGACGATTGATAAAAAAAATTCCTGTTGAACCGGGATTCCTGTTGAACCGGGAGGGGAGGACAGCAGCTGAAACCGAGCGCCGACGTGTCCACCCCCCCCCCCCCCCCCCCCCCCCCAATTGGCTACACCTCCAACCCCCTTGCTAATGTGGGCCTCCTCCGTCCCACATGTCCAATGAGAGAGGGACACGTCATCTAGGTCTGAGCTGCGGTCCTCCCTCTCGGTTTATAGAGCAGCATTGATCAGAAAAAAGGAAGGGCCCAGCAAGTAAGAGCATCTCCAATCCTAATATCTTTCCTAGGTAGCAAAATTATATTCACACAAAGACAATGAAGTAAAAAAAAAAATTCTCTTCTCCAATGCAAAAGTATTGAGAAAACAACAAAAAAAAAAAATCAACTTCCAAGACAAATTCTTCCCTCTTTATTTCTAAATATTTGTATTCATTATTGATGATGTAGAGGTAAAATCATTGTCAAGTGCATTATCTAGAATTAGACAACCAACTTCACAATACCTTTGCTATGTCATGCCATGTCAACTTCACAACTTATTTGACATTTGCAGTGTAGAAGAATTTTTTCAATGAAAACTTGTTATTCCTTTGACGCATGACTTTTTTCCGAACTCACAAATTCTTCCCTTAATTCTATGTATGCATTTTGTGATTAAAAATGTGTATATTTTAAAAACAAAAATTCTATGTATGAATTTTGAACTCCTACTTTTATAATTTAACAACTAGTCTAACTTTGGATGTAACTTTGAAATACAATAAAGATGTATGTAAAAATTATAATTTTTAATAAAATTTAACTACAATCTCAACTTTTTAAATCCGATCCATTAAACAATAGAAATAGTTCAACTGAACAAAACCGAATTGATCATCCAATTCGATTCAGTTTCGATTTTGACTAATTTCAATCCGGTGTCAGTTAATTTTTTTTTTTTTTTAGATTTCAGTTTATTCGATTTTGGTTACTTCAGTTCGCCGGCTGAGTAAACCGAACGCTCACCCCTATACATAAGGAAAGGCAAATTATAAGGGCACATAACATTTTGATCGGGGCTAGCCAGGATTGGGGCTAGCCAGGATTTGAGGAGATTTTACTCGGGCTATCCAAATATGCCACTCAGGGGGCTGTCCAAATGTCACACCCCCCAAACCCCAAAAATCAATCTCATTTCTAAATTTCACTCTCTCTTCCAAAACCCTTCTTCTTCTTCTTCTTCTTCTCCGCCATTTCCATTCTTACATCTCCATCAAAATCCTAGTTTTCTTCTCATCATCTTCTTCTTCTTCTCCACTATTTCCATCATCACCATCTCCATCAAAACCCTAGTTTCCTTCTCATTCCCAATTTCGATAGCGCCCAAAAAAATTAAATAAACCCTAAAATGCTTGAAAATAAAGCTTAAATACTTATTTCCTCACAAAGAATGCATGGAAATAAACCCTAAAATGCATATTTCACTCTATTATCAAGATTGAAATAAACCCTAATATATTTTTTATACAAAAATTTCGACTTTAGGACTGTCAGAAATTGTGGCAGTCCTGAAAGGAACTTATTATACAGCAAGTCCCTTTCAGGACTGCCTCAACTTCTGGCAGTCCTCAATATGTCTAGGACTGCCAGAAATTATGGCAGTCCTGCTGTATAGCACGTCCCTTTCAGGACTGCCACAATTTCTGACAGTCCTCAGTACTACTAGGACTGACAGCAATTGTGACAGTCCTGTTGTACATCGAGTCTATTTCAAGACTGCCACAATTTCTGGTAGTCCTCAATACTTCTAGGACTGTCAGAAATTGTGGCAGTCCTGATATGAACCCAATTCTTCTACAACTAAGATTTTTTCCATAGTTTTCTTCTACAACTAGGATTTCATGCATAATTCTTTTATTAATAAAAAAAATTGGTTAATAGACTAATAGATTAATAGATTTGATAGATTTGATAATCCAATTTCTTCTACAACTAGGATTTCATCCATAATGTCCAAACAAGAAGAAGAAAAATAAATTAGGGTTTGGAGAAAGAGATCTGAGAAATTAGAAGAGAGCAAAAAATCAAAATAAACTAGGTTTGAAAAAATTGATGTTCTTGTTCTTCTTGTTCTTCTTCTTGTTCTTCTTCTTCTTGTGAGGAAAGAGAGGAGAGCAAAAAAAAAAAAAGTTGACTTATATATTCACATGTTGGCTAGCCCTGAGTAATTTTTTCAATGGTAAACTTGTAAATAAATCAAAATTTACTTTTGGCTAGTCCCGATCAAAATGTTATGTGCCCTTATAATTTGCCTAAGGAAATCACTTAAACATGAGGTCTAAAAATAAAAACTGTGAAGCCAAATGCTGCAAACAATAAACCAGATGATCTTCTCACTCCCAAATCTCACAATTGCCGATGACCAAAGTACTCATATAACATAATGATAAGATTAAACCCAAAAAAAAAAAACAGTAGTTTTCTTTTGTAAGGAATAATAGCACATCTGATGCAAATTTAGAAGCACTAATCAAAGTTAAAACAAAACATTAGCTTGTCCCGCTCTCCCCCATGTTCCTAATAACATTTCTCAAGGTCTCGCACTTTTACGATTATAATTAAACGAAGTACATCCTGGGCACAAAATTAGGCCCAACATTGCAATTTGTTCTTTCTGGTGCCGTAGCGAACTGTTACACGGGTCTGGAAAAGATTGAGAGAGTGCAAGAAGACATCATGAGGCGACGAACTCAGGCGTTTCTGTTTCCACGGACAGCAAAGCAGAGTGCACCTTGCCCAGCCAGTTGTCCAAACGGTCTCGGAGAGATTTGATCTGCGGAATTCCTAAAACCCTAGGCTGCACCCACGAGACATGGACCGTTCCCTCCACCTGATCGATGACGCCTTCGATCAGATGTACCTGTCCCAATTCCAAAACCTTAGTATCATATATGTAACCACAATAATTTCTAGTAAAAAAAGGCTTAATTGCAACTTGATACCCTAAACTTTTTTTACTCGACAACTTGCTACCATCAACTATTTAATATTTTCAATTTGATACCCAAAATTTTAAAAAGGACAAATTTACAACTCCTTCACTTTCCAATCGAACAAACCCCTCCCCCCACCCTCACCCCACCTTGGCGCTACCACTCCCGCACCCCCCCCCCCCCCAGCCACCCTCGACCCCTCCCCACTACTCCGCTGCCGTCCCCGCTTCCCCCTCCCACCCCGGTTGCACCACCGCCCCCCTCTCCGGGCACGCGCTGAAGGGGAGCGCTGAGGGCGGGCGGTGGCTGGAGGGGGCGGGTGGCCGTGGGGGTCGGGAGGGGGCGCACGGGCGGGTGGCCGTGGTGTGTGTTGGGTGTGGGGGGGGAGGGAGGGTTAGTTTTAAGTTTAGTTTAGGGGTATTTTTGTCCAAAAAATATTCAAGGTATCAAGTAGTTACCAAAAATCAAGTTGAAAAACTAGAATAGTTGAGGGTATCAAGTTGCAATTAAGCCAAAAAAAAAACTTGAGAATGAAGAAGATGCATCAAATGTTATAGTTCAGTGAGCAAAAAATTATTACATGGATTGTCATTCAGAGAGATCCACTCAAGCACATTGTTTATGCAAACTACTAGATCTAGGCAACAGATTGATTACAAATATAAGAAAAGTTATGGGATATACTTACGGAGAGGCTTTTCATGAGAAGATATTCCACATCTTCTACCGAAAGTTTAGTTTGTTCAGCAATAACAATCAAGGGAATGGTTCGATCTTCGGAAGGCCGACTGCAAGAATAGCAAACATGTAATAAACAAGATCAGGTTAAGACTGCGGGAGAGGGAAGACACGTAAAGGCACTAATCTAACAAAATGTACTAGTGTAGACTACTAGTCCCGACGTTGAGATGTTACCTGAAGATAATTTCCATCAGACATAGAATGTTGATTTTCTCAAGTAGCTTTTTCTGATTCTCCACCAGAGCAGGTTGGGCACTAAGTGCAGCATTATGAACGCAGCATAGTTCTTGATAGCGAACTAAATTGCCAGTATTAAATGCCTGAAGTATATAGTAGAGCCACTCCACTTTGGTTCCAAGAAGACTATTTATCTGCATATCATTTTCAACATGTAAAATTGGAAAAGTAGGAGCTTGATCCATAATATATCTACTAGTGCTGTCAATGGTAACCGATAACCTGACCCGATTATTTTATAATTATAGGGTTTGGATTCAAAAAGTAAACCAGAAATCGTCAATGATTAGGGTTTGGCTATGGTTCCAACCGAACCTGAAATCCTATAAGAAACCTGAAACCAATTTACATATAACAAGCTATCAAGTTTATTGCACATATTTGGTTGAGAAGCTTGAATGTTCAATTTTAGATAAATAATGGAAGAAGACAGCCAGTAGATGGCTGACCCACGGCATTTCACAAAAGAGTAGTTCGAGATAGGCTGGAATGGCCCTACAAGAGAGAGGAAATGGTATCAGGTATGACTTTGCTGAAGTGAGAGGGTCTTTAGACACTCCACTTCAAGGAGAGGGAGACCCTCCAAGTCCTTAAATCTTAATTAAAAAAAGAGATTGGTGTTTGACAGTGAGAAAACCTCTGTGGCAGGATTTACCAGCCAGCCCCCCTCGATCGGTGTGGGGCCCGCTTCAGGGAGAGTTTATACACCAAGTTCTATCAATTTTAGATAAATAAAAACTAAACAAGACATCATTAGTATGTATGCGGAAATCATCAAAATTATTGTCCAAGAAGTAGAAATAAAAAAAAGCAAATAATAGTTTAAAAGTCTTTTGTAAAATCTGAAACCCAACCCAAATCCGATTAGAAGGAAAGTTTGGCCCGAAACTGAATCTGAAAACCTTTAGGATCGGGATTTGGATCTTACATAAACCTGACCGGAATCCGACCCGTTGGCACCCCTCATATCAACAGAAAGGGGGAGAGCATCTGGGCATATGAAATTAATCTATGTATTTAAAATATAAAAACTATAACAGCGATTAGTAGTATGAGAGGAACTTGCGAAAAGTCAAAATGGTTTAAAGTATCGGCCGATACCGATCCGATACGTCCGATACCGATACGGTTTGGCATGTCCCGATCAGATACCAACCGATACTCGATACTGACGATATCGACATTGGGGGTCTCTTTTCCGATCAATTCGGCAAAGAAAGTTGAACCCAAAAGACAAATCAGCAAGGGTTTAAGGCATAATAAAGTTCTAAAAGCATGTAAAAGAAGAAAATCAATCTATTGTATGTAAACCAATCGGTAAGGGTGACTACTATTTCATTTAATTTCAAAACTACTAAGAAATAACACTGAAAATACTTAAAATTATGCTTAAATGTATAAAATATATGTTTTTAAATGTAAATAATTTATTAATAATTATTTGTTTTCTGATACCAAAAAATCCGATACTCCGATCCGAAACCACCGATACTACCGATATCGCCGATACCAATACTCATAGGAATAGTCTGATACCGATACTGTGAACCTTGGTCAAAAGTACCGGCATAGAAGTACAAAGAATGCCTATATATTTCTTAAGTGCATAATCTTAATATTGAATAGCCAAGTTGAAGCGAAGACATAATATCCTAACTTATGTCGTTCAATCACAATGCACCACCTAGTATCAAATTTTTTTTATCTGGTTTAGTCATCAGTGGTTCAGGAAAATCTAAACCAAGTGACTAGCCTAAACAAGCACTTCAGGTCAGTTGTGTGTTTGGAACTATGTTGCACGAACATGGGACATAAGGATGAGACACACTAGGGGTACGAGATACGGGCATTTTGAAGCATGTATAGTCACTTATGTTGCATGAATACATGCAAGGATATGGGTACGGACACGATACAGATACGGACACCATTTTTCCGTGTCCGCGCAACATTGGACGCTGAAGCATTTCAACAAAAAGGTAGGCTTTTTACCATCACATCTACTGGACCACAATGTTAAACTACACTGTATTAGCTAGATTTCCATGTAGTGTTTTCTTGGCATTTTCGAGCACCTGCAGTAGGCCAGTGACCAATGTATGTGGACTTTAAGTCTTAACCCAAGAGATTGCCCGAACAACAATGCATGTCTAAATAAATTGAAGAATACATAGAGACTAAATAAAAAACTACAAAGATCAAGCTGAAACCCAGTCTACTATTGAGTGATTCTATCTATGTTTTGGCCCAGCAGCAAGAAAAGAATAAAAATAAATTATCTAAAAGTCTTTGTGTGGGCAAAAAGTCAAGCAGAGGGTATACAAGGAATTTATGTTTACATACATTATTCTCTTGTCATCCAAAATCACGTTCTTTGAGAAATTTCTTGCGGTTATAATGATATATCTTCATATCAAATATTAAAAGTCACATAGCCAACCCCAAAATTTTGGATAAAGGCTTTGTTGTTGCTGTTGTAGGTTTTTTTTTTTTTTTTGCAAACATATCTAAAGTTTTTTGCAACAACATTCACAGGTATAGAATTGCCATATCAAGCCACACTAAAGGAGCGGTTGAAAGAATAACAGTAGGAATTTTTTACATAGGTGATATGGTAATGTCAAAGAAGATGCTAATATGTGGGTAATGGAGGTCATGAATACTAATATGAACTGAAGCTGGAAATTTGTTCCTAGGTTTGGCAAAGCAACAACCTTTTAATGCCAAATACATGTTTTAAAAGATGACAAATTAATTCCTTTTACAGTGAATCAAATATGTCAGATGGGATAATTCTCCCTGACTATGTATTTTGGGATCCAGGAAGCTCGGATACTCAAAAAATGTTGTATGTGTCGTGTTGGACACATATTTGACACAACTCAAGCACTCCATTATACTAGGACACACCAAAGTAGGTACCGTTTCCATGTCCTTACAGTGTCATCCTATCCATGTCCGTTAAACATTAGCTGAAGTGATAGAATGCAAGAATTGTAAGTTAAACCAGGACGGAGCTTTGCCACCTATGTTGTTCTGGTACTAGGCGAGGCGACATACCTCCCGCCTCGCCTAGGCGTTGCCCAGGAACTTGGGTACTTCCCTGTTGCGCATAAATATTTTTTCATGCTGCACATATATATTTTTCCCTGTTGCACATATATTTTAACTTAGGCAACCCTAGGCGGTCGCCTAGGTGCACTTAGGCGACCATCGCCACAGCCACGGGAAAATAACCCAGGCCGGGGCGGTAAGTTTTTTTACATGTGCCTAGGCCGCCAAGGCGTCGCCTGTGACAACATAGTTTGCCACATACGGACATAACACAAGCAGCTGGTAATATTTGAATTAACATATGAAAGTGATGTACTTAAATAACACTGATAAAAAACAAAATGGTGGAGTTTGAAAAGAGAAAAATACTCTTTACAGAGAAAACAGAATACAGCTGAGCAATCAGACAGATGCAATATGTGGAATAACTTCTTACTGTAACAAGGAAGAAGCAAAGAGGTTCTTCCAGAATCTAATAGATGATGATGATGGAATATTAAAAGTCCAGAAAAATAACAAGGGGAAAAACATTTATAAAGATTGATAAATTTTTGTTCTCACAATATAATTAGTAAAAGTTGGAAAAATGAATCTAAACATATTGGTAAATGAGTAGGATTAGCAAAATCCTCGTCAGCAAAGAAGAAAACTAGAAGTTGTTGGGTAGACTAAAAAGTAAGCAACAGGATACTTTATATGTATAAAGATTGAAACTCCGAGTAAAAGAAAGATATACAAGAAGCAGCTTGCCAAGAGTAGGGAAAGGGGTAGAGACCTAGATACTGCTAAGTGTATTTCGAGTAAACACCAAAAACTACTAGTAAAGAAAGATATCTCAGTAAAGAAGGAATATTTATTAACAAAAATTGTTTGATTAGAATCAACTTGACAACAATACCAAAGCTATATCAAAACTTTTAACGAAGACCACTTTGGAAGACAAAAGAAAAGGTTCGGACAAAGTCAAGAAACAAAGACGGGTAGGATTATTAAAGCCAGATGTGCTTCAAGATGAATGGAAAATGAAAAAGAATCCATTGATCTTATGATGTTCATATTGAGATTTGGAAGGGTTTGGAGAGAAGGATCACTTCAGCTAACTTAGGCAACCAAGTAAGAACACAAAGAAATATGTGATGAATGGAACATACGGAGATATCCATAGTACACATAATTGTAGCAAGTACCTTCCATCGTGGAATCACTTTCAAGCCAACTTGTAAATTTCAGTTGAAAAAGGATCAGGACAACAACTATAAAGAAATTATGGTTTACAAGAAACTATATTATGGAGATGTATAACCTAGAAGCCATTATTGCTAGAAAAGAGTAAAGAGAGACTGAAATATGGTTAGTTGAAAAGTTTCTTATGATACGATTTATGTAATAGATTTGTGAAAGCAACAAGTGTCTAATAGTGTTATATAGAGGTGGTTATGGGCAGGCATATATACTGGACTTGTAAATGGCATGAGGAAAACTGGAGGAGACATCATTGCCATAAGAAAGGCTTAGATTAGGAGTTGCATTCAATCCAAGTGATCTATGTCAGCTATGGATGTAAGGTTTGAAGCAAGGTTCAAAGTATCGGTATCGGAATCGGTATCGGACCATTCCTATGAGTATCAGGGATCGGCGGTATCGGCAGTATCGGAGGTTTCGGATTGGAGTATCGGATTTTTTGGTATCGGAAAACAAATAATTATTAATAAATTATTAACATTTTAGAAATATATTTTATATATTTATGCATAATTTTAATATTTTTAGTGTTGTTTGTTAGTAGTTTTGAAATTAATGAAGTAGTAGTCACCCTTACCGATTGATTTACATACGATAGATAAAGTTTTTTTCTTTTACGTGCTTTTATAAGCTTTCTATGCTTTTACACCCTTGCTGATTGATCTTTTTCGTTCAATTTTCTTTGTCAAATTGACCGGAAAAGAGACCCCTAATGTCAGTATCGGGTATTGGATCGGGACATGCCAAACCGTATCAGCATCGGCCGTCTCGGATCGGTATTGGCCGATACTGCGAACTATGGTTCGAAGTATCGGAATCGGTATCAGACCATTCCTATGAGTATCGGATCAACGGTATCGGCAGTATCGAGGTTTCAGATCGGAGTATCCGATTTTTTGATATCGGAAAGAAAATAATTATTAATAAATTATTAACATTTTAGAAAATATATTTTATACATTTAGACATAATTTTAGTGTTGTTTCTTAGTAGTTTTGAAATTGAATGAAATAGTAGTCGTCCTTACCGATTGATTTACATACAATAGATAAGTTTTCTTCTTTTACATGCTTTTATAACCTTTCTATGCTTTTACACCCTTGTTGATTGGTCTTTTTCGTTCAATTATTTTGCCGAAATGACATAAAAGAGACCCCCAATGTCGGTATCGGTTAGTATTGAATATCGGTCGGTATCGGATGGGGACATGCCAAACCGTATCGGTATCGGCCGTATCTGTATCGGCCTTATCGGATCGGTATCCACCGTTACTGCGAACTCTGTTGGTACAAAAAATAGTGTAAATATATAATCTTTAGTGTAAATATATAATCTTTAATCAACACTACAAGAAAAGTGAGGTAGTAGCCCACATCAGTGTTGTATGGTCCCCACAACCCTATGAACCACATCCTGGATCCCACAACCCCAAAAATACGGTGTGGTTACTGATCTGGATCACCAAAACTGGTGACCCAGAAGGTCCATATCTTATAAGATTTAAGTTCAAAATTTTCAAAAGATATGAACGGAAATAGGAAAGACGACAAAATCAATTACTTGTCATTGTATAGGAGCAGGCCATACACACAAAAAGCTGGTCTGCCATACACATAAAGGCTGGTCTTAGGCGAACACAATAACATATTGGTTGAGGCTACACCCTTTTACCGCGTAAGGAAAAGTACCTTTTGTGTACCAGTACCGCATAGAGAAGTGAGCCACGAGCCAAGTTCACATTGATAACCAAGAGATATACCAAAGCCTATAAATTGGGTGACAAACTTTATAAAGGGCTCAGATCAAATGTTGGACAATCAAGAGAATGTCCAAGATATTCGGAGGAAAATTTATAAGATGCTAGATCAAATATTGGGCAATCAAGAAACATATGTTCGTGCAACCGAAAATAGTGTCAGGTCCTCTGTTAAAGTCGCGGCTTAAATTAAGGTTAAGATGCAGGGGAATTGTTCCAGCTAGGGTTAGTTTTGGAAGAGATACATATCCACTGAGGAATGATGGAACTTACTTGGAGGAGCCGCCAGCGCTGGGAGCAGGAAGAACAGAGCATGCAACAATAAAAAGTATATGGTAGCTACTGTATTTATAAATGAGACAACCCTTCGTAGGGCTAAATCTCCTGGATGACCCCAAAATGTTGGGATAAAAGCTTTGTTATTGCCATAGTTTTTCCAGGTGATAAGGAAGATAACTTCGAGCCTACAGGACGAGAGAGAGAGAGAGAGAGAGAGAGAAATCATAATCATATCAAGCTATGTTGCACGGACGTGAACACGATACGTCACTGAAAGAAAACGGCAACAGACATGGCATTGAGTTTGGTGTCCTAATGCATTTTTCAATGTGTGTTGTCTTCACTACATAACCGACAGGACACGACACAGAGATGGCAGTGGCACCAACTACTGGAATGTCAATGCTTCCTAGATATCAAGACACTGGATGTTGAAATTAGCTAGTAGTTTCACCTTCGATAAACAAAACGATAATGGTAAGAATATGATAAGGAGCAGAGGTTCGTAAACATCCATCTTATCAAACACATTATTTTCACCTGGGGTGGATCCACATAGGAAGGAGTGGGGGCTCTCAAGGCTCAAGCCCCCACAAGATTGTCGGACGGGTCAATTTGTATGTATTTATATTTGGTTCCCTACTTTATGCTACTGTTAAAGGCTACTCAATTGGTAAAGTACATAGAGTTAATTTTATAGGTCTTGAGTTAGAGTATTCTTACACATTTGAAATGAACTTTTTTCCCCCAAGCCTCCAGTCACTAAAATCTGCCCCTGATTTTCACCACCATCCCCACCCCCCCCCCCCCCCCCCACCCCGACCACTCTCAAAAGAAATTATAGTAGCCAATTTTGCAACATCAGTATTCCAAGAACTGTGAAGGACCACAGAGCTATAGCACAGCAGTACCTTGGGCAAAACAAAAGGTCAAACCACCCAATTAGCAAACCATAAATAAGATGAGACAACTTTCATGTTTGCAAACTAAAAATTCTTGAAAAACTGGTTGCTAAACAATTGAAAGTAGTAAGTTACAGTGTCCCTTCACTCAAAATAAAAGTAAGATTACTGTCCTCCTCAATTATGAAATATCAAAATGGTTGAGATAACATGAGATGTGAAAGAAGACAAAATTATAAATAAACATTAGCCTTTTGCAATGGATTTGATGTACCAGTAAATAAATGTTAGCCTAAGAAAAATATTCACTTACAATTGGGTGCGCCAGCAGTTCTCCAAAGTTATATATGTTATCCCCCAGTAAAGCAGAAAGGGAAAGGTCAAAAGCCAAATCCTGAAAACAAGAGAAGAACATGTACTCTTTAGTACAAATCATGCAAAACTTCATCTCAACATCAAGCAACTTGTTCAATCACAATAAAACATTTCACAATGAGAAACATTTGGTAAAACCAGGCCACCGCCTGGAGAATTGGAAGTCGGAAGAGATCTGCCAACTCATTTCAAAAGCATTAAGACTACAAAAAAAGAAGACCCCTTTACAAGGGCTTTATGATCTGTCCATAAATGAATAACCAATTTAAGATTTATAGTTCAAGAAATAACAGTATAATCAATAGTACAAACTCTCTAATTTGAATTCCCATGGAACAAGATAAGAAAACGATAGGTGAGTAATTTCAGCCTTACAAGTCTAATTTACTATTATTAACCACAAATTTTCCCATCATAAGAAAGATTAAATAACCTAAGATATTAATACAATTCCCCATAGCAAATTATATGATCCTACCTCTTCGTCAATGCTCGTTCTAGTCTAGTGGAACTTGGCCAATGCTTCTTGGTTCATGAGCTTAAACTGCATAATAACCAAAAGGTACGTCTACTACCAGCCAACTGACCATCTAGGTTTTACGGCATGACTCTCTCATGATATCATAGCAACCTTGAAAGAAATTTGGCACCAACATAGATGGTTGATAACAGGTTTCCGGACACTCATAAAAACTGTCAAATTTTTATGGAACATTCTTATGCTCCACAATAGACACCATTCTAATGTTGTCACGGCGCGACCATAGTGAGGCGCAAAGCGTGGCACGTGCCCCATTGAAGTGAAGCGCACACATTTTTTTTTATTTTAGAACACTAAAAAATACAATAAAAGTTATTGAAATATCTTAATCAATCATTTATTGTATAAATAGTCTAGAAAATTTGTAAAATTTAAAGATCTCACCCGAGGGGCTGCTGGGCTAGACAACGACAAGTAGTCCATAAAGGAAGATCAGTGCTAGCCTAACAATGAATTGTTTGATGTGATGAGAGAGGAAAAATGTGTAGAACAATTTACAAGAAATAAGTTGCAAAATAAAAGAGCTCACCTGAAAAAGGTAACTAGACTTTAGTATGGGAATTTCGTCAATATATGAAAATCATCGACAAAGACTAAATTGAATTATTAAAAAAGAGAAGACCATAAAAAAACTTGTCAATTAAATAATAACTTGAATTATTTGGTTGGCAATAAGTTATTAGTAATCGAGGGGTGAGGATCAACACCGATTGTTAAAGAATTAAAAGAGGGTCGAGAGATAAAAGAGAGTAAAGATGGAATTCTGAAAATAGAAGTTAAAGCATGCCACTGTGGTAGTAGGTTAGATTATGGTGCATGTTATAGTTTCACGATTACCAAAATATTAGAAAATTTTAAAACAACATAATGCAGTTAAAAGAATGTTCAATTATAGTAGATGTGAAATATTTTTATCTTGTGCTATCTATTCTTATTTTTCAAGTGATCAAATACCAAAATAACCACACACACAAAAAAAAAAAAAAAAAATCAATGACATGTATCATAATTAGAGTGATGTGTCATAGTAGAATAGTCAGAAAGACGATCCAATTGACAAAAAGTTGCAATGACCTAAAGTTAAATTTGGCCTAGTAATAATTTAGTATATACTAACTAGTTTTTTATTTCATAAGCGGAGTCATAAACGATTGTGGACAGATGTCATATGTTCAAATTATATAAGGGACTACAATATGTCCAAGATTTGGTGTCATACACACATAGTCCGATATAATTTGGACATATGGCATCTATTTGCAACCGCAACCGACGGTAAAATTTATGCGGTGTATAATATAAAATTTCTTACTTTTTCTTTCTACTTTGAATATGTTCACCATTATCGGGATAAAATTCGTTTGCTTGGTCCATAATGCACATATTATATGTTATTTTTTATTGTGTTAAAGGACGGCTCGTGAGAAACTGCACAGTGGTATACTGCTCAAATATATCCCTTTACCTTGCATCGAATTCCGGGCAGAGTTTTAACTTTCGCAATGCAATAACTTTAGTTTTTTTTATTTTGGGCGGTACTAAAACAATAAGAACTTATAAAATATCATCCAATTGAATTGTAAAAAAAAAAAAAATTGAAGTTGAATTATAATAGCAAGTGTGTCAAATTAAAAAGGTCTCTAGTCTAGTCTATAACCTTTGTTTCATAATGAAAGCTTCATATAATTCTAAACTTTACAGTGTAAATTTAAGAGAGCATAAACAATACAATTTCCTACAACTAAACTACATAAATGAAAGTGACACCAAACTACAACAAAACCTTGGACATTTTGTAGTCCCTTATATAATCTGAACATATGACATCGTTCCACGATGACTCCACTTATGAAATAAAAAAACTAGTAAGTATATACTAATATTATTACTTTGCCAAAATTAACTTAGGATATTGCAACTTTTTGTTAATTGTATGTCATTCTGACTATTCTACTATGATATATCTCTCAAATTATGATACATGTCTCTAGAAATTTTTGGCAATTTGGTATCTGATCACTTGAAAAATAAGTTTAAGCACAGGGAAAAAAACCATTTCACAGCTAGTAATAGTTGAACATTCTTTTAGATTGAGTATGTTGGTTTAAATTTTTCTACAATTTTACAAAAAAAATTATCATAGAGATGCCAATAGAGTAGTAGGTTAGAGTAGGGTGCATGTTACAGTTTCATGATTACGCCAAAACAAATTAAAACCTAAAGTTCATGTTAGGTATCATGAGATGGAGCCTCAATGTACCATGATCCAAGCTCCTCGTGCCAAATGGCACGCGCCTCAATGCGCCATTGATGACGCTGCACCATTCTGGTGGAAGAAAGATTGGATGATGACGACCATGAAGAAATAACATAAGAATGTTACCCACTGGTGTTGCCAATCTATCACAAAATCACACAAGCTCCTACAGCCTACTCGTAACTTTTTCAGGCAAAGAATTTTACTAAACGTTCTCTCTACTAAATTCTGTCCAATAATTTGCATAGTGAAGAGACTCCACCGCTGCTTTGATGTTCTATAGTTGCTAACAGATGTCTATGACTCATGAATTATGACGCAACATAGACTATATTTGCAAAAACTCCATGCAGGCCTACATGATACAGCAAAGAAACCCTTGAGCAATTTTGATGAGTCTAGTCTTTAGTGATCATGCAAGACATCCTGACAGCAACTCTACCTAAAATTGACAGCAAGAAGATGCCATTAAAGTCCACAGTTTGAAGAGTGACTAGAGTCATAACTCAGTTTAGTCTACATGTCCTAAATCAGGAAGCATATGCTGCAGTACCTCAAAGCCCTAATGAAGACCTTCCTAAAAAGGCATACACAAATTCCCTTAAGGGACTAGAAGAAAGCTACTTGAAGCTTTAATTAGAAGAGTCCTCTAAGAAGTGAACTTCAATTCCTTGAATTAAGAGCCGCTTCTGGGTAAATCCTTGTAGATCAATCAGCATTGTAATTGCCATAAGAAGAGGAATGTCAGCAAACTCCACATTTGTATTAAGAGAGAATAAATCTCCCCAGAATAACTCACCAGATAAATATGTACCACCTTCAGGCAAATCTCATAGAGGTAGAGGCAAAAGTTCATATTTCTAGCCTAAATATATATCTACGAGGACACCAATTCTATCTTTTAAATATTTTTGGTATATAATATTAGGACATGATGTTAGCACCACTTGTGGACATCAACACTTGTAGAAGAGGATGAATCAAACACTGTATATTGTGAATCAAGAGCAGAAAAACAGATTTATGAAGTTATAGAATGTCCGTAACCAAATTCAAGCAGTAAACTCCTTATATCCAATCCTAATTCTCTCTCAAACAAACTATTTGTCCCTAAAAAAGCATACCCGCATGTAGATGCAAGCTAGATTGTCAACTCACATATCATATTTTGTATCGATTTATTTGCTTATCGTATCGTGTATCGTATTTCACATCGTGCATCGTGCATCGTGTGACACAATAACTCTAGAAGCTAGGTCTATACTTCAAAATCCATATACAATCTATACTACTAAATCCATGTCCATATAAATCCACTATGAACATGATTCAATATCAATTTCTCTTTCCTTTTTTTTTCTTTCATAATCACAAGTCTATCTAGTTCCAGAATCAGATTCTTAAGTATACACTACATGACTAGTAAAAAAAACGATGCTACCTATCACTCTATATGTCTCGTATCGGATTAAGTGATAAGTAACGAAATGGTAGTATATCGTCGTAAGATACAAACAACATAGGATGCAAGATACATACAAAAATTCAAAAAGAGAAATCACTTAGTAAAGTCGGAGGACAACTATAAAGATTGCATCAAATAGAAAAACAAAATTCATATTCAAGATTTACATTTCAAAAGATGGCCATACCAGCTTGAATGCATCTGAAAGAGATTCCACTGTGACGTAAGCCAAGTAAAGAAGAGCACTCTTATAAAACTCGGCAAACTCTTGACGTGATTTATGATATTGAGAGGATATCCAATAGTAACTAGCATGAACAGAAGGATCAACATCAGTCATATTGTCCAGCGTGGTCTTTCCATCTTCTAGAAGTTTCTTACACTCCTTTTGATTCCCTTTTTCAAGATTTAATGCAGCAATTTGCATTTTGACATAGAGAATCGGCTCTTCAATTCGCAACTCCCTAGTATCACGCAGCTTTTCAATTACCCCTTCAAGATAGCTGATCGCAGCTTCTTTTTCTGAATACTGACGTGAGACTATCACAGCAAAGTGTGCAAGTTTAAGGAGATTGATCTTAGTCTCAAAGTCGGTAATAAAATTATGATAAAGCTGGATAAGTGCATCACCCGCCTGAAATTGTGGAAGTAGAATAGACCAATATTAGGGGGGGGAACAAGATATTAATTCAAACTAAAACATTGAGCATTCTATTTGGCATATTAACATGGGTCCTGTGGACATAATATACATTGATTACCAACAGAAACCGAAAAAGCCAATACAGGAAATGAGAAGAAGCACCAACTTAGGTACATCAGATATTGTTACATAAAAGTCAAATGAACTGAGGCATCCCTCAATAAATAAGCAGAAAGAATAACTTCCTGAAAGAAGAAACATATATTTAACTAATATATACAAATAAACCAAGGTATTCTCGTATATAGAACATTGTTTTAAAACCAACTAAAACAGAGGCTCGTGTATAAGTTATTGGTACTGAAGTATTCCAATAAAACTATATTTATAACCATACTCTTTCATTCATGAAACTTTATGAAGAAGACACCCAAACAACAAAGAGGAGATATTTCTCTTACATTACTTAAAACTATGTCCAGGTACATGAAAATAGAAAATTTACAAAATTCAAAGGGCCTCAAAACCATGGTTACCAGTATCGGTCTCATACTCATATCGGACCCTTCTTAATTGGCAGTTTCAAGGCAGTTGCAGTCTTGGGATTTCACTGGTATCACTGTTCTAAAAATCGGCCTAGGTGGCGCATAGGCGCCGGGTGTCCGCCCAATGCTCGCCTCGCCCCCCCCCCCCCCCCCAACCCCCCCGCCCCCCCCAACCCCCCCGCCCCCCCCAACCCCCCCCCCCCCCAACCCCCGGACCTCCGACTATGATTGTTTTTGGGTTTTATGGACTTTCTGTAATTTTCAGTCGGTTTTTTGGGATTATTTTGAACCGCGGCCGCCTAGGCAGCCCGCCCGACTAGCGCCTTTTACAACCTTGGTTTGATTACCATGAATTATAGTTTCAGCAGTTCCAGTATCGGCTGATACCGTGAATTATACTCAAAACATAGAAGGAAGCATAATGGAAGAGCTGGGTTTAATTACTTTCAAGAAACAATAATTGTTTGAAACATATTCCAAACAAAATTTGGTGGTGTATGGTTTCATAATTTTACTTCATCACTAGAGTTTCAAGAACTTCACTAGCTCGACTTCTGTGACAATGGCATAAGATAAGAGAACTGCAACCACTCATTTTCTGTAGTAGAGTGAATGATCATCACCCTATGGCTAAAAGTAAAGTGGCTATCGTTAAAGGTAAGGCCGATTTGGCTTGAAGAACTTTATCAAAACTGCTTGAACTAGTGAATGTAGCCCAGTTCTTTAGTTTTGTTAGGACAAAATCGGGATATGGTCTGAGGACTCCTGATCCTGCTCACCTTCCTCATTGGCACCATCTCTTCTCCTTACGGAAAGTAAATTTAGGCCCTCAAGGACTGAACAAGGTGGAAATAATGGAGCACGTAAAGAAAAACTTTTTTGTAGAATGGTCAATCTATCCTAAGAAATAGGTTCAAGTCGAACAAGTTAGCTATGGGAGTCAACAAAAATTCCTTAATCCTGACACCGATTTATCCACAATATTACATGTCGAAATGTTTTTGCAACGTTTGCAGTATCAGTTTCGGTATTGGTTTCTGCCTTCCTAGTACCGGTTTCGGCAATTTTGGTGAGGTTCGAGGGATCTGGATCAGTCAGTTCCTATAGTTTTGACAGTTTCAGTATCAGCTCATACTGTAGACCTTGGTTTTTCCATACAATAAAAAGTTGGTTCACAGAAGAAGCTTCCAATGCAAAAAATTTACTTCTTGGGAACCTTGGGATGGACAGAGAATCCATAAGTAGCAAATTCTTGTTATAAACCCCAATGCTTGTACCTAGCTTTGGGTCCCTTAGACCTGATTTTACTTTCCAAAATAGGAGGGGCATTGCTGAGATGGAACTGTAAGTATCATCTAGATTTCCTAAATCATATGACCTGCTCCCGCAAAAGAAATGAAGGAACTAGACTTCTTCCATCAAGGTCCAAGAAGTTCTGCCCTTATTGTGCAAGCCAAAAACAATTCTTACAGCATGTGTCCTCACATGTACTTGCACAAATCACTAAAATGAATGCTCCGAAACTTACAGCATGGATAGCACCTTACCACACATCTAACACATCATGATTTGCTTACGAGTTTGCCTTTGCTTTGCTTCCTCCAATTCAATCTTAAACATTTAATCTTGATTAACTAAATGTTCCAGGATTTCCTTTCCAATAAATCAACTGAACTAGGGCGTCCTAATGCCACGAGGCTCCCGCCTACGCAGGGTCTGGAAAGGGTCAAGTTGTACGCAGTACTCCCATAAATATGAAGAGTGTTTCCGTGACTCGAACAAACGTCATCCAGGATGCAAGCAACAAGCCTTACCGGCACACCAGAGGACGTCCTCTAATAAATCAACTCAACAACCCTTTTCACTGTACTAAACTAAGAATCCTCCTCCTGGCCAGTATAATGTTTCGCTTGATCCAATTCAATATAACAGTCCTTGCCATAAATTAACTACTAACTCCCTGTTTACCAACTCCCATGTTTACAAGACCAAAAATAAACTGAGTGAGTCCAAAATGGAAAGAAAATAAATGTCATCCCACAAATTGGCCAATACCTATCACATGAATGCCATGAACCATCTTGCAGGGGCACAAATGCAACACAGACATTGTGACATGGACATGGCATCGGTTTTGGTGTGCCATAGTGTATTGTATTTGGGAGTGTATGTGTTGTGTGTGATACCTCTGATTTTCTAAGTGTCACGTCGCTCCTTAAATCTTGGTCAAGTATACTCGCATCAGTTATTTTGATAAATGACCATAAAAATAACTTTTTCACTTCTATAGCTTACAAAATAGAGGTCTTGTTACCACATGACATGAAAGAAGATCTGATTAAAACTCGCTATTCTAAAAGGTGGTCTAGGCGGCGCCTAGGCGCTAGGCGTCCACCTAGATCCCCCGACATCCGACTATGCATGTTTTGGGATTTTATGGACATTTTCAATAGATTTTTTTGGATTTTATTTATTTATTTTTGAACCGCCTAGATCTAGGTGGCCGCCTAGACGATCGCCTAGGCAGGCTAGGCGCTAGATGGCAAGTGCCCGTCCGACTAGCGCCTAACGCCTTTTACAACCTTGTTAAAACTTCATCTTTGCTTCGAACATTCCTAACCATCTTAACTAAGAGTTCCCCAAAATTACCAAATCAAAACATTAATCTACGAGAATCAACCAAAAACCCAAGATGGCAGAGGAAGGGATAGGGACTACTTGATGGTAACCAAAAAACAATTTTGGTAACCAAAAAACAATTTTGGTAACCGGAAAACATTTTTTCCGCTCAAAACTTACACAAGAGAGAATCTTACTCTACATTGTACAGGTACAAATACGGTATACCAATGAAGACGGACATGTCCTATACATGTACAAGGCACTGGTTTTCGGAGCATCCGTGCTTCCTGGAGATCTATCACAACATGCAAGAGTCATCTCGCTAAAACTTCATCTTTGCTTCAAAATACCATATCAAAAACCTTAAATTTACAAGAATCAAACTAAAATCCATAGACCTAGATGGAAGAGGAATGTATGGGGACGATCTGATCAAGCTTTGAGGCTTAACTAGTGCCACCGCTTCTTATGGTAACCACAAAACAAATTTTGTGGTTACATAACTTACACAACAGAGAGCACCTTGCTCTATGTTGCACGGACACGACATGTCCGATACGTTTCCGACAGTCGACACAATGCGACACGGACACGGCACTGGTTTTCGGAGCGTGATGTTATAACGTGTAATTCCATCTTTGCTTCGAATTGGCAAAACAAAGACCCTAAAGTTACGAGCATCGAACTAAGAAATCCACAAACCCTAGATTCAAGAGGGAAAGGATCATGACCTGGACGACGGCGAGGGCGACGAACTGGTCGAGCTTGAGGGTGAGCTGGTGCCAGAGCTTCTTCTGGTACAGATCCGCCAAAGAATTGTACCACTCGGCGAGCTCCGGCCGCGCGCTGCTCTGGGCTTCCAAGTACTGGAGCGCCATTGGAGACCGATCGAGAAGAAAATCGATCGATTCGAAGAAAAGAAGAGATCGAGAGTGAAGAAAGAGAGAAGAAAAACCCTAAATTTTTTGGTCCCCTCTTATTTTGGCAAATTATAAGGGCACAGCTCTTTTTACTCGGAGCTGTCCAAGTGACTGTTTCCCATTATTTACAAGTTTGTCACTGAAAAAATTACTCAGGGCTATCCAAGTTATAGGTATAAAAGTTAACTTTTTTTTTCCCTTTTCTTCCTCACTCTCCATTCTCTCTCCCTCTTTCTTCTCCAAACCCTAGGTCTGGTCCCCACACATTTTTCAACCCCACATTTCTCGAAACCCTAGAAGAATCTCCAAGAAAGATTCCTAGAATATTCGGTACGATGACGTCCGCTAAACGACAAAATTTCTGAGATTTTTTTTAAAGTAATCTTATATTTTGTCCCAATGTAGAAATTATGGAAGAAAGTGGATCACGTCTATCAATCGAGGAACCCGGAGCTTCCGAACAACACGACAAAACACCCGAAGAACTCTCAGTAAATTTTCGACCGACTGCTACGCATTCGACTGTACAAGAGGACTGCCAGACTTTCTGGCAGTCCATAGAACAGAAAGGACTGCCGTATTACGCGGCAGTCTATTTGTACAACTAGTGTAAAATTGGACTGCCGCAAAACATGGCAGTCGAAGAAGTATCGAGGACTGCCAGATTATGCGGCAGTCTATATGTAGAAATACTGTATAGTTGGACTGCCAGACATTCCGACAGTCCATAAAACACGTAGGACTGCCACATAACTTAGCAGTCAATGTGTAGAACTAGTGTTAAGTAGGACTGCCAAACTTGCTGGCAGTCTTTTAAACACGTAGAACTGCCACAAGAATTGGCAGTCTTTGTTAAGAAGTAGTGTAAAACGGGACTGCTAGATTTTCTGGCAGTCTGTAAAACACGATGGACTGCCAGAATGTCTGGCAGTCCTGTTGTACAGTCCTGAAGGAAGGGCAATTTTCCTTGTAATTTTGGTTGTAATTGTGATTGGCAAATTTTTTTTGAAATTAAATGTAGGGCCCACCACCTCCTATTTCCGTTGACTTGAGTAATATATTCTCAACGGATGTCGCATTTGAATCTTATGAAGAAGCATTAGAATGGTGCAGACAAGTTGGAAGGCAAGTAAACACAGTCCTTGTCATTTCACGGTCATTACGAGGCCCGTCGTGTCGTAAAACTGCTGATCTTGGATGCGAAAGAGGTGGGACATTTAGGCTTCATCGAAAGAAAGAAGAATGTGGCCAGAAAAAAGTCCCGGAGAAGGCGGTCAGGTCCAGAAAGTGCGGTTGTCCTTTCAAGATTGTGCTTGTCTCAAGAAAGGATAGAAAGTGGACAGTTGATGTCAGAAATAGGATGCACAATCATGCGGTGGCGGAGACACTTACCGGTCATCCCTATGCCGGAAGGTTGAACGAACAAGAGAAGAAGTTAGTTGAAGAAATGTCCTGCTCCAGAGTCGCCCTGAAGCAAATTTATTCCGCGGTGCGCCAGAAGAATGAACATAACAAGTCAACAATGAGGACAATCTACAATGCACTCACGAGATCGAGGACAAATACCCTAAGAGGAAGAATGGCGATGCAACAAGTTATGAAGTTACTTGCCGACAATCACTATGTGGAGTACCATAGAAGACATTCGTCGTCCAATAAAATTACCTCTATGTTTTGGGCGCATCCGGAGTGTACGCATTTGGCACGGTCCTTTGCCGATGTCTTGGTAGCTGATTGCACGTACAAGACTAACAAATTCAAGATGCCACTCTTCCACATTGTCGGCTTCACGTCAACGGGTAAATCATTTTCAGTTGTATTTTGTTTTTGAAGAATGAAACAGTAGATGACTATACATGGGCATTGAACAAATTGAAGACACTTTACACTGGACACAAAGAGCCGTCTGTTTTTGTCACCGATCGAGAATATGCATTGATGAATGCTATAGATATTGTATTTCCTCATGCTCGTAGACTACTATGTACATGGCATATTAATCGAAATATTCAAGCACAATGCAAGAGCCGGTTTGAAAAAGTAGACGGCAAACTTGATATTGACCGCTTCACAGAATTCTACGACGATTGGGGCCTTGTTTGGCGAGCAAGTACTGTAGACGCTTTTGATAAAGCGTGGTTGGAGTTCAAAGGGAAGTGGGAAAGTAGCAACAAGCCATGTATATCTTATATCAAAGACACATGGGTTGATCATAAGAAGATTTCGTCTTAGCATGGACGAATAAGGTGAAGCATTACGGCACGACCACTACAAACCATGCCGAAGGTTCACACTCAAAACTGAAGAAATATATACGTTCATCGGTCGGCGGTTTTGTGTCAGTTTGGCAGTCGATTAATCTAATGACCAACTCGACGGTGAACGAGATCAAGGCTTCATTTTAGCAGAGCCTGAATATTGTAAAGCACGAACATAGGAAAGAGAAGCTTCTGTCTGATTTAATCCATGTATTGTCTCACTATGCTTTGGGGTTTATATTGGAAGAGATTGCTCGGGCAAATTCAGTTGGTGTTGATACCGAAGCCTGTGGTTGTACACATCGACATTCTCTCGGGCTTCCTTGTGCTCATGAGATCAACGAATATCGACGTCAAGGCAGACCTATTCCAGTAGTGGTCGTTGACCAACGTTGGAGACAATTGTCAGTTATACCTATGGTGGAGAGTCACGACGATTTTTTTTCCTTGCCAGAAGTTAAACTTCTTCATGCAAGATGGTGTGCTGCCCTAGAACCTGAGAAGAAGTCTATTGAACGTAAAATTCGAGAACTTGCCCACCCGGCAAGCAGTGATGTGCAGGAGCCATCTGTTGTCGTTGCCCCGAAGGGTAGACCAGCAAGAAGACTTACAAGAACACAGAAGAAGAAGTTCGAGTCCACTAGAAGAGAACTATCATTATTTGAGCATATTGAAAAAAGCATGGAAAGGTTCGTTTGTCCAAAGCGGAGCGACAAGCTTCCTATTCAACGAAAGAAACAGAAAACAAGCGTTGGTGTCACCTTCGACATGTACATTCATATATTTAATCCTGCAATACGGGAGTACATTTGGTCTATTGAAGATGTGCCTAAAGATGGACATTGTGGGTACCACGCCCTTGTAAGACATCTAGGCTACTCCGTTAAAGACGGATGGAGGCAGGTTAGAGCAGAGCTGTACGAGGAGTTGGAGTCTCATCTTCCCTTCTACAGCAAATTACTAAGCCCAGATACAGCTGGAGAATTATTGACAAGCATTCCCTGCGCCGATCAGACTACTGGAGAGGAACATTACATGGATATTCCTTCTGCTGCATATCTATTCGCTAACAGGTACAATATACCTACACATTCTTACTAACGTGAGAAGTTTGATACATACTTATACTGTATTTGTATTCGCCTACAGGTACAAGATCCCACTTATCGTTCTGTCGAAGAGAAGTAACAACACTTTCTTCCCAATTACCGCTCCTCCGGCAGACTACACTATGTGCACTCTACATGCCATTGGACTTGATTATAATCACTTCATCATCCCGCGGTAAAAAAGGCTGTGCCCTTATAATTTGCCCTTATTTTTTTCTGTCTTTCCTCTTCCTAATATTAACTTCTTCTTTTTCTTTTTCCTTTTTTTTATTTACTTTTTCTTTCTTTTTCTTTTTCTTTTTTCTTTTTTTACTTTTGAGTTATTTTAAATTACAACTTGATACTCTCAACTATTCAAAATTTTTAACTTGATACCCTCAACTGTGATATGTACTAACTTAATACCATATCTCAACTAATATTTTTAAGTTGATACCCAAAAAAGAATTTATTCCTAAAATACCCCCACCCCTACCCCTACCCCTTGGCTGCTACTCCTCAACCCCCCCTCCCCCAACCCTCGACGACCATTACCAACCACCACCACCCCCCCCTCCCACGACCATCCCCCTCCCTCCCTTCAACCCGGCCCCGACACCCCCCTCCCCCATGGCTGCTACTTGCCCCCCACCCCCCGACGGCCATCCCCCCATCCTCTCCCCTCGGCACCGACCACCCCCCTACCCAACCCCGGCCCCGACGACCCCCTACTCGGCTCTGGCCCTGCTCCCGCCGCCCGATCGTGCGTGCTCGCCGTCCGTCGACCACCCGCAGCGGAGAGGGGGGGGAGGGGGGGGAGAAGAGAAGGGGTAATTTGGTCCAAATTTTTTTCAGGGTACCAAGTTGGTACCTATAAAAGTTGAGGGTATTAAGTTGAAAAAATGTGGTAGTTGAGGGTATAAAGTTGCAATTTAGCCTTAGGGTTATTTAGTAATAGCGTCTCCCATATATATGAATATTATATTTTGGGTCTCAAGAATGACCAACGTTAGAGTTTGGATCTCAAAATCACTGTTCACGTAGGCTAATGAACAGTGATTTCGAGACCAAAACTTTAACATTGGTCATTTTCGAGACCCAAACCATAATTTTCATATATATGTGAGACCCTATTACTAAATATCCCTTATTTTTACTACTAAGAGTCCTTTACATTTTCAGCCTTCATCGCTTGCTTTTTTTACATATTGTGGCTACATTTGTGGGGCCCACTTTCATATATGTTCTGGTCCGTCAGAATTTTGAAAACACTATTATTATTATTATTGTTCATTTTATTTAGGATTCAAACACAGAAAATGATTTTCCTTCAGCGAACCAAATCTACGAGCTCAAAAATGTGGGAGAAGATAGTTTCTCAACCCATCCTAAGACCATATCTAATGGGGATTTCTAAAATTGAGTTTTTATCACACTCCTACTTGTCATTGTACTTTAAGAAAAATTTTATTCTAGTTGGTAGAGTTTATATATAAAAATTGCACACACACAAAAACTCTCTCAAATGGTTCTTCATTTATATCATAGATGACGATCAATTTAATGATGGGGCGTCAAATATTAATTGGTATAAGAGATGGAGAATTTCTATGAGACCCTGATTGGTTCGAGGAATCATGGGGTTGAAAAAGAAAAGTCATTAGTTTCCTATGGTTGGGTGCCAAAAAATTGAGGAGAAAAGAAAAGAGATTCCAATGGAAAACAAAATTATAGAGGAAAATGGTTCCATCCATTCAAGCAAGGATTCAGTTTCTCACCTTTAAGTATTCACTTTTCCTTCCAATTTCATTGACATTTCCAAATCCCATAAAGGAAAATCGATGGGAATTATAATTTTCCAATGGAAATGAAACACCAAGGAATTGATTTCCTTTCCTTTCCTTTTCGCGAACCAACCGAAACCTGAGAATTTGTACATGTAGAAATTCTCATAGAAACTCTCCACCCTACATCACCGCTATATTATAGATATTAGGATAGAAATCTCCATTTGGAGGTGTGTTTTTTCTAAAATAGATTTCTACCATAGAAATAAGGGAGATAAAACCCTCATTGGAGATAGCACACCTCTCAATGGTGGTTTTTATCCCAATTTATATCCTAGGTAGAAAAAACACCTCTCAATGGTGTTTCTATGAGGGTCATAAAAATTCTTTCTCTTTTATGACAATTATTATTAGGTCCTACACCATTAGATTGATCCTTTTATTTTGTAACACCTAGGATAGAAATGAAGAATCATTTGAGAGTATTCTGTGTGTGTGTCATTTATATGTAGAAACTCTTCCAAATAGGATAGAAATTTCTTTAATGTACAATGCCAAGTAGGATAGAAACTCAATTTTAGAAATTACCATTGGAGATGACCTAAGAGCATCTCCAACCCTATTGTCTTGTTAAGTGTTGTGAGTCTTAGGTGGCATGAGACACAAAACAATGTCTTTCTTAGGTGGCAAGATTATATTCACAAAAGCCAATGAGATAGAAAAGTCTTCTCCAATGTAAAAGTATTAAAGAGACAATAAAATGTATTTTTTCCAACTTCCAAGACGACAACTCCACTTGTTCATTTTTTATAAATATTTCTATTCATAATTGATGATGTGGAGACAAAGCCATTATGAAGTGCATTGTTTAGATCTAGACAACCAATTTCACATTATCCTTGCCATGTCAACTTCATGATTTATTCTACATTTGCATTATAGAATTTTTTTTTGAAATGAAAGCTTGTCATTCCTATGTGGCAACCATTTTTTTCTAAACTCACAATAGGGTTGGAGATGCTCTAAGAAGCTACAAAGGACGGAGAGTTTCTATGAGGGTTTGCAGAGTTAAATGGGGTTAAGTGAAGAAAAGTTAAGTGAGAGGGAGTAGAGTTAATATATATAACCTTACTTGATTTGAAGGAGAGTTAAGTGCGGTGTGTTTAATCAATCTTGCTTGGATTGGAGATTTTGAGTAAGAGGAGTATTAATAAAAATACAATAATTACCCAAATATCTTTATTACATGTCCTAAAACTAAATTTGATTAACATTTTAATTAGAACTTGTCAAATATCTTCACAAATGAGAAAGCTATGAAGCAGCATGTTGAAAACAAAAAAAATAGAGAAAATGTCATGATATTTATAGGACAAATAAGGGGTATAATGACTTTTAAAAAAAAAACCCTCAATTTTCCTCATTAACCCTCTGATTTTAGAGGTTGAAAAAAATAGACAAAAATAATTAAATAAACCCTCACTTAGCCCTCTATAGCCCCCTCCTAAACCCTACTCTCAAACCAAGCATGATTTTTATTTTTTCTCGCTTAACTTCACCTCACTTAACTCTCTTAACCTTCAATCTAAGCAGACCCTGAGGATTTCTAACGTACAAACTCTCACATAAATTCTCCATCTCTAATAGCAATTAATATGGGTTCCACGTCATTAAATTGATCTTTTCATTTGTTGCCACGTAGGATAGAAATGAAGAATCATTAGAGAGTGTTTTTTGTTTGTGCAACTTCTATATTGAAACTCTACTAACTAGGACAAAAGTTTCCTTAAAGTGCAATTCCAATTAGGATAGAAACTCAATTTTAGAAATCTACAGTGGAAATGACCTAAGAGCATCTCCAACCCTACTGTGACTTTGAAACAAAGTTGTTGCCACATAGGAATGACAAGTTTTTATTTAGAAAGTGCTTGTCCAATACAAATGTCAAATAAATTATAAAGGTGACATGGCGTGACATGGAAAAGACATTGTGAAGTTGGTTGTCTAGTTCTAGACAGTGCACTTCACAATGAATTTACCTCCACATCATCAATTATGAATAAAAAAGTTTATAAAAAATGGAAGAAGAGGAGTAGTTACATTGAAAGTTGAAAAAAGTACTTTTTTGTTGTCTTCTCAATATTTTTATATTGGAGAATACTTTTCTACCTTATTGTCTTTTGTGAATATAATTTTGCCACCTATGAAAGACATTGTCTTGTGTCTCATGCCATATAAGAATCATAATACACACGGGTGGCCCTGACCCAGGGCTGGCCGGACGACGGTCTAGTGCCCCAGACGAAAGGAGACATCAACATGAATCTATCTACAATAGAACTAGTATATATCATGTGCCATTCTTTACAAAAAATATTATGATTTAGTGGTTATAATGTTACATTTCTACTTTAGAGGTCCTTGGTTCAAATCTTTGTGGAATAATTTTTGTATATTTATATATATATTTTACATTGTGTATGGGGGGGCCATCTTGGAAGTTTCGCCTCGGGCCCCCATCAGCTCAGGACCGGCCCTAATAATACATAACAAGACATCGCCTCGGGCCCCCATCATCTCAGGGCCGGCCCTGACAATACATAACAAGACAATAAGGTTCGAGATGTTCTAAGGATTCACTTTTTCTTCCAATTTTTCTAACCTTTCTAAACACCGAAATTTTTTTGATGGAAATATAGATTTTTTTAAAGTAAGAGAAAGAACAAAAAAAATAATTTTCTTTCATTTTCTTTCGGCGAACCAAACAAGACATAAGTGTGTAATTATAAAATCACAATCATAATGTTTTCAAGCGAAACATAATGATCCATGATTCACTAGAATTCTAATCTTGAAGCTGAAATCATTTTGTATAATTATACATTATGTTCATAACACTCATTTTGTATAATTCTACATTATGTTAACCATGATACTATCCACCAAAAAATTAGATATAGTCTAGTTCGAATAAAACATGTAATAGTTGTTGGTGCTCTTAATTTCTTGACATGTTGAGATGCCTAGTGAAGTTTAGTCCCAAACGGAAAGTGCACCATGAGGTATCTCAACATATACACTTGTATGTATTGTTGGGATATGCACATGGGGTGGTGACCCTAAGGAGGGAACCATTTGGGTGATTTTACTAGGAGGTAAGGATAAGGCTCCATGGTAAAGCATTCATGCTTTTTGTTTTTGGGAAATTTATTTCCATGGGAGCTAAGCCCCGTAGGGGCTTAGCGACTCAGACTCAGACTCAGACTCATGAGGCGTAATGTGGCATTTTGTTGGCGTACTTTGCATTTAGCACGTCAGCATCATCGCCGATTGAGCTGCCAGGTTGCGTACACAGATGCGCGCCCAGTGGTGCGCCTAGTTGCGTGGGTGGTATAGGGTGCGTAGGGTGCACATGGCGTGTAGGTGGCGTAAGTGGCTCAGTGTGCGTTCTGCTCGCGGTAGGCAAGGTGCACGGGGTGCACGAGTGGCATAACTTGCTACAGATCGTGCTTCCGACATGATATGTACGGTTACTGCACGTTCGGAGTGGTTTTTACCACGTCCCAAACATTATGCAAATCGGACAGTTGCCACTCAGGCCTATATAAGGTCTTTTCTCTCCACAGGACGGATACATAAGAGTACATAGAAAGTAAAAAAAGTTTACAAGTGTTTTTTAACACAAGTAAACAGAGGTTGTGAGAAAGAAGAGAAGCTTCGCTCCAACGTTGCTTTTGCACGGGAGTCCGTGTACGATCCGAGGAGTCAGAAGAGCAGGAGTGTTCCAAATTTCTCTGACGAACTTGTTGGTTCCTGGAAGCTATTCGTGTGGGGCGAATGTAGCTTTGAGCAACGGTGATCATTCATCCCAGCAGGAGATCTTTCATCTATCGCCTGTCAACTTTGCTACTGCTAGCAATTCGGATTAGTACCTTCTTTTTAGAAGTACATCATTCGGTTGCTGTAACAAAATCCTTTTTAAGATCTTCGTTTACCAGAATCCTCCAAGGATCTCTGTTACGCACCTTCCCTGAAGTGTTGCGTTGAAATATTATTATTACAATTGTTTCACCTTCTCAGTTTTCTATCGAAAAATTTGTGCCCCGGTACTAACAATCTCAAAGCTATATTGCTACGATGGAAAACTTAATGCTTTACTCCTCAATACTGACTTTTGTAAGTTAGAAAAGTTTGATGGAGAGCATTATCAAGTCTGGAAGAGGAAGGTTTATCTCACTCTTCAACTCATAGACGTTGATCATATGCTTCTCGAAGAGGAACCTACTGTTCCAGATACTGGGTCTGCTGCCGCAATCACTACGGCTACTAAACTTCAGGCCAAGTGGAGAAGGGAGAATAGAATTTGTAGGCTGCTTATCCTGAATGCTATGGAGGATTCCCTAGCAGAATCCTACAATAAGAAGACTATTGCCAGAGACACATGGGAGTCTCTAAAAAAATTGTACGAAGAAGACAAAAACAGGAGCAAGATATTTGTGGTTGAAAATATCACAAATGGCTCTTTGAAGACGAAAAGTCCATGCTGTCGCAGGTGAAGGAATTCCTGAAACTGCGACAGAAGCTGGAAGACGAGACGATGCCCCTCCCCGATAAGTTTGTTGTTGGAGGGATTGTCTCGAAGCTCCCTGCTGGATGGAGCAAGTTCTATACAAACATGCATAGAAAGAAGCTTGAGATCAGTCTTGAAGATCTCTTGCATAAAATTTATGTTGAGGACCAGATGCGGTCTCAACTGAAAGTGGATACACTGTCCAAGCAATTGGTGTCAAATCCCTATTTTTGAAAATAGTATTTGACTGTATTTGTGTATTTGGAGGATTTTTGAAATTTGGGTATTGTTAAAATTTTAATGATATTTCTTGAGGGTGAACTTTATTCACATTATTATTCTTGCCACTATTATTAATATCATTGTTATTATTATTATTATCATTTTAATTTTCCTATACCTAACCCCTCACATCACTCCCCCTCACCCCTCTCTCCACTCATTCACTCCCTCTCTCATTCTCTCTCCCTCTCAGCATGGAGAGCAGACCCCTAACCTCGCCTTCTCATCTCTCTCTTCCGTACACTATTTCTCTCCCTCTCTCAGCTCTCACTAACCCTAACCCTAGCTTTCTCGAGCTCACCTCTTCCCCTCGTCTCCGGCCTGTAGCCGCCGCCACTACCGCCATGGCGACCACCTCCATCGTCGCCGTCGCCTCCCTCGCCACCATCGCCTCCATTTCCGGCCGCCTCCGCCGCCCTCACCCGCGAGTGTCGCCTCCACTTTTGCCGTCATCGCCCCGTCTCCAGTCGCGACCACCGCCTGCGCCACCATCTCCCACCACTGCCACCTCCATCCGCCACCCTCGCCGTGGTCGCCCTCGTCTCGAGCCCTCACCACCGCCGCCCTCGTCGTCGTCGCCATCTTCTCCAGCCAGCGGGCGCAGCACCGCCACCGCTGTCCTCCTTTCTCCACCAGTAAGCCGCCCGACAACTCCTCTGCCCCCTCCTTTCTCTTCTTCTCCGGCGACCCTTGCCGTTAGGGCTTGCCCGCCGCCGCCGAGGGTTTCCAGACCGCCACCCCTCTCCTTTCTTGTTCTGTGTGCGTCTAGGGGCGTGTTGCCTCGAGCAGCGGGATGCCTTGGGCCCTACGCTGCTCGAGTTTCGTGTTGCCTCGATCCGTGTTCAGCCTCGTTATGTGTGCCGTCGTGTTCTGTGCCGTCTTCGATTTATGTGCTGCCTTGATCAGTGTGCTGCCTCGTACAGTGTGCTGCCTCGAGCAGCACACTCTCGTTCTTCGTGTTTCTCGGAACACGTGTACCTCAAATTATGTGTAGCCTCGATTTTTGTGCACCTAGATTCGCGTGTTGCCTCGGGCAGCGGGACGCCTCGAGCCCCGCGCTGTCTCGGGCACCGTGCTATCTCGGTTTGTACGTTGTCTCGATTCTCGTGTCTCGGCCTTTATGCCTATCTCGTGACCCGTACCGCCTCGATTTACGTATACATACCGATTTACGTGTTGTATCGATTTGCGTGTCACATTGTATTTTGTGTTGCCTCGATTTGCGTGCTCGCTCCGATTTGTATGCCGCATTGGTCTTTGTGTCGTCTCGATTTGCATACATGTCTTGATTTGCGTGTCGCGTTGATTTGTGCGCCATTCCGAAATTCATGATTTCCTCGATCTACGTACGTATCTCGATTTACGTACACGTTGTCTCCTGTTTATCTCGATCCTCTAGTCATTTCGATTCTTGTTCGTGTCTCGATATACGTGCATGTCTCGGTTTGCATGCCCGTATCGATCCGCGTGTCTCGGTTTTTGTGCTAGATCCCTGCACTACTTGCGGGACCCACACGGTATAGCCTCCTGCCATCCTCCGTGCTTTCTATTATTATTTTATTATTTAATTCTAATGATCGCTTATTGTGTGTTCTAAGGACCTCGATGGACGTGCTAGCCTGGATCCCGATCGTCGAAGACTTGCTTACCTAATCGAGCCCTCTAGGCAAGTATCCCTTGCTCATCGATGGCTCTTGTCCTCTCTCCTGGATTTTATTTCATTTAATTAATTTGTACTTGTAAATTTTATAACCATGATTAGTGTAGCCTAGTAGTAGAACTGCCATAATAACTTAGGATAGCTTGGTCCGATACTGGGATAGACCGTATCGGACAACTCGGATGGGTCATCCACACCTCCGAGGACACGAGCACGACTCACTTGTACGGATTGTCCCCGTATGCCTCGTGTCCGACTCGCGGTCGGGTAACGCTTGGCGAACTATTCTTGTGGCTGTGATTGTGCTTGGGTTAGAACCATGGACATGCTGTAATGCACCATGCGAGGCAATTTTTTGTTATATGTGTTGGCTTGGCGTCCAGTACGCATTGTAGTGCTGCTGGAGGCCGGGACTTAGTGGTCTCGGGTTCGATTGGTTTCCAGTACACATCGTAGTGCTACTGGAGGCCGAGACTTAGTGTTCTCTGCTATCGATTTGTTCCCAGTACGCATCGTAGTGCTGCTGGTAGCTGAGACTTAGTGTTCTCAGTCTGCGATTCTGCGATTCTGCGGCGGGTTGTGCCGAGTGGTTTTAGCCCCAATTCGTAGGGTGCTCCCATCCAGATTACAAAGGAGACTCTGTCGGTTTTTTTCAGAATTCCCAGTTGGGAATTTGGTTCGAAGGATTAGGCAGAACCAATCCTTTGGTTTGCCGAACTGGGCTCGTACATGTTCACCTTGGCATAGTTTACCTGATCCCATTGCCTGCTAGATAGACTCCCGACTAGATTAGTTGCCTAGCGTCTTGACCTGTCTTGTCCGTCGGATAGCGTAAGGAGAGCAGTTCTACTCGGAAGACGGTCTGCAACCCTGGTCCTTATTTGGTTTAAGGGTTATGGATCTACTCCAGAGTGGTTCACGCAATCATTGCCACTTTTCCGACGGCATTTAATTATATTCTTGCTCCCTGATTATTCATTCTAGGAGTTGTCCTAGTATAGCCAGATAGGGCTGACAGTTGTCCTATATATCGGGATTGTGACCTTGGATATGTATGAGGATTGAGTAATATATGAAGTATGATCTCGGGATGTTCAGTTGGTAGACTCACGTGGATACTTGGATATTGCTGTCGATTTCTTTAGATGATGTTCGATTTCGATCAGATATGTGGGTTCCTAGATTTTGATTAATTGTTCGAGTGCTTCGCGAAACGAGGAGAATATCGAGGAGATTATTATATGATTTTTACTCGACTTCCCAAATGCCCAAAACCTGGTTTGATTGCTATGTCTTGGTAGTTAAGGGGCTCGTTTTCTAGTGGCTTGTGATCATTGACTTGGAGGATTCTTATGAGCCAGAGGGCCTAGCATTGCTTATAGTGATTAGCTTGGTATTTGGTTATTGACCTTCCTGACATGATATTGATTCCATCGTAGAGGGGTGACTCTTGATAGATTGATCTGGTGGATAGATCGACTAGATGATTGGAGCTCTAGGCTCCCATATATGCTTGATATGTTATTATAGTAGAGGTTCTGATCTTGTACTTGACCTGATATCCATGCCACGATGTGGGCAGATGACTTCTTGTGACTGACAGATTGGTCCTTGTCCCAGACCTGACTACTTGTATCCGTGCTATAAGTCCCGTTACCCTTTGAGGTACTGGCCCTGACCTTGCACTGCGGTGCCCCTTGTCTACTGACACTTTGAGGTGCTACTTCCATGATTATATTGCATTGCGATGCCATCTTGATATTCTAGCTATATTATATGATTACTTGCACGGGTATCCGGTAGTTGGCCTATAGTCTTAGCGTGGTCAGGATTACTTGTTTGCTTGTTGCATAACACTAAGGATGGATCACAACTGGGACTATAGGTGCCGAGGTTGATTCTTACTTAGCGTTCTCGTACTGAGGTACGACATCTAGGAGGATGATCATGTGACCACGGCATGTGATTCCGGATAAATGTATGGTTAATCTAGGCAACTTAAACTGGTAGAAGCATTGGGGAGAACGAAATTCCGAGTTCTTGCATTACCAGCCTTATCCCAGACATTAGTCATGACCTGCAGGATAGCCGCCACGGATATTGTTACCATTCGTACTAGTGGATGGCAATATCCGGCTACTTATGTACTATACATTATATACATGGCATGCTCGGCACGGTGGCCTTACGAGGGACTGGTGGTGACATGCAGAGCCCGATGGCCTTACGAGGGATCGGTGCTCTTCTTACATGCTATACTTGGCCTCGCTAGCCCTGCTGGGACGGCACGATCAGAGGATTCCCATACTTGCATTGTTGGGGTAACCCAACCTCCACATAGAGAGCCGTAGGCATTTTGAGTGGCCGCTTATTCTCCTAAATTGTATGGTTTGTTGCTTGCTAAGCTGGCTGGCCCGTAACGCTGTCCCGGTGCGGTAATTCATTCCCTTGTTCTTGTTTTATGTAGGGGTGAGTTACTGTTCCGATGACAGACTACGAGTTCCAGTTTGCGATGCAAGCATTAGTGGATGTTAGGATGACTGTGATGATTGTTGGTTACTTACATATTAGTAGTTGGATTGCTGCCTTATATTCTATAATCGTGCGTTGGTACCGCACGATCCTTTACCCTCATTACTGCTGTTCATACGTGTTATTCCTGTTATATATCATATCATGCTGGTTTTCTTCGCCCGTCCTTGAGCCTTCCTTTCTGGTACTTGCTACGGTTGGCCTGACCAATCCTGGATTGTTTCCAGATTGCCTGTGACCGACCCTGTGGATCTTCCAGACTTGACTTGGAGGACGTGCTTCAGTTCCTGATCATGAGGGAACTGTGTGGGAAGGTATTATGTCTATATTATTTCTTATTGTAGACTCTCTGATTTTTATACGAGTATTTCCTGCTTTCCATATGATTATCTCTCTTGATGTTGTTTTATTGTGATTTGCCTGTGGACATGAGATCGGATTTAGGCCATAGATTGATTGCATGCTAGGATACCCAGCAAGAATTGACAGCCGTCATCGCCGTATAGCGTATTCGTACCTTATACGGTGTAGCTGGCCTGCGTCCGTCCCCATATTCCGGTATTGGGGCGTGACAATTGGCTAACGCCAATATGGTTCATACGAGGGAACCAAGGGAAAAGCAGGCGGCTTCCCACAACAAGAAGAAGGACCCTGACAATTTGAAAGTCAAGGGGACTTCCTTCAAGCAAAAGAAGCCAAAGTCCCATTTGGCTTGCTTCAAGTATGGCAAGAAAGACCACTTCAAAAGTGAATGCAAATCAAAGACCAAGTAATCAGAGCAAGGAGAGCCTAGCAAGGTCTCAATGTGTCACTCCCCGTTCCCAGAATGCGTATTTTAATACGTATATTGCCTGAATATATTTATTTAGCATTTATCATGTAGTATCCTGTATTTAAATTCTTAATAACTTCATGTTAATTAATTATCTGCATTTTATTTTCCGCACTTTATTTTTCTGCAATTCTATTATCTGCTCTTTAAATTTTCATGTTAATTAATTAGCTGCTCTTTAATTTTCATGTTAATTTATTTCCTGTAATTTTATTTCTATATTTCTTCCTGTAATTTTATTACCTGCATTTTATTTCCTGCTTTAATCTTACTTTCGGGTTAGCCTTGTTGGACCCGTGCAACCCGACCCATTGGACCCGGCCCAACTCCCACCTACCACCCCTTCTATATTTAAAGCCACCCTCACCATTCTCTCTCCTCATTACTCATTCTCACCATTACTCCTCTTCTTCTTCTTCATTACTCTCTCCACCTACCAAACCGTAGGCAAGTGCCAACTTGCTTCTTGATGGATCCCCATTATTATTGTTCCATCATCCTCCTTATTTGATTCTTAGTCTCTTTAGTACTTAGCATTTTCAATTTCCATGGCTAATTTGTTGTAGATCTAAGTTTGTTACATTTTCGGATTTCTTAGGTTTTGATCTAGTAAACTTTGTTATCTTCAAGTTTTGATGGTTCCATGTTGTAGAGAATTTCGTTCTACCCAATTTTGACCTAAGAAAGTTCGAATTTGGACTCTGGATGAAGGTTTTATGGGACTTTGAAGCTTGGGTTCATGGTGTTCTTCTTCTCTGAAACTTGGAAAAGAAGAACAGTACTTGACTTGACCGCATGAATAAATCATGCGGCAAGTGATTCCCAGCCGCATGGACTTTCCCCACTTAACCGCATATGCGCCCTCGTCTTTCTTAAACCGCATGAACTTGTACTCCTTCTCCTGGCCGCATGGGCTTGACTCAGCCGCATAGGATTCCCAGCCGCATAGGACTGAATCCCTTTCTTGACCGCATGGATTTCTCTCCTAAACCCAGCCGCATGAACCAGACTCACTCGCTGGCCGCATGAGGTCCTGAACCTTATAAACCGCATGAACTCCCCCCCCGCCAGTCGCATAAGCAATCTCCTTGACCCGGCCGCATGGGGTTCGACTTGGTTGAGCCGCATGGACTCTTTTACCGCCAGCCGCATGAGTACCCTTTCCGCTGACCGCATGTGTCTTGTCTTTTTCGGCCGCATGAGCCCAATTCATCCTAGCCGCATGGAACATCCCTTCCGCTTGTCGCATGGGAGCTAGTCCCACTCCCCAGCCGCATAAGTTCCCGCCTCTTCAGCCGCATGTGCCTCTACCTCCTGAGCCGCATGAACCCGACTCCTTTCCTTGCCGCATAAGATCCACCCTGGCCGCATTAGACTTAGCCGCATGACTATTCTATAGCCCTGAATATTGATATTTTATTAGATATTATACGTCCATTTTATATCCTTACGCCTTTTGTCCTGAACTTGGTAAATTACGATTTGATTGACACGATTGAAATGAATTTTTATTTCCCGAATTTGGCAGTAATTAACATTGATTGTTATCTTGATTAATAATTGATCATGCCTTGTCACCATTGATAATAATTGTTAGCTTGACTAAAATTGATCATGCGTTCCTAGTTGGAACTAAAGAGGCTGGCTAGTCGTCTTATTGAATTGAATGAATGAGACACGTTCATGAAATGAACTATTGTAATCGACTGGCTAATCTCGAATATTGACATACAGGCACATGCAGGCTTCAAATTATTTATTTAATTATTTAGTTATTTTTCTACGAAAGAAGTATGTGTACTTTATGGTCAAGGCATGATTACCGTGGTTAGATTTGATTGTTGTATTACGCTATGTAAGACCTGCAACCTAACCGCACTGGTATCGTTGTAGAGTTGTGCATATCGTATCCCGTACGAAAGTACTCATTTGAATGACCATGATCCACGGCATGGGATTTCACTCAACGTAGGGACTATTAAGTTAAATAAAATAATGATTGCATGGAGAGAATGGATTCCCGAATTCTTACATGGCAGCCCCCTTGGAACGAGTAGTACCCGACGGGCCGGCTGGTTCCCACAGATACCGTAAATCTGCCACACGGGCAGGGAACAGTATCTGCTTTTATTATTATTGTATATTGTATATTGACGAGCGTCCTGCTAGGACTCGTCTAATTCATGCATGGGCCAATTGATTGACTGGATAGACTAGCCTTGCTTGCACATAGTAAGAACTGAGGAATCCCTAATTGCATTATTCCAGGATAACTTGGAACTCATAATAGCAAGCCATAGGAGTTGATTGGCCGTTCAAGATGATTTGTTTGTGCACTATACTCTGTTACCTAACTGGGATGATCAGAATGTCAGGACATGACGGGCCAACTTCTGTCCTTGTTTGGTTGGGAGGTTGGTTCGAAGTGTCTTGATATGATGTGAGTCCTAGTAGCAAGCAGAGATCTATTATTATATTCTCTTACTTACTGGTTTAGTCCTTCATATCGTCCTCCCTTGTGGTACTTGCTATTAGAGGTCTAACCTCTCTGGTTTTGCATGGCCAGATTTAGAGCCAGTCCCCGAGGATCCAACTTACTTCTACCTCCAAGATGGTCAACACTAGAAGGATGATCGCAGGAGGACTCGAGTGGGTTTTCTTACTTCCCCGCTCGTTTTGTTAAATACTTTATACTTTGCCGTTTGGCACCGACATGTTAGTCGGATTGTCTTGTACTTACTTTTTACATAATTGTAACTAAAGTCAGACTGCAGCTGATAATAATTGTGTATACCTTACTACATCATCTGGCTATGTTTTGTAAAGCCAGATGTAAGAACATTTTGACAAAGTGTTTGGGACGCCTTACTGCTTTATCTTACATGTTCTCTATTTCTGTTCTTTGTTTGAATGATTGAGACAATAGAGGTGAAATGACCATAGTAAGACCTTTATGTAGTATGCACCCCCTCGTCTGGTTAGACAGCATTGATCGTATTATACGGTATTCATCTACCCGTAATACGTAGCTGGCTGAGTCATTCCCCCGCTCTCCAGTATTCTGGTTCTGGGGCGTGACACAATGATCACTGATGTTGTTTCTATGATTACGCAGGTCACTGCAGTTGGGGCTGATTCTGACTGGTGGGTAGACATTGGCGCCACCTGCCATGTCTGCTCCAGCAAGGAGTGGTTTACCACCTATACACAAACTTCTGAAGTGGTTATGGTGGCAAACCAGGCACAAGCTGAAGTGCTCGGGATCGGGACGGTGGTTTTGAAGCTGACTTCGGAAAAGTCTCTGATGCTTCAAGGTGTGAAGCATGTACCTGCTATCGCAAAGAACCTAATCTCGGGAGGCCTACTCTGTAATGCAGGCCTCAGGATGGACATAAATGCTGGCCAGATGGTGATGTCTATTAAGGGAACATATTTCGGGAAAGCTTTTTATACCGAAGAAATGTTCAAAATTTAGCTTGTAAATTAGTCCAATATAATTAATGCAATCACTCATTCAGCTTATACTCTTGAGTTGTGGCATAATAGGCTAGGACATGTTCATTGTAAATGAATAAACAAAATGTCTAGTCTAGGACTTATCTCCAAGTGTGGGGGTAAGGTAGAGAAATGTGAAGTTTGTGCTCAAACGAAGATCACAAGGAAACCCTTTCCTCAAGTTTATCGAAGTACAGATCTTCTGGAGTTGGTACACTCCGATATATGTAACTTCAAACAGTTCTCTACAAAGGCTGGGATAAAGTATTTCATAACCTTCATCGATGACTTCTCTAAGTATGCGTTCGTCTACTTGCTGAAGGCTAAAGACGAAGCATTCGAGAAGTTCAAGGAGTTCAGAGCCGAAGCTGAGTGACAGACAGGACAACAACTCAAAAGAATAAGAAATGATCGAGGTGGAGAGTACAGGTCTCATGAATTCGCATCGTTCTGCAAAGAATATGAAATTGTCAATGAGACTACGGCTCCGTACTCTCATCAATCAAACAGAGTAGCAGAGAGAAAGAACAGAACGTTGACAGAAATGATTAACTCAATGATGTTGACTGCAGGTCTTCCAAAGTGCTACTGGGGAGAAGCTGCATTGACAGCCACTTTTATTCTAAATAGAGTGCCTCATGCAACTTTAGACATTACTCCTCATGAACTCTGGTTCAGGGTCTGACCTAACTTGAATGTCATTCGAGTGTGGGGGTATCTGACATATGTCAAGCTTTCAGATCTGAAGATTCAGAAGCTTGGGACAAGGACTACCAAGATAATCTTCTTGGGGTATGCTGAGAAGAGTGATGCTCGAATTTTTTTTGATATTAAGTCAAATCATATCATTGAATCTCGCAACGTAGAATATTTTGAAGACAAATTTATAAGGCACATGAATATTATTCTTGCGGATATACCGAAGAACAATGAGGGTGTGCAAGAAACTGAATTTTTCAATGAAGAAGTAGTCCAAGAAGATATTATTGTTGAAACAACGGTTGAACCAGAACTCGTTGAGCCGTCAGAGAAGCGTGTGAGGAGGCCGAAGGACTTCTGAAAAGACTTTGTCACATATCACGTGGAAGCAGATCCGCTTACCTATGATGAGGCGATAAAGACCAGAGACACAATTTTGTGGAAGGAGGCGATTGACAATAAAATTGATTCCATCACCTCAAATAACACTTGGGTGTTGGTTAATCTTCCTGAAGGAGCGAAATCCATCGGATGCAAATGGATCTTCAAGAAGAAGATGAAAGCAGACAGAACTATTGACAAGTTTAAGGCTAGGTTGGTAGCCAATGAGTTTTCTCATAAGCAGAGGATTTACTACTTTGACACGTATGCTCCAGTAGCCTGGATGACCACCATCAGAATGTTGATTGCTCTTGCAGCAATACATAAGATGGTGATACATCAGATGGATGTGAAAATGGCTTTCCTAAATGGCATACAACAGCCAGAGGGATTTGTCGTCAAGGGTCTTGAAGACAAAGTCTGCAAGTTGGTGAAATCCTTGTACGGTCTTAAACAGGCTCCCAAGATGTGGCATGAGAAATTTGACAAGGTTATAAGGTCAAATGGCTACATGGTCAGCGAGACGGACAAGTGGGTTTACACGAAGTTCGCTGATGGAAGAGGTGTGATCGTTTGTCTGTACATGAATGACATGCTGATCCTAGGTACGGATATGGGCTGTGTCATGGAGACAAAGAAGCTCATCTCGAACAAGTTCAGTATGAAGGAATTGGGGGAAGCAGATGTGATCTTAGGGATCAAGATCATCCAGACAGACACTGGACTAGCGCTGTCACAGTCTCATTATATTGAGAAGATGATCACTCGTTATGGGTATCAGAATCTTTCAGAGATCGATATGCCGTACATGTGTGATCTGAAGCTGAAGCCTAATTCAGGGAAAAACGTCAGGCAGCTGGAGTATGCAAGCGTAATCAGAAGTTTGATGTATGCTACTACTGCCACAAGGCCTGACATAGCTTTTGCCGTGGGAATGCTAAGTCGTTTCACGAGCAACCCAGGCATTGAACACTGGAAAGCTGTGAAACGGGTTATGAGATATCTCAAGAAGACTCAGACATATGCACTGCACTACAGCGGAGATCCGTCGGTAGTGGAAGGCTTCAGTGATGCCAGCTGGTGCTCAAAAGTGGAGTGCGAGAGGTCCACATGTGGATACATTTTCACAATAGATGGAGCTGTTATATCGCGTAGAAATCGAAGAAGCAGACTATGCTCTTGCGGTCATCCATGGAATCTGAGTTCTTTGTACTTGATACCGCAACGGAGGAAGCAGAATGGCTTCGAGGGCTCATGTATGATCTTCCAGTGGTTGGGGCATATATACCGGCGATACCGATATACTGCGACAACCAGGCGACTACGGCGGTGGCATCAAATGAACTCTTCAACGGAAAGAAGAGGACTGTGCGGTTGAAGCACATGGCAGTACACGATCTCATCAAGAGGGGTGTTATTACATTGATTAATGTTCGGAGTCAAGAGAACATAGCGGATCTGTTCACCAAGGGCCTCAAGTGCCAACTGGTCGATGACACAGCTTGTAAAATGGGCTTGAAGGCATTCTGATATTGTAGTATTGCAATCCTACCATAAAGTTTTATGCTATTAGTTCAAAGAAAAATCTACTAGGCATCTAGATTTTGGTTCAAGGGAGGACCATTAATCGGAAGAATGTCAGGAACGGTAGGTACATGTCCTATTGGGCATGGAGAGGTTACGGACCTACAACTACTATTGTCTACTGTTGTTTTCTGCAGAAAACAGATCCTGTAGAAAGGTTGGCTTAAACGCCTTAATAAGTTCTCAGGCAGAATGAATGCCTGGTGTGCTTTACAGGAAGCACGGTAGCGTAGTACTACAAGGAGTGAAACTCTATGCTACTATGGGGTGAGTCCACTATGAGGTTCCCGAAAGGGGTAATACCTCGGCTGTATGAGCCAAGTCACAGCGATGTAGCACCACAAATAGGCAGGTAGCCTAATGCTGTATGTTGAAATAAAGAGGGGAGTAGTCAGCACTACAAAGAAGAGGATTTCCTCATGTTACATTGGCACGACACCACGATGAGGTACCTGGTTAGGGATAAAGCCTCGGCCTTGTAAGCCATGTCGTTGCGATGTAACACCACAAGGGAGCCTAAGGCTTTATGCTGGGTAGTTTGGCACTACAAAGAGGCAGTGGCCTCATGCTACAGTAGTATGACACTACGATGAGGTTTCTGTTATGGGGTAAGGCATCGGCTTTAAGCCATGTCATAGCGGTGTAGCACCGAAAGGGAAGCGCAAAGCGCTTCATGCCATGTCTTTTATAATGAACTCACCTATAGTGTACGGACAGAGATCTCAGGCCGTCTCTTGAGGGTAAACTTGTAGACGCTCAAAATTATATACTGAAACCAGGCTGTCACAGGACCTTTAGTGTGCAAGCCAAAAGCACATGTGACTACGTTATGTGAGTGGGAACAACTTCAGCTATGGTGCAGAATTCAAGGCTTAGTCCATTCTTGTATTATAGTCTGTTGTTTAACCCATGCGGAAAGATTCAAGTTATAGCGATATCTCTCCTAATGCATGATGGACAGTCACTGTGGGGAACACTCGAACCCATATATATTGAGATATGTAGGGGATTGTTGGTGCTCTTAATTCCTTGACATGTTGAGAGCTTGCTCTCAATATGCCTAGTGAAGTTTAGTCCTAAACGAAAAGTGCACCATGAGGTATCTCAACATATATACTTGTATGTATTGTTGGAATATGCATATGGGGTGGTGACCCTAAGTGTAGTGCCCCATCCCGCAAAGCCAATCGGAGGAATCAAAATGCCGACGGCGTTGGAACTTAGTCTTGCAACGACTGCTCGAAGGCTCGCTCGTCCGAGGCGACTCCTCGCACAGGTGGGGGAGTTTCGGTGAACTTGCTTTATCTTAGCCTTCATATAATAAATTGTGTTTTCAAACTTGCACAAGTTAGGCTTGAAAATAAAAGTGACGCACCAACATAGCTAAGGGAATAATTCCGTCGGGTCGGAATGTCCTAGAACATGGAAAATGGTCCCACGGTCTGCATAGAAGTCGGCTCAGCGTGCTTTAAAATGACACTCGATCCTTCGATCCCGTGGCTTGGGAGAAGGAAGTTGGCCTAAGTTGCTAAGTTGCCCCGACACTCAAAATGGCCTAAGTCTTAAGCGTCGCCTGCGTAAATGCTTGCTAAAGCAGGCACGGTCCCGTTGTGCAAGGCTTGGCATAGTCTTTGCATGTCCCGTTGGTCCCGTCGATCCGTCCCGATACTTGAATTATCCTAAGTCATAGGCGTCGTCCGCATGAATGCTTGATAAAGCATGCACGGTCCTGTCCCGCAAGGCTTGGCATAGCCTTCGCACGTCCCGCAAGTTAAGTCGTCTTACACGGCTCGTTGGCTAAGTCTAGGCACCCAGCAGTTGGTTATTCAATGTCGATCCCGTGTCTAGAACGTTCCCTCGATGCGAAGCTCGGCGTAGCCCTCGCTCGTCGAGTCGTCGCCTGAATAAGTTAGACAAGTGTTGTGCTGGGCTATCACAACGATTTCTAGCACTGTCCCGCTCTATCTGCGGTTGTCAAGTTGCATAGTCTCTTGAGAACAAGGCTCGTCGTATAAGTCTATGACTTGAGCGTTAGCGTCGCCTATAGAACCAGGCCTGTCTAAGGCACGAGTTATGGTCGGTTTAGTAGAAAGCTTGCCACGAACAAAGTAAGTCCACGCGACTGGTTGTCGCCGAGATCGATCCCGCTACTTGGAAGTCTCGTTACGTCCTGATATGTCCCGCACACGAGATCGGTCCCCTGGCTTAGGAGTCTCGCTAAGTCTTGATATGTCCCACACACGAGATCGGTCCCACGGCTTGGGAGTCTCGCTAAGTCTTGATAGAAAGAATGAATGCATGGTCATGTTAAGAAAGGACTAGATAGACTGGATAGATCGAGTATGCATGGTCATTGGGCAACTTGTCGACAAGGTATAGTCTTCTCGAGTGATCACCGGGGCGCTGGGATCATTCGGCCTGGGAGAAGCGAGTGTGGCTCAAAGTAGGAAGCTGGATGACCGCATGGGAGAGTTCCACCCCACCAGGCTAGCTACCCGTGTTGGTACAGATGGATATCCCACGAGCCATGTCCAAGATAGCTTGAAATTGCTAGTGACCACTCATGTAGATGTGTCGGCAATAGCGGCACACCGCGTGTATGCCTTTGGATTGAGTCTAGAGCTTGAATGCGGGTCTAGTCGGTAACACAAGGTCTGGGCCTAAGACTGGGCTGCAGCATAGGCACCGTGCTTGGCACGATAGATGGCGTCAGGATGTCCATGAGATTGATGCTAGGTTTGGCAAGTCTTGTCTAAGAATGGGTCTAACAGGAAGGCCACAAGGCGGTAGCACGATGAATCTTGATAACTTGCGAGGCGCGGCCTCAATCTTGAAGCACGGTCAAGTTTAAGCAAAGTCTAGAGGCACGACCTGCACGAGTCGTCCCATGGCCGTCCTTGGCACTGGAATCGTTGGCACGAGAATTGGTCTAGAGGCGCTGAAGTTTAAGTAAAGGTCTTGGCACGGCCGGGTTCGCGTAAGTTGCTCCTCAGCATAGCATTGTCTCGAATATGTCTAAGTTACGAATAGAATATGGCACGACCCTGCCGTCCCGAGTTGAAGTTTGGTCAAGTACCTAGTCGATGAGGCACTGTCTCGATCAAAATACACGCTGGTATTGTAGCACGACCATGTCGTTGCATGTCGAGTTGGTTAGACGTCAAGTCTTAAAACTGATCCTAAGGCAAGACTAGAAAGACAATCGAAAGGGACTTAAGCTGCACAAAGTAAATGAACGTGTCGATTATGTATGGGTGGGCGAGAAGCTCACTCCACCAGTACAGTGGTACTGACACCCACATAGTGTTTCATGTGCAGACATAGGTAGAAGCTCGTGGCGCGGAGCTCGCTTGGATGCGTCGAGGCACGGAGTTCCTTGGCGAGTCGAAGCGTGCGGCCGCATGATCTGAAGACTTATACAGGGCATAATGTATGGACATCGCCTTCCGAAGCTTCCGCTGACTCAAGTATTGTAATTAAGAGAGCAGAGAGTGACTTGTATCGAGAGAAAAGTGAGCACGAAAGACTTGTAATTTGGCCTTGCGCCCACAAATGTAATCTTGTTTGCAATATCAATAAAAGAGCTTTTTTTGAATGACTTGTGTTCACATGTTCTTCTTTAAATTCCGCTGCAATGTATTCAATGTTTCTGCTTGGGACTTCTGTGCGACGACCCCGTCGCCGCCGCTGTAATCGGCCGTTATGGCACTGCCTTGCACGAGCGCAATCTAGGCTCGTGCGGCATCACGCCTTAGCGAGGATGATCGCTCCTACGGGAGCGGGGCGTGACATAATGGTATCAGAGCACGGCTTTACGTCCTTGGACTTCACATCGAATTTCTCAGTTTTGAAAGCTCGTCGTTGGAAAACAAGTATGTGCTCTCTCTCGATTGTCCCTCGGCTTGTCCATACAATAAGTCTAAATATTTTCAAAAGCTCGTACAAGCGTTCACTCGAACGCATCGGTAGGCTATCGCCGAATGTATCAGTTGGCCTTTGTGCCGAACGATGTTACACTTGACTCGATAGAGAACACATGCTAAGTTAATATGTCTATTGCGTGCCTAACTAGTCCTAAATCGACCTTAGCAATTGAACGTACAACTCGAATATAGTCCATACGGGATAGCCATGCGCACGGCCTTTGGCTAAGTTGCGTCGTGTATCGCGCACCTCGACCCTTGGTGCAAACGAATCGCGAGCGATATTAGGTATCGTTCGGTCGGGAACGGAGATGCACTTAGAGTGTCTATCGATAGGAATGCTATCGAGTTAACGCTTAGGCGTACACGAAAGATTGACTTGGATTTCGAGGAAATAGTACGAACGACTTAGTGCGTCGTTGCGACGCGAGCGACTACGCTAGCGATTCGTCGAACGAATCTAAAAGACGTCTTACCGAGTGATACAAAAATGATTGCGGACTAGATCGGATGGCTCGAATCCGAGTGGTGTATGGATTTTTTTGGAAATCATTCGAGCAAGATTGAGGATTACGAGTATGTCGGCGAGACGATGCGATCGTACAAAGCCTTAGAATGCGTCACGCTTAGTTGATCGTGACTTCGAATGTCCCGAACGAGCATCTCGTTCGAACAACTTGAGAATAGGCAACGCCTGTTAGAAAATGATTCGGAACGACGAATGAAAATGAATGGTCATGATCGAGGAAACTTAGAGGATCGCACGTACGATATCGGATTGATGCAAATGAAATGTGACTTGAGTTTTGAATAACGATCTTGAAATGAACTTGAGGAAGAACGACTGAACTTGATCTTGAATATCGAGGAATGGTGGAATATCCAACTCGGACAATAGCATCAGTCGCACGACTCGAAATTGGTTGCAAAGGAAGATCGTCAGGTTACGTATATCGTCGATGGTATTGAGGCGTATCAAAGATCGATATGCGATAACTCGGGGGTACTCTGACTCGGCGAATGACGATCGTGCAAATGTCATTGTTTCGATGGATGCTATACTCGGGATATTAAAATGTATCGAGGAAATGATAAACCTGGCTCGAGGATTTTCTGGTTGAATGAATGACGGTCGGACTATCAAATTGAAATCTTGGCTTGGATGAAAATGAAACGTTTAGATTTGCTTCGTCGATAACCACAACTTCGACATTCTTGTCTTATGCGAGTGCAACTCCAGCCTCGTACATGCGTCACGCCGATTAGGGCGATCACTCCGCGTGAGCGCTAGTATGGTGATTCATACAGCGGAGGTGATCAAACTAGCACGGTGTGGCAATTTGGATGCTTTGACTTGTGGTTTGACGCGAAGGTGACTTAAGAATGACTCAATGTGCTTGATGATTGAGCTTGAGGATTGAGTAGGTCCAATCCGCGTATCGAGAATGTGTTAGTCTAAACTCAAACAAGAGTTACGCCCCGATGAGAATGATTATTCCGCGGGAGCGTTGTATGGTGATTCATGAACCGCCGTGGATAATCGGACTCGCATGAGATTGGGGCGCAACGTATTGTCGAGCTAGATGACCTCGTAATCGAATACACGATTTGGTTAGAATTGGTGAATTGAATGAAATCGAATACGTACAACGATGTCTTGATGGAAATAGGTGATCGTGCTCGATATTTAGAAATCTGAGTGACACGAGCTTGGGTAGAAAACCCCGTACTATCGACTATGGTTTGACCCTAGGATTAGGGTCAGTGTTGACATTATTGTTGGGGAACTATGATTCCAATCCTGACATTGACTTAGCCTCGCAAAGATTGGCCTAGCGGTTAGGCGAAACGCCCATGTTGCAAGAGTTATCAATCGAAGAATTGATCTTGAGGATTTGTTTGAACGGATAGCATGAATCACGAACGTAGGAAACCTTGCTCACGAGACTCGGCTGACATGCATATATTTCAGGGATGCCTGGGTATGTGCACGAGGCAACTCGAGTAAGAATGACAAATTCTCTATCATACGGCTTGGCTGAATGCATGTATTTTGGGGACGCTTGGAATGCATGCACGATCCAGCCAAGTGATACAATGAGTTCAAGCAAGACTTGAAAGATGGGAGTGTGTCGAGATCTCGAAATCATGTTAACAAAATGATTGATAATAGTGCGAGCGTGGCTCGGAATTGAGGAAACGTATAGGTGGAGTGTGCTCGATTAAGTCTTGGCCATAGAAATGGTAGGATGACTTGCCTTCAGAAAAGTCTCGAGGACGAGACTTGTTCTGAGTGGTGTATGTTGTAGTGCCCCGTCCCGCAAAGTCAATCGGAGGAATCGAAACGCCGACGGCGTTGGAACTTAGTCTTGCAACGACTGCTCGAAGGCTCGCTCGTCCGAGGCGACTCCTCGTACAGGTGGGGGAGTTTCGGTGAACTTGCTTTATCTTAGCCTTCACATAATAAATCGTGTTTTCAAACTTGCACAAGTTAGGCTTGAAAATAAAAGTGACGCACCAACATAGCTAAGGGAATAATTCCGTCGGGTCGGAATGTCCTAGAACATGGAAAATGGTCCCATGGTCTGCATAGAAGTCGGCTCAGCGTGCTTTAAAATGACACTCGATCCTTCGATCCCGTGGCTTGGGAGAAGAAAGTTGGCCTAAGTTGCTAAGTTGCCCCGACACTCAAAATGGCCTAAGTCTTAGGCGTCGCCTGCGTAAATGCTTGCTAAAGCAGGCACGGTCCCGTTGTGCAAGGCTTGGCATAGTCTTTGCATGTCCCGTTGGTCCCGTCGATCCGTCCCGACACTTGAATTATCCTAAGTCATAGGCGTCGTCCGCATGAATACTTGATAAAGCATGCACGGTCCTGTCCCACAAGGCTTGGCATAGCTTTCGCACGTCCCACAAGTTAAGTCATAGGCGTCGTCCGCATGAATGCTTGATAAAGCATGCACGGTCCTGTCCCGCAAGGCTTGGCATAGCCTTCGCACATCCCGCAAGTTAAGTCGTCTTGCACGGCTCATTGGCTAAGTCTAGGCACCCAGCAGTTGGTTATTCAATGTCGACCCCGTGTCTAGAACGTTCCTTCGATGCGAAGCTCGGCGTAGCCCTCGCTCGTCGAGTCGTCGCCTGAATAAGTTAGACAAGTATTGTGCTGGGCTATCACAGCCATTTCTAGCACTGTCCCGCTCTATCTGCGGTTGTCAAGTTGCGTAGTCCCTTGAGAACAAGGCTCGTCGTATAAGTCTATGACTTGAGCGTTAGCGTCGCCTATAGAACCAGGCCTGTCTAAGGCACGAGTTATGGTCGGTTTAGTGGAAAGCTAGCCACGAACAAAGTAAGTCCACGCGACTGGTTGTCGTCGAGATCGATCCCGCTACTTGGGAGTCTCGTTACGTCCTGATATGTCCCGCACACGAGATCGGTCCCCTGGCTTGGGAGTCTCGCTAAGTCTTGATATGTCCCGCACACGAGATCGGTCCCGCGGCTTGGGAGACTCGCTAAGTCTTGATAGAAAGAATGAATGCATGGTCATGTTAAGAAAGGACTGGATAGACTGGATAGATCGAGTATGCATGGTCATTGGGCAACTTGTTGACAAGGTATAGTCTTCTCGAGTGATCACCGGGGCGCTGGGATCATTCGGCCCGGGAGAAGCGAGTGTGGCTCAAAGTAGGAAGCTGGATGACCGCATGGAAGAGTTCCACCCCACCGGGCTAGCTACCCATGTTGGTACAGGTGGATATCCCACGAGCCATATCCAAGATAGCTTGAAATTGCTAGTGACCACTCATGTAGATGTGTCGGCAATAGCGACACACCGCGTGTATGCCTTTGAATTGAGTCTAGAGCTTGAATGCGGGTCTAGTCGGTAACACAAGGTCTGGGCCTAAGACTGGGCTGCAGCATAGGCACCGTGCTTGGCACGATAGATGGTGTCAGGATGTCCATGAGATTGATGCTAGGTTTGGCAAGTCTTGTCTAAGAATGGGTCTAACAGGAAGGCCACAAGGCGGTAGCACGATGAATCTTGATAACTTGCGAGGCGCGGCCTCAATCTTGAAGCACGGTCAAGTTTAAGCAAAGTCTAGAGGCACGACCTGCACGAGTCGTCCCATGGCCGTCCTTGGCACTGGAATCGTTGGCACGAGAATTGGTCTAGAGGCGCTGAAGTTTAAGTAAAGGTCTTGGCACGGCCGGGTTCGCGTAAGTTGCTCCTCAGCATAGCATTGTCTCGAATATGTCTAAGTTGCGAATAGAATGTGGCACGACCCTGCCGTCCCGAGTTGAAGTTTGGTCAAGTACCTAGTCGATGAGGCACTACCTCGATCAAAATACACGCTGGTATTGTAGCACGACCATGTCGTTGCACGTCGAGTTGGTTAGACGTCAAGTCTTAAAACTGATCCTAGGCAAGACTAGAAAGACAATCGAAAGGGACTTAAGCTGCACAAAGTAAATGAACGTGTCGGTTTTGTATGGGTGGGCGAGAAGCTCACTCCACCAGTACAGTGGTACTGACACCCACATAGTGTTTCATGTGCAGGCACAGGTAGAAGCTCGTGGCGCGGAGCTCGCTTGGATGCGTCGAGGCACGGAGTTCCTTGGCGAGTCGAAGCGTGCGGCCGCGTGATCTGAAGACTTATACAGGGCATAATGTATGGACATCGCCTTCCGAAGCTTCCGTTGACTCAAGTATTGTAATTAAGAGAGAGCAGAGAGTGACTTGTATCGAGAGAAAAGTGAGCACGAGAGACTTGTAATTTGGCCTTGCGCCCACAAATGTAATCTTGTTTGCAATATCAATAAAAGAGCTTCTTTTGAATGACTTGTGTTCACGTGTTCTTCTTTAAATTCCGCTGCAATGTATTCAATGTTTCTGCTTGGGACTTCTGTGCGACGACCCCGTCGCCGCCGCTGTAATCGGCCGTTATGGCACTGCCTTGCACGAGCGCAATCTAGGCTCGTGCGGCATCACGCCTTAGCGAGGACGATCGCTCCTACGGGAGCGGGGCGTGATATAATGGTATCAGAGCACGGCTTTACGTCCTTGGACTTCACATCGAATTTCTCAGTTTTGAAAGCTCGTCGTTGGAAAACAAGTATGCGCTCTCTCTCGATTGTCCCTCGGCTTGTCCATACAATAAGTCTAAATATTTTCAAAAGCTCGTACAAGCGTTCACTCGAACGCATCGGTAGGCTATTGCCGAATGTATCAGTTGGCCTTTGTGTCGAACGATGTTACACTTAACTCGATAGAGAACACATGCTAAGTTAACATGTCTAATGCGTACCTAACTAGTCCCAAATCGACCTTAGCAATTGAACGTACAACTCGAATATAGTCCATACGGGATAGCCATACGCACGGACTTTGGCTAAGTTGCGTCGTGTATCGCGCACCTCGACCCTTGGTGCAAACGAATCACGAGCGATATTAGGTATCGTTCGGTCGGGAACGGAGATGCACTTAGAGTGTCTATCGATAGGAATGCTATCGAGTTAACGCTTAGGCGTACACGAAAGATTGACTTAGATTTAGAGGAAATAGTACGAACGACTTAGTGCGTCGTTGCGACGCGAGCGACTACGCTAGCGATTCGTCGAACGAATCTAAAAGACGTCTTAGCGAGTGATGCGAAAATAATTACGGACTAGATCGGATGGCTCGAATCCGAGTGGTGTATGGATTTTCTGGGAAATCATTCGAGCAAGATTGAGGATTACGAGTATGTCGACGAGGCGATACGATCGTACAAAGCCTTAGAACGCGTCACGCTTAGTTGATCGTGACTTCGAATGTCCCGAACGAGCATCTCGTTTGGACAACTTGAGAATAGGCAACGCCTGTTAGAAAATGATTCGGAACGACGAATGAAAATGAATGGTCGTGATCGAGGAAACTTAGAGGATCGCACGTACGATATCGGATTGATGCAAATGAAATGTGACTTGAGTTTTGAATAACGATCTTGAAACGAACTTGAGGAAGAACGACTGAACTTGATCTTGAATATCGAGGAATGGTGGAATATCCAACTCGGACAATAGCATCAGTCGCACGACTCGAAATTGGTTGCAAAGGAAGATCGTCAGGTTACGCATATCGTCGATGGTATTGAGGCGTATCAAAGATCGATATGCGATAACTCGGGGGTACTCTGACTCGGCGAATGACGATCGTGCAAATGTCATTGTTTCGATGGATGCTATACTCGGGATATTAAAATGTATCGAGGAAATGATAAATCTGGCTCGAGGATTTTCTGGTTGAATGAATGACGGTCGGACTATCAAATTAAAATCTTGGCTTGGATGAAAATGAAACGTTTAGATTTGCTTCGTCGATAACCACAACTTCGACATTCTTGTCTTATGCGAGCGTAACTCCAGCCTCGCACATGCGTCACACCGATTAGGGCGATCACTCCGCGTGAGTGCTGGTATGGTAATTCATATAGCGGGGGTGATCAAACTAGCACGGCATGGCAATTTGTATGCTTCGACTTATGGTTTGACGCGAAGGTGACTTAAGAATGACTCAATGTGCTTGATGATTGAGCTTGAGGATTGAGTAGGTCCAATCCGTGTATCGAGAATGTGTTAGTCTAAACTCAAACAAGAGTTACGCCCCGATGAGAATGATTATTCCGCGGGAGCGTTGCATGGTGATTCATGAACCGGTGGATAATCGGACTCGCGTGAGATTGGGGCGCAACGTATTGTCGAGCTAGATGACCTCGTAATCGAATACACGAATTGGTTAGAATTGGTGAATTGAATAAAATCGAATACGTACAACGATGTCTTGATGGAAATAGGTGATCATGCTCGATATTTAGAAATCTGAGTGACACGAGATTGGGTAGAAAAACCCGTACTACCGACTATGGTTTGACCCTAGGATTGGGGTCAGTGTTGACATTATTGTTGGAGAACTATGATTCCAATCCTGACATTGACTTAGCCTCGCAAAGATTGGCCTAGCGGTTAGGCGAAACGCCCATGTTGCAAGAGTTATCAATCGAAGAATTGATCTTGAGGATTTGTTTGAACGGATAGCATGAATCACGAACGTAGGAAACCTTGCTCACGAGACTCGGCTGACATGCATATATTTCAGGGACGCCTGGGTATGTGCACGAGGCAACTCGAGTGAGAATGACAAATTCTCTATCATGCGGCTTGGCTGAATGCATGTATTTTGGGGACGCTTGGAATGCGTGCACGATCCAGCCAAGTGATACAATGAGTTCAAGCAAGACTTGAAAGATGGAAGTGTGTCGAGATCTCGAAATCATGTTAACAAAATGATTGATAATAGTGCGAGCGTGGCTCGGAATTGAGGAAACGTATAGGTGGAGTGTGCTCGATTAAGTCTTGGCCATAGAAATAGTAGGATGGCTTGCCTTCAGGAAAGTCTCGAGGATGAGACTTGTTCTGAGTGGTCTATATTGTAGTGCCCCGTCTCGCAAAGTCAATCGGAGGAATCGAAACGCCGACGGCGTTGGAACTTAGTCTTACAACGACTGCTCGAAGGCTCGCTCGTCCGAGGCGACTCCTCGCACAGGTGGGGGAGTTTCGGTGAACTTGCTTTATCTTAGCCTTCACATAATAAATCGTGTTTTCAAACTTGCACAAGTTAGGCTTGAAAATAAAAGTGACGTACCAACATAGCTAAGGGAATAATTCCGTCGGGTCGGAATGTCCTAGAACATGGAAAATGGTCCCACGGTCTGCATAGAAGTCGGCTCAGCGTGCTTTAAAATGACACTCGATCCTTCGATCCCGTGGCTTGGGAGAAGGAAGTTGGCCTAAGTTGCTAAGTTGCCCCGACACTCAAAATGGCCTAAGTCTTAGGCGTCGCCTACGTAAATGCTTGCTAAAGCAGGCACGGTCCCGTTGTGCAAGGCTTGGCATAGTCTTTGCATGTCCCGTTGGTCCCGTCGATCCGTCCCGACACTTGAATTATCCTAAGTCATAGGCGTCGTCCGTATGAATGCTTGATAAAGCATGCACGGTCCTGTCCCGCAAGGCTTGGCATAGACTTCGCACGTCCCGCAAGTTAAGTCATAGGCGTCGTCCACATGAATGCTTGATAAAGCATGCACGGTCCTGTCCCGCAAGGCTTGGCATAGCCTTCGCACGTCCCGCAAGTTAAGTCATCTTGCACGGCTCGTTGGCTAAGTCTAGGCACCCAGCAGTTGGTTATTCAATGTCGACCCCGTGTCTAGAATGTTCCCTCGATACGAAGCTCGGCGTAGCCCTCGCTCGTCGAGTCATCGCCTGAATAAGTTAGACAAGTGTTGTGCTGGGCTATCACAGCCATTTCTAGCACTGTCCCGGTCTATCTGCGGTTGTCAAGTTGCGTAGTCCCTTGAGAACAAGGCTCGTCGTATAAGTCTATGACTTGAGCGTTAGCGTCGCCTATAGAACCAGGCCTGTCTAATGCACGAGTTATGGTCGGTTTAGTGGAAAGCTTGCTACGAACAAAGTAAGTCCACGCGACTGGTTGTCGTCGAGATCGATCCCGCTACTTGGGAGTCTCGTTACGTCCTGATATGTCCCGCACACGAGATCGGTCCCCTGGCTTGGGAGTCTCGCTAAGTCTTGATATGTCCCGCACACGAGATCGGTCCCGCGGCTTGGGAGACTCGTTAAGTCTTGATAGAAAGAATGAATGCATGGTCATGTTAAGAAAGGACTGGATAGACTGGATAGATCGAGTATGCATGGTCATTGGGCAACTTGTTGACAAGGTATAGTCTTCTCGAGTGATCACCGGGGCGCTGGGATCATTCGGCCCGGGAGAAGCGAGTGTGGCTCAAAGTAGGAAGCTGGATGACCGCATGGGAGAGTTCCACCCCACCGGGCTAGCTACCCGTGTTGGTACAGGTGGATATCCCACGAGCCATATCCAAGATAGCTTGAAATTGCTAGTGACCACTCATGTAGATGTGTCGGCAATAGCGACACACCGCGTGTATGCCTTTGAATTGAGTCTAGAGCTTGAATGCGGGTCTAGTCGGTAACACAAGGTCTGGGCCTAAGACTGGGCTGCAGCATAGGCACCGTACTTGGCACGATAGATGGCGTCAGGATGTCCATGAGATTGATGCTAGGTTTGGCAAGTCTTGTCTAAGAATGGGTCTAACAGGAAGGCCGCAAGGCGGTAGCACGATGAGTCTTGATAACTTGCGAGGCGCGGCCTCAATTTCGAAGCACGGTCAAGTTTAAGCAAAGTCTAGAGGCACGACCTGCACGAGTCGTCCCATGGCCGTCCTTGGCACTGGAATCGTTGGCACGAGAATTGGTCTAGAGGCGCTGAAGTTTAAGTAAAGGTCTTGGCACGGCCGGGTTCGCGTAAGTTGCTCCTCAGCATAGCATTGTCTCGAATATGTCTAAGTTGCGAATAGAATGTGGCACGACCCTGCCGTCCCGAGTTGAAGTTTGGTCAAGTACCTAGTCGATGAGGCACTACCTCGATCAAAATACACGCTGGTATTGTAGCACGACCATGTCGTTGCACGTCGAGTTGGTTAGACGTCAAGTCTTAAAACTGATCCTAGGCAAGACTAGAAAGACAATCGAAAGGGACTTAAGCTGCACAAAGTAAATGAACGTGTCGGTTTTGTATGGGTGGGCGAGAAGCTCACTCCACCAGTACAGTGGTACTGACACCCACATAGTGTTTCATGTGCAGGCACAGGTAGAAGCTCGTGGCGCGGAGCTCGCTTGGATGCGTCGAGGCACGGAGTTCCTTGGCGAGTCGAAGCGTGCGGCCGCGTGATCTGAAGACTTATACAGGGCATAATGTATGGACATCGCCTTCCGAAGCTTCCGTTGACTCAAGTATTGTAATTAAGAGAGAGCAGAGAGTGACTTGTATCGAGAGAAAAGTGAGCACGAGAGACTTGTAATTTGGCCTTGCGCCCACAAATGTAATCTTGTTTGCAATATCAATAAAAGAGCTTCTTTTGAATGACTTGTGTTCACGTGTTCTTCTTTAAATTCCGCTGCAATGTATTCAATATTTCTGCTTGGGACTTCTGTGCGACGACCCCGTCGCCGTCGCTGTAATCGGCCGTTATGGCACTGCCTTGCACGAACGCAATCTAGGCTCGTGCGGCATCACGCCTTAGCGAGGACGATCGCTCCTACGGGAGCGGGGCGTGATATAATGGTATCAGAGCACGGCTTTACGTCCTTGGACTTCACATCGAATTTCTCAGTTTTGAAAGCTCGTCGTTGGAAAACAAGTATGCGCTCTCTCTCGATTGTCCCTCGGCTTGTCCATACAATAAGTCTAAATATTTTCAAAAGCTCGTACAAGCGTTCACTCGAACGCATCGGTAGGCTATTGCCGAATGTATCAGTTGGCCTTTGTGTCGAACGATGTTACACTTAACTCGATAGAGAACACATGCTAAGTTAACATGTCTAATGCGTACCTAACTAGTCCCAAATCGACCTTAGCAATTGAACGTACAACTCGAATATAGTCCATACGGGATAGCCATACGCACGGACTTTGGCTAAGTTGCGTCGTGTATCGCGCACCTCGACCCTTGGTGCAAACGAATCACGAGCGATATTAGGTATCGTTCGGTCGGGAACGGAGATGCACTTAGAGTGTCTATCGATAGGAATGCTATCGAGTTAACGCTTAGGCGTACACGAAAGATTGACTTAGATTTAGAGGAAATAGTACGAACGACTTAGTGCGTCGTTGCGACGCGAGCGACTACGCTAGCGATTCGTCGAACGAATCTAAAAGACGTCTTAGCGAGTGATGCGAAAATAATTACGGACTAGATCGGATGGCTCGAATCCGAGTGGTGTATGGATTTTCTTGGAAATCATTCGAGCAAGATTGAGGATTACGAGTATGTCGGCGAGGCGATACGATCGTACAAAGCCTTAGAACGCGTCACGCTTAGTTGATCGTGACTTCGAATGTCCCGAACGAGCATCTCGTTTGGACAACTTGAGAATAGGCAACGCCTGTTAGAAAATGATTCGGAACGACGAATGAAAATGAATGGTCGTGATCGAGGAAACTTAGAGGATCGCACGTACGATATCGGATTGATGCAAATGAAATGTGACTTGAGTTTTGAATAACGATCTTGAAACGAACTTGAGGAAGAACGACTGAACTTGATCTTGAATATCGAGGAATGGTGGAATATCCAACTCGGACAATAGCATCAGTCGCACGACTCGAAATTGGTTGCAAAGGAAGATCGTCAGGTTACGCATATCGTCGATGGTATTTAGGCGTATCAAAGATCGATATGCGATAACTCGGGGGTACTCTGACTCGGCGAATGACGATCGTGCAAATGTCATTGTTTCGATGGATGCTATACTCGGGATATTAAAATGTATCGAGGAAATGATAAATCTGGCTCGAGGATTTTCTGGTTGAATGAATGACGGTCGGACTATCAAATTAAAATCTTGGCTTGGATGAAAATGAAACGTTTAGATTTGCTTCGTCGATAACCACAACTTCGATATTCTTGTCTTTTGCGAGCGAAACTCCAGCCTCGTACATGCGTCACACCGATTAGGGCGATCACTCCGCGTGAGTGCTGGTATGGTAATTCATATAGCGGGGGTGATCAAACTAGCACGGCATGGCAATTTGTATGCTTCGACTTATGGTTTGACGCGAAGGTGACTTAAGAATGACTCAATGTGCTTGATGATTGAGCTTGAGGATTGAGTAGGTCCAATCCGTGTATCGAGAATGTGTTAGTCTAAACTCAAACAAGAGTTACGCCCCGATGAGAATGATTATTCCGCGGGAGCGTTGCATGGTGATTCATGAACCGCCGTGGATAATCGGACTCGCGTGAGATTGGGGCGCAACGTATTGTCGAGCTAGATGACCTCGTAATCGAATACACGAATTGGTTAGAATTGGTGAATTGAATAAAATCGAATACGTACAACGATGTCTTGATGGAAATAGGTGATCATGCTCGATATTTAGAAATCTGAGTGACACGAGATTGGGTAGAAAAACCCGTACTACCGACTATGGTTTGACCCTAGGATTGGGGTCAGTGTTGACATTATTGTTGGAGAACTATGATTCCAATCCTGACATTGACTTAGCCTCGCAAAGATTGGCCTAGCGGTTAGGCGAAACGCCCATGTTGCAAGAGTTATCAATCGAAGAATTGATCTTGAGGATTTGTTTGAACGGATAGCATGAATCACGAACGTAGGAAACCTTGCCCACGAGACTCGGCTGACATGCATATATTTCAGGGACGCCTGGGTATGTGCACGAGGCAACTCGAGTGAGAATGACAAATTCTCTATCATGCGGCTTGGCTGAATACATGTATTTTGGGGACGCTTGGAATGCGTGCACGATCCAGCCAAGTGATACAATGAGTTCAAGCAAGACTTGAAAGATGGGAGTGTGTCGAGATCTCGAAATCATGTTAACAAAATGATTGATAATAGTGCGAGCGTGGCTCGGAATTGAGGAAACGTATAGGTGGAGTGTGCTCGATTAAGTCTTGGCCATAGAAATAGTAGGATGGCTTGCCTTCAGGAAAGTCTCGAGGATGAGACTTGTTCTGAGTGGTCTATGTTGTAGTGCCCCGTCTCGCAAAGTCAATCGGAGGAATCGAAACGCCGACGGCGTTGGAACTTAGTCTTACAACGACTGCTCGAAGGCTCGCTCGTCCGAGGCGACTCCTCGCACAGGTGGGGGAGTTTCGGTAAACTTGCTTTATCTTAGCCTTCACATAATAAATCGTGTTTTCAAACTTGCACAAGTTAGGCTTGAAAATAAAAGTGACGTACCAACATAGCTAAGGGAATAATTCCGTCGGGTCGGAATGTCCTAGAACATGGAAAATGGTCCCACGGTCTGCATAGAAGTCGGCTCAGCGTGCTTTAAAATGACACTCGATCCTTCGATCCCGTGGCTTGGGAGAAGGAAGTTGGCCTAAGTTGCTAAGTTGCCCCGACACTCAAAATGGCCTAAGTCTTAGGCGTCGCCTACGTAAATGCTTGCTAAAGCAGGCACGGTCCCGTTGTGCAAGGCTTGGCATAGTCTTTGCATGTCCCGTTGGTCCCGTCGATCCGTCCCGACACTTGAATTATCTTAAGTCATAGGCGTCGTCCGTATGAATGCTTGATAAAGCATGCACGGTCCTGTCCCGCAAGGCTTGGCATAGCCTTCGCACGTCCCGCAAGTTAAGTCATAGGCGTCGTCCGCATGAATGCTTGATAAAGCATGCACGGTCCTGTCCCGCAAGGCTTGGCATAGCCTTCGCACGTCCCGCAAGTTAAGTCATCTTGCACGGCTCGTTGGCTAAGTCTAGGCACCCAGCAGTTGGTTATTCAATGTCGACCCCGTGTCTAGAATGTTCCCTCGATACGAAGCTCGGCGTAGCCCTCGCTCGTCGAGTCATCGCCTGAATAAGTTAGACAAGTGTTGTGCTGGGCTATCACAGCCATTTCTAGCACTGTCCCGCTCTATCTGCGGTTGTCAAGTTGCGTAGTCCCTTGAGAACAAGGCTCGTCGTATAAGTCTATGACTTGAGCGTTAGCGTCGCCTATAGAACCAGGCCTGTCTAATGCACGAGTTATGGTCGGTTTAGTGGAAAGCTTGCTACGAACAAAGTAAGTCCACGCGACTGGATGTCGCCGAGATCGATCCCACTACTTGGGAGTCTCGTTACGTCCTGATATGTCCCGCACACGAGATCGGTCCCCTGGCTTGGGAGTCTCGCTAAGTCTTGATATGTCCCGCACACGAGATCGGTCCCGCGGCTTGGGAGTCTCGCTAAGTCTTGATAGAAAGAATGAATGCATGGTCATATTAAGAAAGGACTGGATAGACTGGATAGATCGAGTATGCATGGTCATTGGGCAACTTGTCGACAAGGTGTAGTCTTCTCGAGTGATCACCGGGGCGCTGGGATCATTCGGCCCGGGAGAAGCGAGTGTGGCTCAAAGTAGGATGCTGGATGACCGCATGGGAGAGTTCCACCCCACCGGGCTAGCTACCCGTGTTGGTACAGGTGGATATCCCACGAGCCATGTCCAAGATAGCTTGAAATTGCTAGTGCCCACTCATGTAGATGTGTCGGCAATAGCGGCACACCGCGTGTATGCCTTTGGATTGAGTCTAGAGCTTGAATACGGGTCTAGTCGGTAACACAAGGTCTGGGCCTAAGACTGGGCTGCAGCATAGGCACCGTGCTTGGCACGATAGATGGCGTCAGGATGTCCATGAGATTGATGCTAGGTTTGGCAAGTCTTGTCTAAGGATGGGTCTAACAGGAAGGCCGCAAGGCGGTAGCACGATGAGTCTTGATAACTTGCGAGGCGCGACCTCAATCTCGAAGCACGGTCAAGTTTAAGCAAAGTCTAGAGGCACGACCTGCATGAGTCGTCCCATGGCCGTCCTTGGCACTGGAATCGTTGGCACGAGAATTGGTCTAGAGGCGCTGAAGTTTAAGTAAAGGTCTTGGCACTGCCGGGTTCGCGTAAGTTGCTCCTCAGCATAGCATTGTCTCGAATATGTCTAAGTTGCGAATAGAATGTGGCACGACCCTGCCGTCCCGAGTTGAAGTTTGGTCAAGTACCTAGTCGATGAGGCACTGCCTCGATCAAAATACACGCTGGTATTGTAGCACGACCATGTCGTTGCACGTCGAGTTGGTTAGACGTCAAGTCTTAAAACTGATCCTAAGGCAAGACTAGAAAGACAATCGAAAGGGACTTAAGCTGCACAAAGTAAATGAACGTGTCGGTTATGTATGGGTGGGCGAGAAGCTCACTCCACCAGTACAGTGGTACTGACACCCACATAGTGTTTCATGTGCAGGCACAGGTAGAAGCTCGTGGTGCGGAGCTCGCTTGGATGCGTCGAGGCACGGAGTTCCTTGGTGAGTCGAAGCGTGCGGCCGCGTGATCTGAAGACTTATACAGGGCATAATGTATTGACATCGCCTTCCGAAGCTTCCGCTGACTCAAGTATTGTAATTAAGAGAGAGCAGAGAGTGACTTGTATCGAGAGAAAAGTGAGCACGAGAGACTTGTAATTTGGCCTTGCGCCCACAAATGTAATCTTGTTTGCAATATCAATAAAAGAGCTTCTTTTGAATGACTTGTGTTCACGTGTTCTTCTTTAAATTCCGCTGCAATGTATTCAATGTTTCTGCTTGGGACTTCTGTGCGACGACCCCGTCGCCGCCGCTGTAATCGGCCGTTATGGAACTGCCTTACACGAGTGCAATCTAGGCTCGTACGACATCACGCCTTAGCGAGGACGATCGCTCCTACGGGAGCGGGGCGTGACACTAAGAAGGAAACCATTTGTGTGATTTTACTAGGAGGTAAGGATAAGTCTCCATGGTAAAGCATTCATGCTTTTTGCTCTTGGAAAATTTATTTCCATGGGAGCTAAGTCCAGTAGGGGCTTAGCGACTCGGACTCGGACTCGGGCTCATGGGCTCATGAGGCGTAATGTGGCGTTTTGTTGGAGCACTTTGCACTTAGCATGTCAGCATCGTCGCTTGGCTCATAGTGCGCTTAAGTTGGGCTTGTTGTGCGAGCCACTTGCACAGCCGGTTGAGCAGCCAGGTTGCGTTGCCAGGTTGCACGGCTCTGGTTGCGCGGGCCAGGTTGTGCGGCCAGGTACGCGGGCCAGGTTGCGCGCTCAGGTGCGTGCCCAGTTGCGCGCACAGTGGTGCCGCAGTTGCGCGCACAGGTGTGCACCCAGTTGCGCGGGTGGCGCAGGGTACGTAGGGCGCACATGGCGCGCATGTGGCACAAGTGGCTCAGTGCACGTTTTGCACGCGGTGTATAAGGCGCGCGGGGTGCGCGAGTGGCGCAACTTGCTACAGATCATGCTTCTTGCATGATCTGTGCGGTTACTACATGTTCGGTGTAGTTTTTACCATGTCCAGAATATTGTGCAAACCGGACAGTTGCCACTCAGGCCTATATAAGGTCTCTTCTCTCCACATGACGGATACATAAGAGTACACAGAAAGTAAAAAAAGTTTACAAGTGTTTTTTAACACAAGTAAACAGAGGCTGTGAGAGAGAAGAGAAGCTTTGCTCCAGTGTTGCTTTTGTACGGGAATCCGTGTACGATCCGAGGAGTCAGAAGAGGAGGAGTGTTCCAAATTTCTTCGACGAACTTGCTGGTTCCTGGAAGCTATTCTTTGTGGGACGAATATAGCTTTGAGCAACGATGATCATTTACCCCAATAGGAGATCTTCCATCTATCGCCTGTCATCTTTTTACTGCTAGCAATTCGGATTAGTACCTTCTTTTTAGAAGTACGTCATTCGGTTGCTGTAACGAAATTCGTTTTAAGATCTTCGTTTACCAGAATCCTCCAAGGATCTCTGTTACGTATCTTCCCTGAAGTGTTGCGTTGAAATATTGTTTTTACAATTGTTTCATCTTCTCAGTTTTCTATCGAAAAAATTGTGCCCCGGTACTAACAATAGTAATTTTCTGAATATCATAATTTTATATTTTCGTAGTTTTGTAATATGTACCATGGAAATAATATATTAATATTTTGTATATGAGGTACTTTGTGGTGTTTCGAATTCTATATCATGTTGTAATGCATCATTTTCATTCGAATATCAAGTGTCAGGGTATTTGCAACTGTATCCGAATTCTTTCAGGAATCCATTTTAATTCTTTTTTTTGTCCCTAATCGAAATTATAATTCTAAAATTCCTAGAATAATTTCTAATATATTTCAATTGTTAACCCCTCCCATTTTTCTTAACCATTCATTTGTCAAAAAATCTTTTACACGGATTATACTAGTTACAAAAATTTAATTGGGAGGGATAAATTTTGAAAGAATTACACAGAAGAGAAGTTTTAAAAATAGCAGATGAGGGGATGGGGCACCAACTTTGGAAAATTCAGTTTGGCATATATTATATGATTTCATCGCCTTTTCACCTTTGCTTTATCCAGCTCAGGCTCAGCGACGACAGGTTTCATGCTACAGTGCTTCGTGCGTAAGGATGGACAGTGTTGTATTTCTATGCTTTTGATTCAAAGTATTTCAAATCTATGCAAACATTCGAAAACTTTGACGGGTCGTAGAAGTATAGAAAAAAACTTTTTCTATGGGCACCACAAGAATTACTGGGGGCGTCATTTTACTAGGGAACAGCCCAAGTTTGAAGAACTTTTACTGGAAACGTCCCGAAAATTACTTGGGGCTATCCCACCCCCCCAAACCCTCTCTTTCATTTCATTATCATTTTAAAATTCTCTCTCTTCAAAACCCTCTCTAAAAAAATTCTCTACTCTCCAAAACCCTAACACTCTCTTCATAATCCACTCTCCAAAACCCTCTCTCAAGAACCCTAAGTCTTCCAAGATCATCAATGACACCGAAGAAGAATCCTTCATCACAAGCTAGGTATGTTTCCTAATTATTGTATAATTTATTTTACATTTCAAAGTAGGTTTCGATTCTTTGAGAAATCTCTTAAATGTTATTACAGATTAGGTTAGAACAATTCAAAGTACATTTCGAAATCGAAAATATCATATTTTATCGTTTAAACCTAACCTAACTGTTCGTCTGGTCGTCGTCCCTAAGGGCTTGTTTGGTAACCGGATTTTACTATTTGGATTTGGATTTGGAAATCCTCCAAATCCAAATCATGGATTTTACTATTCAAATCCAACTCTAAATTCAACTCCAACCAAACATAGGATTTGGTTTTATGATTAATAATTAAATTATAGTCATGATCAATAATTAAGCTATTAATTAATTATGATTAATTATAGTTATTATTATTTATAAAATTAATAATTAACGATTAGTAATTAACGATTAGTAATTAATAATTGATGATTAGTTAATTTTTAAATAAATAATGATTAATAATTAAAGATTAATAATTAATAATTAACGATTAATAATTAATAATTAATAACTATAAATTAAATAATTAATAATTAACGATTAATAATAGTAATTCTAAATTAAATAATTAATAATTAATAAATTAATAATTAATAATTAACGAATATAAATTAATAATTAATTATTAACGATTATAAATTAATAATTAATAATTAAGTAATTATAATTAAGTAATAAATAATTAAGTAATAATTAATTATTAACGATTATAAATTAAGCAATTATAATTAATAATTAAATAATTAACGATTACTAATTAACGTTTAATAATTAACGATTATTAATTAACGATTATAAATTAAGTAATTAAAAATTAAGTAATAATTAAATAATTAAGTAATAATTAATAATTAATAATTAACGATTATAAATTAATAATTAACAATTAGTAATTAAGTAATAAATTAATAATTAATAATTAATAATTAATTAATTATTAATTATTAATTATTAATTAATAATTAATAATTAACAATTAATTAACTATAAATTAAATATTTTAAAAATAGTAATTATAATTAATATTATTATGATTAGTAAATTATTAATTAAATTATTATAAAATATGATTCTAATTGTGATTAAAATATTATTAATCAAGATTATAATAAAATAGTTATTAATAAATTATTAATTAATATTATAATTAATATGATTAAAACAAAATTAACTAATTAACTAATTAACCAATTTTTTTATTAATAATACTAAACATAGGATATGATTATTAATTAATATTATAATAATACTAATAAATTATTAATTAATATTATAATAATAATATAATAATACTAGTAAGTTATGATTATTAACTAAATAATAAAATATTATTAATTAATATTATAATAATACTAATAAATTATTAATTATGATTGTAACGAAATTAACTATTTTTTAACAAAATTATTAAAGATTAACTAATTTTTAATTTACTAATTAACTAACTAATTAACTAATTTTTAAATAATAAATATTTTAACAAAATTATTAAAGAATAATTATTTTTTCCTCCAAAATCCAACCAAATCCAAGTTTTGGATTTTGTCATACTTTCCATATCCAAATCCATCTCCAACCAAACATAGGATTTCATGAATTTGTCTCCAAATCCATAAAAATCCAAAATTTACCTCCAAATACGATTTACCAAACGGGCCCTAAGGACTGCAGACGAACGGGCAGTCCTACTGCCAAAGTGGACTGCCATGCAGTCGGCAGTCCTGTTATAAAACAGGACTGCAGTAACCCTGGCAGTCCTGTTATAAAACAGGACTGCCATCTCTCTGGCAGTCCTGTTATAAAACAGGACTGCCATCTCTCTGGCAGTCCTGATAGAATGATGGACTGCCAGGAGCATGGCAGTCCTGAAAGCCAACTTCACAATTTCTTTTACATCCATTATTTAATACTAACTCTATGTTGTCCTGTAGTCCTGTGGCCGCTCCCAAAAGAAAGCGAAACCCCCCCACCGCATCCTTGCGCAGGGAACGTAGTGAGCGGCCACGTCCTCTTGAGAGACCAATCAGAATTTCAGAACCGCAGCAACAAGGGGAACAACCACACCCCCATTCTCGTTCGAAGCAACGAGGTCCTCCTAGTCCTCCGTCTTCTGCCGATGACGACGACGACGTACCTATAAGCCAAATTCTAGGACGAGGTGGTTCTGGTGTCGGTCCTTCTGAGGATCATGTCCGTACGCCCGGTGTCGGACCTTCTGAGGATCCTGTTGGTTCGGCCGATGTCGATACTTCTGAGGAGGAGGAGGATGTCCGTCCCCCGGGTTGCTCAATGTTGTTGTCGTTCGACAACCACATTGCTTATGATATATGGAAGAATCCGGTATGTATATTATGTTTGTAAGTTTCCGTTTATATATATATATGTATTTCATAATCGTATTTTTTTATCTTGTACGACATACATGAGAGCTCTCGTATTCTTAGGCTGTAAGCCACTGGCGGAAGTGTGTTGCCTGGTCTCTTAACCATTTATCCGAGGACGTCCAGAGCAAAATATTTCCTACCGGTCTACAAAATTTGGCTAGATATGCCTACAAGACCCAGGACAGTGCTCTCATATCGGCCTTTGTGGAGAGATGGCATCCGGAGACCAACACATTTCATCTCCCAGCTGGGAAGATGACCATTATCCTGGATGACGTCTATCAGATACTGGAGTTGCCGGTGGAGGGCCGCGCCATGACAAATGAATATTTATGTACTGAGAAGGATCTCGAGTGGTATGATCGTATAGTTGATTTTGTAGAAGCGAACCTTGGGGTGGAGCCCACTACCTTTACAACCCTGCCGGGCTTCAAGAAGTCGTACGGCATTCCTCTGTCATGGCTGGTGGATAATTTCAAAGGCCCGCATGATTGGGATGATGAAACCGTTGAGAGGGTGGCCCGGGCATACATGCTCTTCATACTTGGATCGGTTGCCATTCCAGACAAGTCGGGAACCTCTATACATGCTAGGTATCTCGCGAACCTATCTGTTATAGACGACGTAAGAGCCATATCCTGGGGCAGCGGTATACTTGCTAACCTTTACCGCGAGCTTGGTATAGCATCCCGTGTCGGAACCAAGACCATGGCGGGATGCCAGACTCTACTCCATGTAAGAAAATTTCTAACATTTTAAACTAATATACTAGCTAGATTTTGTTGTTAATTTACTGACTATTTATTTACAAGTTGTATAGGCATGGATATACGAGCACTTCCCGATGCTCAGGAGGGGTAAGCTGAACCCACGCTATGAGGAGCACCTTCCTAGAGTGTGTCAATGGAAGCCAACTCAGCTAGAAACTAAAAATCATGAAACGCTGGTTTCCATTCGTGATGCTCTGGATAATTGGTGCCAGAAGAGGTTAGTTGATAGCGCGTAAATAGCGTAGACTATTTATGGTATGTTTATTTGTTGACTATTTTCTTTTAACTTTTGTCCTACAGATAGTTTGGCACCCATACCGGGATCTCTGGCAACAAAATTGCCATCTGCAACCAGTATCTCTATTTCATGGTATGATCACATGCTATGATATTACGGAGCCTTATATGCCTGATAGAGTACTTCGTCAGTTTGGCCTCGTAAAAACTGTGCCGCAGCGCACATTAAAGTTATTGGAGCCTCCGTGTGGGACCCAACCTTTGAACTACAAGCCGCCCTATTTCGACTGGGTGACGGACTGCTACTCTGAGTGGAACTTCGACAACCGGTGCAGGAGATGCACGACTGCAACGACGACTACATGCCATACTACTTGGCAGTCGGACATCCTAGGTTGTCGAACCCTAGAAATCCAGGGCCCGTTGCCGTTGGAGCTCTAGGACCTCTGCCTTCAAAAAATGTCCTGTATGCTTCATTGGTCAAGATGGTAAGTTTATAAATTATAGTTTGTAACTAATTTCAAATTTAACTCTCTTCATTGACATTTTGTTACCATTGACAGGCTGCTCGGGTGAAGGCTTTGGCGAAATCCCTCCGATCGGGCTGCCAGAACGATGAATGTGTTAATATCGCGAACCAGTTGGAGCATATCGACGACACTGTCGATTTTCCTTTCATGCAAAATCGGGAGGCGCGTACGAAGGCCCGGCATGATCACTGATTTGATTATGATGTTTAACTTGTATTTTGGAAATTGTATTTTGGAAATTGTAATCTTTAACTTGTTGGATATTGTGATGTTTAACTCTATAATTTTGGAAATTGTCATGACTTTGGATTTGAGGAAATTGTGATGATTATGATGTTTAGCTTATTTGAGATTAAAATTTATGACTTGTTGGATATTGTGTTGTTTAACTTATTGGAAATTGTCATGTACATTCATAATTGTGATATTGTGATGTTTAACTCTCTTAATTGTAATGTAAATTCCTAATTTTGATATTGTCATGTTTAACTGATGTTTAATTGTCATGTACATTCCTCACTGTATGTGAGTTCAAAACTCACACACAGTGAGTTTTGATCAGGACTGCCAGTGGTCTGGCAGTCCTAATATGAATGAGGACTGCCAGTGGTCTGACAGTCCTGATGAAAACTCACTGTGTGTGAGATTAAAATTCACACACAGTGAGTTTTGCCTAGGACTGCCAGACCACTGGCAGTCCTCATTCAAATTAGGACTACCAGTCACTACTAAAATATCATCAAATAGCGACGTACTGTAGCGACGGCAATAAATGGCGTCGCCAGTAGCGACGTCGTTTTAAACACGTCGCAAAACGTCGCTGTCTAGCGACGTTCTGCGACAGGAGGGTACTACGTCGCCGAAAAGCGACGTTCAGTGACATATTTTATGTACATGTCGCCAAGTTGGCGACGTTTAGCGACGTCAAAACGTGACGTCGCTAAGTTATTTTACTTAGGGCACGCAGCTGCCTTCTTTCCCCCTCATTCTCACTCGAAAACCCGAAAATTTCATTTCCCTCCCCCCACCCCCCCCCGGCGACTCCCTTCCCCTCTGTCAGTGCCCCCCCCCGGCGACCCCCTCCCCCCCGGCGACTCCCTCCCCCTCCGGCGAGCTCCACCTCCTCGAGATCCTCCTCCTCGAGCTCCTCCTCTCCCAATCCGACCTCCTCCTCCTCTTCCTCAGGTAAACCCTAACCTAACTCCTCTCCTTCCTCCTCCTCCTCTCCCACGGACACACACACACGCACACGGACACACACGCACACACACACACAGACACGAACACACACACATACACACACACACACAGACACGGACACACACGCGTGGACACGTGCACGAGACTGCACTGTGTCATTTGTGTTCGTGTGTGTTAAAAAATAATTTGGACACGATTGTGTCCTGTTTTGGTGGACACTCGACACGTGTGACTCTATGACACATACACATATCATTACCAACTATTAGATTTTGCTATTAATTGAATTTGGATTTTGAATTTGGTTTATCCCCAATTTTCTGATACGTAGTTCACTATATATTAATTTTCTGAGATTAACATTGGTTTAAACTGATTTTGAATGATTAAACCATTATGATTAATCCCATATCTTCTCTGAGAATTAATGTGCATGTTAGGGTTCACATTGATTGGGGATTCTTAGGTTTTCGTATGCCATTGACTGTCAAAACTGAGAACAGTTTTAATACACTGTTTTCACATATTGGCACACACACATTACACTGAATTTTCTCGAAAAATTATGCACTGTTTACACCTATCTACACACACACATAAGTGTAGCCTGAGAATATAAACACACACTACTGCTATCTACTGATTTTCCTGAGATTGATACACTGTTTGTGTATACTGTTTCTCTTATAGCTCACTCACATTACACTCAAAACTGAGAATAGCTAATTCACTCACACTATTGATTCCTATATACACACACACACATTGAGACACCTAGCCCATGTTATGTACACACACATGGCACGCTTTACCCTATATACACACACCCTATTGTACACACACACTGTTAGCACACCACACACATGACACACACACATATATATACGTGTCAATCTGAGAACAGTTTGTGCATTGTTTTCTCATATTATATATATATATATATATATATATATATATATATTGCAGTCCATATTATCTCTTCATATCAGTCCAGGCATTTATTTAGTTCCAGTACTATTATTTGTCTTGTATTCAGTTGTTCAGTCCCATGACTGACATATAGATTAGGTATTGTTTGGTTGAAGGATTACCTTTTTAGTTCATTCCACCCTTGCACATCGACATTATGTTGGACACGTACACATAGCCTAGATGGTATTGTATACATATATACATAACTATATCATGTAACTCATATGTGATATAGGCATATAGCCTATGTTAGAGTGTCTAAATATATGAAGGCATGAAAGTTGCCTTGTCTTGTAATATAGGCATATAGTATATACATGCCTATATATATATTATATGTATATATCTATATAGATATTACTTGTGTGTATGAGATAGCTTGAGTTGACTTTGGTCATTATTGGTACTTGAATTGATCGGAACAAAGACCCCCAATGTCGGTATCGGTCAATATTTGGTATCGGTCGGTATCGGATCGGAACATGCCAAACCGTATCGGTATCGGCCGTATCGGATCGGTATCGGCCGATACTTTAAAATTATATGAAATAGTAGTCACCCCCAAGGTTGACTATTTTAACTGAAAGTCAAAGTAGAGTAAACATCTGACCTAGATTGGACTAAGAGTTGACAAAGTCAACTATAGGTCAACCCTTGACCTAGTTTGACCTTGTTTGACTTTGTTTGACTTAGCTTGACCTTGTTTGACTTTGTTGTCTTCATGTTTGTTAAATGACACCCAGATACTAGTTTTAGTTGTTTAAATGACACCCAGATACTAGTTTTAGTTTCAGTTTGCTTTGTTAACTCACTATTGCTCATTACTTGGTAGGTCATGACTAGAAATAGGATATTTGACTTAGATTTGACCTTGTTTGACCAAGGTTGACTATTTGACCTTAGTACAACCTAGTTTGACCTAGTTTGACCTAGTTTGACCTTGTTTGACTTTGTTTGACTTAGCTTGACCTTGTTTGACTTAGTACAACCTAGTTTGACCTAGATTGCATATCATTGTTATTAGTAACTGTCCGCTACTAATGTGTGTCCCATAATAAGACATAATATACGAATTTGTGCCTGTTGGATAATGTGTGTCCATCTTTGCAGAATTATTTCCAAATGGATATGAATTACTACTTACGGAATCGTTCATGGATGTACAATCGTCGTGCTGATGATATGTGTGGTGTGCGGGATAAATACATAGCGGGAGTAGAGCAGTTCCTGCAGTTTGCTAAGGCGTTCCCTCAGTACATGGACGGCACCAAAATTAAGTGTCCGTGTGTGAAATATCATAACGTGAAATATTATCCAGAAGTGGAAGTGACATATCATTTGTACTCGAGGGGTTTCACGCCTAATTACTATCAGTGGACCGCACATGGAGAACTTGTGTCTTTAGCATCAGAGCCGGAGCCTTATGTTGAGCCGTATATGCATGCGGGACCTAATTTTGTTTCAGATAATCATGCATACGACGACGGGTGCGTGAACATGGTTTTCGACGCTGCGGGGCCTAGTTTCGTTCATGATGCACCTGAGGAGGCACCGAACGTCGATGCTGCACAGTTCATGGAGTTGTTGGAGAATGCAAGGACTCCATTGTATCCTGGTTGTGAGGATCATTCACCGTTGGAGGTGGTTACAAGACTGATGAGCATTAAGTCAGATTTTAACATGTCGCAAGAATGCTACAACCGAGTGTTGGAGTTGATTATAGAGATCTTGCCGGCGGGTGCTAAGTTGCCTAAAGACTTCTACCGGTCTAAGAGGATGGTGAGATCGCTCTGGATGGGATACGAGAAAATCGATTCCTGTCGCAATGGGTGCATGCTGTACTACAAAGACGACAAGGACGCAGATGTGTGCAGATTTTGTGGTGCTGATTGCTATAAGACAACTAGTACAGGAAGGTCTACCGGTGCAAGAAGATCGACCGATTCAATGTACTACTTGCCTTTAACGCCACGGTTGCAAAGATTATTTATGGTGAAAGAGACGACCGAAAATATGAGTTGGCACATGCGAGAACAGATTGAAGGAGTGTTGGATCACCCATCCGATGGAGAAGCGTGGAAGCACTTTGATCGAGTATATCCAGATTTTGCTTCAGATCCGCGAAATGTCAGGTTGGGACTATCTTCTGACGGTTTTACTCCTTTTGGTCTTTCGGGATCCCAGTATTCGTGCTGGCCTGTGATTGTTACTCCGTATAACCTACCGCCTTGGATGTGCATGAAGACTCAGTACATATTTCTAACCGTTATAATTCCTGGTCCGAACAATCCTAAGAGGAACATTGACGTGTACTTACAGCCTTTGATAGATGAGTTGAATCAGTTATGGGAAGTAGGCGCTAACACGTACGATGTTTCCAGGAAGCAGAATTTTCAGATGAAGGCAACCCTTATGTGGACCATCAACGACTTTCCGGCCTATGGAATGTTATCTGGATGGAGCACTCATGGCCGTCTCTCATGTCCGTATTGCATGGACCGTAGTAAGGCTTTCCGCTTGAAACACGGCGAAAAGCCGTGCTTCTTTGATTGTCATCGGCAATTTCTGCCAAAAGATCATCCGTTCAGAAGGAACAGGAATGCTTTCCGTGCCGGCATTGTAGAGAAGGGTGATCCACCGCCAAGGTGGTGCGGAGACACGATATGGGAGGAGGTTAAAGATTTTCCAAGTGCTATCGAAGATCCTACAACTAGGTACAAGTGCGATGGATTTGGTAGAGTTCATAACTGGACAAAGAGGAGCATATTCTGGGATCTGCCATACTGGAGTACCAATCTGATCAGACATAATCTTGATGTCATGCATATTGAGAAGAATGTGTTTGATAACATAATTAATACTGTGATGGACGTAAAGGAAAAAATGAAAGACAATCCCAAGGCCAGGTTGGACTTAAAAGAAATATACAAACGCCCTGCGTTGCATTTGATACAGCAGAATGGAAAACAGTTCCTTCCGAAGTCAATTTTCTCGCTGGACAAGGAGGATAAAGTGAGACTTTGTCGGTGGATCCAGGGCCTAAAATTTCCAGACGAATATGTGTCAAATCTAAGAAGATGTGTCGATCCGAAGGAAAACAAATTGACGGGTATGAAGAGCCACGATTGTCACGTATTCATGGAGAGGTTAATTCCGATTGCATTTCGGGAATTCTTACCGCAGGCAGTTTGGGATCCATTGACGGAGCTTAGCATATTCTTCAGGGATCTTTGTTCTAAGAAATTGCTCGTTGATCGTCTAGAAAAGCAAGAGAAGGACATTACGGTAACACTATGCAAGCTAGAGAGGGTGTTTCCTCCTGGATTCTTCAACTCTATGGAGCATTTGCCGATTCATCTATCCTATGAGGCACGTGTTGGTGGACCCGTCGAATATCGATGGATGTACCCGTTCGAGCGATATTTGAATCACCTAAAAAGAAAGATGAAAAATAAGGCACGGGTCGAGGGTTCTATTTGTGAAGCCTATGTTCTCGAGGAGATTACAAACTTTTGTTCGATGTATTTCAAGCCTCATGTTGCAACTAATAAAATGAGAGCTTCCAGAAACGACGAGGGAGATCATGAAAGTAATGATACAATACTGAAGGTATTCAATGCTCCAGAAAAGCCATCGGGTAAGATGAAAAAGAGATATCTGAACGATGATGAGCTAAGGGCTGCTCAGGTGTATGTATTACTCAACTGCGACGAGGAAGAAGTAGAGAAACTGGAGGGGTAAGTAATTAATACGTCTATATTATTTTAATAGTGTTAATTATTATACTATTATATTAATTGAACGATGTTGTTTTTAGCATATTTAATGATGATGTGAGGTCGGGTAGGCCACACATAACAGAAGAAGAACTAGAACAAGAAATGAGGCGTTATTTTTCATCATGGTTGAGTGCATATGTAAGACTTGAGAACTCTGTAATTACCTTTTTGTATATGCACTTGATTGAGAATGAGCTTAATTGCTTCTTTCGTGGTATTTAGGTCGATCGTCCATACGCAAGACTTGAGAATGAGTCTATTAGAACGCTAGCCAAGGGACCAATTTATGCTGCAAAAATATGGCCAAGCTACTGTGTTAATGGGTTTAGGTTCAAGTCAACAACTTGCCCGATCAGAGACAACTTTGTGGATCTCGATTCCACCAAAAACAGCTGTTTGTGTATCAGATCTTCGAACTACAAAGATGTTGATGCGGGCAACGATTTCTATGGCGTGTTACGGAAGATCGTGGAGCTGACATATAGTTATGGAATAGAGCCTGCTAAGATTGTGTTATTCAGGTGTGATTGGTTCGATCCGATTGAAGGTCAAGGTTGGAAAGTAGACAAGCACGGTCTTGTTGATATAAACTATCGACGTCGATATCAAGCCTATGAACCATTTGTCCTATCAAGTCAGGCTCAGCTCGTGTACTTCACAAGTTATCCTAAACGGGAAACAACAAGGTCGGACTGGTGGACAGTATGCAAGACCAAAGCTAGAAATACCTTTGAGGTTGACGATATAGCTTATCAACAGGATGAACTACCTCTTGTAACAAATATTATAGAAGTAGACACGACGGAAGTTCCCTATTACACATCTAATTGTGTAGAAGAAGTAGAATTATCTGAAGAGGAAGATGCAGATGAAAGTGAAGATGTAGAGGAGGAAGAAGAAGAAGAAGAAGAAGAAGAAGAAGAAGAAGAAGAAGAAGTAGATGAGCTAAACGAACTAGATGAATTTTCAGAAGAGGAATAAATCTGTACGTTTGTTTTATCATCATATTTGACACTTTAGTGACACTTCTATCATATAAATCTGTGACACTTCAGTGACACTCTATTGACACTTTTATTGACACTTCAGTGACACTTTTTGACTATGATATTTTTCAAAAATCTGTGATGTCTATCATATAAATATTTTTTTTGTTTTATTGTCATATGTTTTATTGTCAGGTATGACAAGACCATCTGGACGACGCGGAGGATTATATATTAGGCAGTCCCATCAGCCTCGGGCTGGGGATGGAAAGGGCAGTTCCGTACCCTCATCCTCATCTCCGAGTACGCCAGTGTACCATTCTGTTCCTGGTCCATTACCGGGACAGGCTAGTTCTAGCAGGTTGGCGACTCCTCCCTCGTCGTCCAGCCTTTCTGTTCCCGGATCCATTCCGATGACGGAGCATTTTCGTCGTCTGGTACGTTTCCTATGATGGACATTAATTTATAGATAGTTCGATATAATGTTTAATACTAATAATAGATAATATATTTTAACAGGTAAAGAAGGGTGAGGACCCGAACATGGTGACCGTCTTCCTGGTCACCCATCGGAGGGCTGGGGACTTCATTGACGAGAGGGCGACGCAGGCATATGTACGTTCTATTCAACTAATATTAACTGACTATAATTTAAAAAACAGGAAAATAGATATCAATATAGACTTTAGTAAACACTTACACGTTAGCAAACATGTTCTAGGCCGAGTTTGTTTGGCTACAGAAGGAGGCGGCTGATGCTGCTGCTGCTAGTGCGCAAGCAGAGGGAGGGGCTGGTACTTCCTCCCAGCCGCCTGCAGAGCCATCGTCGGACGAGCTCTGGATGACCGCCGTTGGCGGTCTTCAGAAGGGTACGTACTACGGTACGGGATCCTACGGCGCGTATTTGGCTTCGGAGTCATCCCGGGCCCCCTCTGTCAGTGCGCAGTCTTCGGCTACGCAGGCGTCGTCACGAGCTGAGGATGTTCGTCGTCAGATCGAGGAGCTGCGTCGCGAGTTGCAGCAGCAGATTTCTGATGCGGTCGAACGACGATCCGACCCTCCGATCGTCACCGAACGATTTGATGCGGTCGAGCGCAGTATACAGGAGCTGATGAGTCTGCATCAGGCTGCAGCTGCCAACTTGCAGACGCTCACCGAGTCTACGCAGCGCACGGAGCGTAGACAGGTCGAGCTGGACGGATCGCAGAGGAGCCTTTCTCTCTCACTCGCTCAGTATACTGAGAAGGTGGTGAGTACCCTTGCTGTGCATGGTGAGCGACTGCGAGAGCTGGAGCAGGTACGTCCTCCGGGTCCATCGACGGCGCCGACTCCAGATACTGCACTACCTCCGGCGCCGACTCCAGACATTGTACTGCCTCCTACTGCCCCTACGGTACAGCTCACCCAGGAGCAGTATGACTACATTCTATCCCAGTTGCGTGGCAGGAGTCCGCAGTGATTTTATTGGTTTTTTTTATGACTTGTATGTATTAGCCCTATGGGCAAATTGTTTATTCATACACTGTTGTTTATACACTTGGTGGGAGACTTTTTATCATCTTTCATTTTTATTTGACTCTATTAGATGTTTGTGAGGATGTGTGTCTGTGATATTTACTTTGTATGCCTCCTATTTTTATTGTGATATTTACTTTGTGATATCTGCGACGGGATGACAAATATACCTACGCTGGGTTATAAGCGATGATCTGATATACAAAGGAGATGCTGCCAAAATTTTAAAAAAATATATTGTGTATTTTTGTTATGATGTGTGTCTGTGTTTACAGTGAATGTGAAATACAGTGTTCGGAACCATCGACAGTTTCGATTACTGTTGTATGTTTTATCTTGGATAGAAATAGCAACAGTTCAGGGTGCACTTCTGAGAGCTTCATTTTCACGTCCTTCACTTTCTCGGACGTCGTAAAGGTTCCCGAGAAGGTGAAGGACGTGAAGAGGAAGCTCTGAGAAGTGCACCCTGAACTGTTGCTCTTTCTATCAAAGATAAAACATACAACAGTAAGCGAAACTGTCGATGGTTCGAACACTGCACTTCACACACACTGTAAACACAGACACACATCATAACAAAAATATCAATTATATTTTTAAATTTTTTTTTTATATTAGCGACGGATAGCGACGTTCTGCGACGTACTGCGACGTTACAGAGACGTCGCTATACGTCGCTAACTAGCGACGTTATGTCGCTCGACGTCGCTAATATACGTCGCTACGTTGCCCACGTGGCCACGTGGATGCCATGCCTCGTCATCATTTATAAACTTTTGAAGCGTCGCTAGTGGTCGCTTTACGTCGTAATGTTGGCGACGTACTTATACGTCGCTATCTGTCGCTCATTTTGCGACGTCTAGCGACAATTAACTACGCGTCGCAAATAGCGACGTTTGGCGACTAAATTGCCATCTGCGACTTGCCTATAAGCGACGTAGGTTTTTCGTCGCTAAATACGTCACAAATCATTGTTAGCGACGTATTTTCTGTATTTAGCGACGTCTCCTGACGTCGCTAATCTGGGTTATTTTAGTAGTGAGTGGTCTGGCAGTCCTGATCAAACTCACACATAGTGAGTTTTGATCAGGACTGCCAGTGGTCTGGCAGTCCTAATGTGAATGAGGACGCCAGTGATCTGGCAGTCCTGATGAAAACTCACTGTGTGTGAGATTCAAATTCACTGTGTGTTTTCATCAGTTACTTCACATATATTTGACACAAGTAGGATATTTTACACAAGTATGATATTTTACACAAGTAGGATATTTCACACACACACACGTATAGCAGACAGGAAAAAGTAAAAAATAAAAAACATATATTTGACTTCACATTTCAAAATGATATACATTAATGTTTACAAAATGGGTCATCCATATACAAAATGTTTACAAAATGGGTCATCCATATACAAAATGTGAAAACTTCATTCAGTCGATTTCGACGTCGTAGTGGCCAACCGGTAAGTCTCTTGGCTCCTCCATCTGTAACAGTTTCCTACAATGATTGATTTGATGGTCAAAAGGGCCGGTCCAGGACTTTGCTTCTGCCGGTGCTAGTTTGTACCAAACTGTTGTAGGTGGAGGAATCAGAGAATGACCGATCATCCTTAGCATGACAAAATGATCTTTGATTTGACCTATAGTACATAGATCAGTTTGTCTGTGCTCCGTCGGAGGAGCGCACATCGGGAAAAAAGTATTACGAATTCCAGCCGAAAAAAGTACAACAGGGATCCGATACCGATTAGCAAATAAATACAAGGCAGACGGGACGGACATGTAGTGGTCTGGCCCGGTAACACTGTCAGTGCAAGGAATACTTGTCAACAAACTTGCAACTGTTTCTTCGCTTAGGATGCGGGAGTATAATGGAAGACGACTCTCTAATTCCTCGTACAGCTCCTGCCTCACTTGCCTCCATCCGTCTTTGTCAGAATAACCGAGATGTATTGCAAGCACATGAAATCCGCAATGGCTATCCCCCGGGACATCAACAATAGACCAGATGTAACTGCGAATCTCAGGATAAAAATTGTGGATATACAAACGCAACGTTTGACTTTCCACAGTATCTTCGTTTGCAATATCCGTTTTCTCCTTTTTCCGGCGAATGATAGGCTTGCTCTTCCGTGCAGGCGGAGCTTTCTCTAAGCTTCGTTCAATATGCTCAAAGGATGATGGATCTCTCTTAGTTGACTCAAGCCTTCTCTTCTGTGAACTACTTATTCTTGTTTGAGGCCTGCCCTTAGGATTGGAAAAAATGGACGGCTCATGCATTCTTGTAGTCACTGGACATGCAAGTTCTTGGATTTTAACCTCAAGGCACTCCTGCTCTGCTCCTGCTGAGGCACACCACCGTGCGTGGAGAAGTTTCACTTGTGGCAAAGAGAAGAAATCACCGTCTGTCTTCACCAAGGGCATTATAGACAACTGCCTCCAACGTTCATCGACAGCAAGAACTGGAATAGGAATGGACTGACGACGATATTCATTAATCTCATGGCCACAAGGGAGGCCCAGTATATGTCGATGTACACACCCACAAACTTGAGGATCAAAGCCGACAAACTTTGACCTATCAATCTCTTCAAATATGAAATCCAACGCCTTGTGAGAAATGACACGCATTAAAGAATCCAAGAGGACTTCCTTTCTATGCTCATGCTTGACAATATTTAAGCTCATCTCAAATGATGCCTTAATTTCGTTCATCGTCCGATCTATTGATATATGTATAACTTGCCAAACCGAAACAAAGTTGCCTTGGGATGACTTTAAATGCCTCTTTAATACTGAGTGTGCTCCTTCGACACGGTTGGTAGTTGTTGTACCGTAATGCTTCACCACATTCGTCCATGCTAAGACGAATTGTTCTTTGTGCGGTTCAAGCCATATTTCTTTGACGTAAGAAATGCATGCCGTCTCCCTCCCCTCCCACTTCTCCTTGAATAAGTACCATACGGCGGCGTAACTGTCTATCGTGCTGGCTCGCTATACACAATTCCAGTCATGGTTGAATTCATCAAAAACTTGCATGTCAAGTTTACCATCTACTTTCCCGAACTTCAACTTACATTGGGATTGTATATTACGATTTACATGAAAAGTGCATAGCAATGTATCCGCTTGAGGAAACATAATCCGAATAGCATTCATTAGAGCATACTCTTTGTCGGTAACAAAAACCGAGGGCTCTCTCTGACCGGTGTAAAGGGTTTTCAGTTTCTCCAACGCCCATGTGTAGTCTTCAACTTTCTCACTCTTCATGAAGCAAAAAGCAACTAGAAATGTTTTCCATGTAGAGGTGAAGCCGACAACATGAAAGAGAGGCATCTTGAACTTATTGGTCTTGTACGTGCAATCAAGAACTAACACGTCGGCGAAAGACCGAGCCAAATGTGTGCAATCGGGATGAGCCCAAAATAGTGAAATGACTTCATTGCTCTGAGGATGTCTTCTATGGTGCTCAACATAATGATTATCTCCAAGCAACTTCATCACTTCTTGCATCGCCATTCTCGATTTCGACCGAATGGCGTTAGAAGAAGATAGGGCGTTGTATATTGACTTCATTGTAGACTTGTTCTTCTCATTTTCATGTCGTATGACGGAATATATTTGTCTCGGTGCAACTCCGGAATTGGACAAGTCTTCCACTATCTTCTTCTCCGTAATGTTCAACCGTCCGACATACGGATGACCCAATAGTGTTTCGGCAATCTCGTGGTTGTGGATTCCATTCATGACTTGGACTGTCCACTTCGCTTCTTCATCCTTTCTAATATAGATTTTGAACGGACAACCACATTTTCTCGTTCCAACATGTCTCTTTGAAACTTTACTTTCGATAACTTTATCTTTCTTATGGCTTCTAAACACACCACCTCGTTCACATGAAACCACAGTGGTTTGTTGTCCCGGACGGTTTCGGGCCGATCTTGATATCACAAGAACTATGTTGTTTGCCCGTCCAACTTCTCGGCACCAATTTAGCGCACCATCGTATGATTCAAAACACATATCGGTCATGAATAAATGGCCTACATCGACGCCAATTGGAGCAGATACCTCGATACCGGAAGATGATAAGTCCTACAATAAATTTTAAAGTTAATAAAAAAATAACACAACACAAAAAATGTGCAAACTGCTGCCAAAATGTAGGACTGCAGAAGGCAAGGCAGTCCTTGCAATAATCAGGACTGCCAATTCACTGGCAGTCCTTTCAATAATCAGGACTGCCACAACTATGGCAGTCCTTATGTTATAAAGGACTGCCGCAGTTTGGGCAGTCCTGTATGTCGAAGTGGATTGCCCGCGTATTGGCAGTCCTGTCCCTAACAGTCCCGAATTACACCCGACATGAATGTTACAATTGGCTTACCAAGAGTGCATCCGAAGCAAGAATGTGTTCTTCGGACATATCGGGACGAGAGTCTGCTACATTCGATGACCCGGGTTCTTCCATGTTCCTTTTTTTTTCTAAATTAAACACATATAAATCATTATTTATATGTCAAATTATTGTGAGATAGTCTACAAATATATTAATTAGATAACATACCCATTAACGGATGAAGTCGATGACACTGTAACGAAAATTTGGACCCTAAATCTTCACAATGTCTTGGTTGGGAGACAATTTGGGTTAGGGTTTACAAATTTATGACCTAGAAATTCTTAGGGTTGGAGAAAAGAGTGGAGGAGAAGGAAAGAGTAGAGAGAGAAGAAGGGAAATAAAATTTTGTTGGTATTTATATGATATCTTGGGCTAGCCCCAAGCAAAAAAATTTGATGACAAACTTGCAATTTTTTTAAAAGATTTTGGGATAGTCCCAAGTAATTCTTGTGGTGCCCATAGAAAAAGCCTAGAAAAATGCTAAAATTATAAGCCACTCTTAAGGACATAAGAGTGCCACTCTAAAAAGAAGAAGTACAAATTGACTTCCATATAGCATTTATGCGTAGGGTGCTCCCGCGCATAAATAGGAATAGTTGCTCGCCCTTAAGGCCTCATTTGGTTCACGGATTTAAGGAATCAGGAAAGAAAAATTGTACATATTTTTTTGTTTTGTATCCACAAACTTGGGAATCATTTTCCTGACAAGGGAAAAAATTGGAGGGAATATGGTTCCACTCAGGACCTATGTGATTGATTTTTCCTCCTCATTTTCCAACATTTATTACAAAAAATATGACAAAAGTAACCATGTGTTATTTATTATTTTACCATTAATGTTATTTTTCATAATATTTTTTTTTTAAATTTTAAAAGGTAAAGATATTATTGGAACATTGTTATATTTTTGCTTTCCTTCTCTTCACCAACCAAACACTACAAAGAAAATCAAATAGTCTTTTCTAGATGATTTTTTTTGTTTTACCAAACAACGGAAAAAAAATATAACATAAATTCTATTTTCTCATTCCTATGAAAAATATAAGAAAATTCCTTTCCTTTCCGTGAACCAAACGAGGCATAAGAGTTTCTCACTTGTCGAGCCTGAAGCTAAGAGGAGTTCCCATGTGACAATTACAGATTGTTGTGGTGTCAATTGTTTAATAGAGGGCTAAGCCTGTCATCATTCAAGCGCAATTGTACTCTACGCATACGAACTATAGCGCTTAAGACGAGGACTCATAGACACTACATGCTTCACAAAGGAGACTCCACATGGAAGACATGCATTGCAGCTAAGTGCCAATGTGTCAGTCCTTAGATTGTTACATTTAAGCAGAGTAGTGTTTTGCGTTGAAGAGTTTCTTTGCTTAATGGTGTGTTTGGAACTTTTTGCGGAGAGTGAAGGAAAATTTGAGGGGAAGAAAAATAGAAAAAAATAAAATAGAGGAAAAATTAAATTTTTTATTTATTTATTTGGATAACCAAAAAGTAGGTGAAGATTTTTTTAAAAAAATATTGTTTTATTTATTTACGAAAAAAGATACAATTATCATTTAGTTCTCAATTTTTTCAAAATTATAATTAATACTTACTTTATTGGAGGGTAGTTAGGTAATTTTTCTCACAATCCTCTCAATCCTCTTTATTTTCCTCTCACTTTTGGGAGAAATTTTTTTGAGTGGAGCCCACTTGAATTTTCCTCCCACATTCCTCTCCTCATTTTCCCTCCCTCTTCCCAAACACCACTACTTTTAATTTTTCTCCCACTTTTCTCTCAACATTTTTCTTCCCTCCATTTTCCACTCTTCCCAAACAATACCTAAGAGTCCCGACGCTGAGCACTTTCCATGCTTAAGGGCTCCATGCTGAGACGTCGCTTCCTATTCCTCGTTAATGATGACATGTGTGCGTTGATTAAAGAGTTATGATTGATGCTTCGAATTATGAAGTGTCCGTTGCTTTTAGTGGGATTCGTTATGGAAGTCCAGGTGACAACTTTGGAGTGAGTGGAGTTCCCAACCTATATAGAAAATACCCCAGAGTCGGATTGGATATTCCTATATATAATAATAATATCTCAATGGAGTTGGATTAAGTATTTCTATATATAATATGAATATATCAATGGTTTAGATTGAATATTCCTACATATATAGGAATACCTCAATGGTTCAGATTAGTTGTAGGTTTGAGGCTATATATATTAGGTGTTTTCTACCCCTAAAATATATCTCTTTCAAAAATATTACAGAAGGAGTCAATAGTGCTTTACAACTATATAAGAGAGAAAGAGGGGATTGACGGATACATCGAAGAGGAGATCGTTTCGGAAAATTCTTTCTCGTCATCTTCGTTCTTTGTGTGCTTGTAAATCATTTTTTTCCTTCAAGGAGTTGTGGTGATCCGTTTAGATCGGTGAGAAGCTAGTCGGTGTATTTATTATTCTAATAGTGAAGGCTTTTCAGGGTTGGACTCCGATCGTCACATGATTTTTCCTGTAAGTTTTTTACGGCAAAAATTTCTTGTGTTTGCGTTTGGCTTTCTGTGTGATTTTGGCGTTTGGTTTTGTGTACTTTTTCTTCGGTTCTCTCGCAGTCTCTTTGGTTTGGGGGAACAGTTTTCGCATTTCATTTCCAACACATGGTATCAAAGCTTTATTTTTCGGAAGGTGTCAAAAATGATAGTCAAACCAAGAAGAAGAGATGAACGCGAAGCCGGTGCGTATGATAAACCTAAATGACGTCAATTACCACTACTAGAGGAGCAAGATGAAAGACTTGCTATTTGTCAAAAAGTTACATTTGCCAGTATTTGCTTTCGAACTTGATAAATTCGAAGATGACTGAAACTTCGAGCATATACAGGTGTGTGGGTACATCAGGCAGTTTGTTGACGAGAATGTGTACAATCACGTTGCCTGTATAGAACATACTAGGACACTGTAGGATAAGCTGGAATCTTTGTATGGAAAGAAGATCAGGATAAACAAGTTATTCCTAACCCGACAAATGATGGGTCTGCGGTACAAAGATGGTACATCTATCATGGATCACTTGAGTGAATTCTAGGACATGGTTGACAACGAGGTACATGGACTATGGTTGCTGTGTACATTTCCAGATTCGTGAATAATGTACGAGTGTCTATGATCACTTTTGCTTCCGAAAGGAATGGTCAGTCTTGAGTTTGCCAAGAGAGGGGTACTAAATAAAGAGATGCGGAGACGTTCTCAGGGCACTTCATCCACATTCCACTCAGATGCGCTTGTTTTAGAAAGTCACAAAATGAGTAAAAGCAGGGATCCAAATGGTGGTAGAGACAAGAGTAAGAAAAAGTCCAATGGTCGGTACGAGGACTCGAAGTGCTACCATTGTGGTAAGAAAGGCCACATCAAGCGAAACTATTTCGCTTGGAAGTGAGAGAAGAAGGGTGACAAGGAAAAGTAGAGTAAAAATACTACAGCGGCTGCCTCGACACATGGAGACGATATGATCATTGTAGGTAATAAGGTAGTCATGAACCTTGTCCGTGATGATAATTCTTGGCTGGTGGACACAGGTGCTTCAGCACATGTATCTCACAATAGGGTACTATTTGCCACTTATACAACATGCGAGTATGGAGTGTTGAAGATGGACAATAGAGATGTGTCAAAGGCTGTTGCTATTTGAAAATGTATATTTGAGAACGAAGATGGGTGCAGTTCTTATTCTTAAAGATGTCTGTCATGACCCCGATATATGTTTCAACCTGATATCGGTTGGAAGGTTAGATGGGGAAGGATTCTTCAATCTCTTCGAAAACGATCAGTGAAAGCTTTCCAAGGGTTCTATGGTGATTGCCAGAGGAAGCAAGAAGTCTGATCTCTATTATATAGAAGGGAGTGCACATGGAGCACATGAGGTAATGCAGTCAGTAATGCGTCTATCGAGTTATGGCACAGGTAGCTCAACTATATAAGTGAGAATGAGATGAGCTACTTGGTGAACATGAAGGTGATTTCGGGTCTCATGTCTACAAAGTTGGAGTGATGCACGCATTGTTTGGCAAAAAAAGTAAAATATTATGTATTTCTAAAGTCCCCCAAGTTCAAGGAAGCTGATGTTGCTCGAGTTGGTTCATTCGGATGTCTGTGGTCCTGTGAAGGTAAAATCAATTGGTGGTGCTTCTTACTTTATGACTTTTATTGATAATTATTCCAGAAAAGTTTGGGTCTATGATTTTAAGACCAAGGATCAAGTGCTGTCCACTTTCAAAGAGTTTCAGGCCTCTGTTGAAAGGAAGACGGGCAAAATGTTGCTATGTGTTCAGATTGACAATAGCGACTAATACATCGGTCCTTTTGATGTGTATTGCAGAGAACAAGCGATACGACACCAGAAGACTCTGCCAAAGATACCTCAGCTCAATAGTGTAGCAGAGCGCATGAACATGACACTGATGGAGCGGGTACGATGTTTGTTGTCTGAGACAAACTTATCAGACAGTTATGGGGTAAGACTCTTAACACTGTTGCTTATATTATTAATCTGTCTCCTAGTGCTCCTTTGTAAGGTGATGTGCCTGACAAAGTATGGTACGACAAGGAGCCGTCATACTGTCACATTCGAGTGCTTGGTTGCAAGGCCTTCGTACATGTACTGAAGGCCGAGAGATCCAAACTTGAGCTGAAGATGAGGTAGTGCATCTTTGTCGGCTATGGTCGGAATGAGTTTGGTTATAGACTCTACGACCCGGTGGAAAGAAAGCTCTACAGAAGCAGAGATGTGGTCTTTATCGAGGATCAGATCATGACCAACACTCAGAATTCTGAGATGCCTTATGAGGCTAAGAAATTGCCTGAGTTAGAGTCATTTCGCTTCGAGCCATTTTCAGAGGACACTCTAGAGGATCCAGTTATGGGAGAGCCAGTACATGAAGATGCTCCTAACCTTGATCATTAACCTGTTGATGGTGGTCAGGATGACCCTCAGGAGGATGAACATGCCGAGGAGGCAGTTCTTAAAGTGAATAAGGCTATCAGAACACCGCCAGCACTAGAGGTGTAACGCCTCAGTCCTAAAATACATAGGACTAGAAGGTCGTATACATGCCAGCTATGTATCGAGAGGACTCCAGCCCAGCTCGAGTATGTATATGCTATTTTGTTGTTCTAAATCAACTATATCTCCTGATTATCGGTAACAATAACGAATCAAGTGCACTAAGGCTGATTAGACCATAATACACTGATTCTAGAAAGATAAATGTATTAGAGTGGATCCCCAATAATACATTCATCATGAACAAGTAGAAAATAAAGCTTGTAAAAAGACTAGGATATAATAACAAAATGAGTCAAATGGAGGACGAAAGATAAATAAAAAAGATAATGATAAGATCAACTAAAATATATACTTGTAGTCTTGGTGAAGCAACCATCACCCATCAATTTATTAAATCTTGATAACATCATCTAGTACCTGGAGGGATTACCAGGTCCTCAGGGGACTAGTGTCACTCCCCGTTCTCAATATATGTATTTGCTTCTCAATTCTTGTACATGGTATATGGTATTTGTATATGTGCACCATTTAATTTATTATTTATCAATTGTTGCACGTAGCCTTTAATTATAACATTAGTTAAATGGTTAGAGCAGGCTTAGGATTAGGTTTTCATAAGAGCCCACCAACCCTACTATATATATTCTCTTCCTCTCTCTCTCTTCATAACTTTTCATTTTTCCCCAACCAACTTTTAGGCAAGTACAACTTGCTCAAAAGAGGAGATTAATGAGTTTTTATTTCTTGATCATTTCTTTGATATTATTGGTCAAAAATGTTTCTTTCCTTATTCTCTACATGTTTAGTACTTGGTGTTTTTATTTTTTATAGCCATTTTTGTGTAGATCTAAGTTTCAAAAAAATAACGTTTATGGGTTTTCATGGTTTTGATCTATCAAACTTTCTTATTTTTAAAAACTACTTGTTCCATGTTGTAGAGAATTCAATTTCATTCACTTTGACCTTTATTTTGCCCAAATACGAGTCCTATCGCCCAAGTTATGGACATTGAAAGTTTGCAAAAACTCTATGGCCAAAATTGTTGCTAGTTGGGGACGACGATGCTCGCTCGTGCGCCCCACGTGTAGCCTTCCCGCTCGTGTACCCCGTACGCAGCCTTCCGCTCGTACGTCCCGTACGAAGCCTCCCCGCTCGTGCACCCCGCGCGCAGCCTCGCCTGCGTGTACTGCTCGTCCACGCGCAGCCTCGCCTACGTGTGCTGCTTGCTCGTGCGCCCTGCACGCTGTGCTCCCACGCGCTGCCTACGTGCACCTGTCCATGCGTCCCGCGCGCCTACCTGCACTTCCCGTGCGCAGTTGGTTCGTGCACTTCGCGTGCCATGCCAATCTTCACACGACGTGCCATCCCCGCACGCTGCGCATGTGTTTGACCCTCGTGCCTATGTGCCCAAGTGACTTACGTGCCCAGTATCTTCCATGACTATGTGACTTGATCTTCATTTTCGACCTGATTATTTATGCGTATGCTGGTTAATCCCATGCGTATACTAAAGTATAATCTATGCGAGCACCAAAGTGTTATCTAATGTGTTAAGTGTTCCTACGTGATATATGCCAGTACATCCAAAGTCTACAGCGCTTGCATAGTAAATGGTCGGTAGTAATGACGTGGTATGTGTTGCATGTTACGTTACACTAAGGAGGGATCCTTACGTATGACTCCATGAGCCAGTGTGGATCCCAACTTAGGGTACTCGTACTATGTATGACATCTAAGGGATGAGCATGTGACCACGACATGTGAATTCTGAGATTAACCTAGGGTTTAACTAAGCAACTAATCTGGTAGATGCATTGGACGGGAAGAATCTCGAGATCATGCCAGACTAGCTACCCCGGGTCCCGTTTTGACGTGTCGGGTTGGCCACCACGGATATGGTTTCATCCGCCTATGGTAGATGACTATATCCGACTCTTACGTGCTATGTGTTATATGTTTTAGCATAGTAGCCTTACGGGGGACCGATGCGTAATCAATGTGCTACATGTTTATATATATATATATATATATATATATATATATATATATTGGAACGACACGATTTGAGGATTCCTATAACATCATTGCGGGGATAACTCCATTGAATATAGAAAGCCGTAGGAATGTTTGGCTGCTTGAAAAATGACTTGCTTGTACCTTGTGCCTTCTGTTAGTAAGCGAGGGACACGAACTGTCATGGTACGTGGTCCAACCCATGTCCTTGTTTGGTTGTTGGGTTGGGCTTTCGTGCTATGACAGGTTGTGGACCGAGGTTATGACCGGAAGCTTATAACTTGACCATGACCATAGGTTGTGTCTCATCTCGTTTCGATATTCGCTCCGGTTGTCCTTGTTTGGTTGAAATGGTGCTGTATGGACTCGATGATGCTTCGTCACCCTATGACTCATAAGCCAAGTCTTATTATTATATTGGATTTTATCTCATTCTTTTGTGCTCCCTTGTGGTACTTGTTATTCGGGGTTGACCCCGTTGGTTTTGTTTGGCCAGATCACGTAGCAGAGCCTGAAGATCCAACCTCCTTCCAGACGTCAATGGTGCATACTAGGAGCATGGCTGGCGGGGGACTCGAGTGGGTTTCTTCTCCACCACTCTAGTATCATTACTTATGTTATGATTTTTAGCCACCGGCACCTGTTTAGCCAGATGTTCTGAATATTTTGTCTCCTTGCATAATTGTAATTAAATCAGACTGCAGCTGAATACGATTATGTACCTATGACTTTCTGGCTAGCTAACTTATAAAGCTAGTTCCCTACTATCATTTTGATGAAGCGTCGGGGACACCTTACTGTTTTATCTTATATGTTCGTTAATTATTGCTTCTTGCTTTGATTGATTGAGACATAGATGCTCTGTGAGACCATAGAAGACTTGATTGTTGCATGCATCCCTAGTCTCATGATAGCTACGATCGTCGTATGATATTTTTATAGCTCATACGAGGTAGCTGGCCTAGTCATTCTCCGTATTTCGGTACTGGGGCGTGAAAAGGTTTTAGTAGTGGCCCATGTAGGTCTGACTTTCAGACTTGTAGGGTGTTATTGTTATAGGAGTCTCAATCAAAACTTGTTCCCTTTGATCTCTTGCTTCGTCTTCTCTTTCCTTACCTTGATTGTTAATTTGTATTGCATCCTCGGATCTTTCTCGTCCTGTCATTTGATATCTTATATCTTTTTCTATAGGGATGCTTCTTTCTCAGTAGCTGGCGAGGCCAACGTGGAAGAATGTCCAACAGAGCATAGCTTGACGGGGCAGCCACATGATGGAATGCCTTCTCCTAGTCAAATTCGGGTGGAGATTATGTCGGAGCCTGTGGAGCAACAAGTTCCAGAAACTCTTGCACCTCCAGCGGTGCCGGCAGCGAAGGCAGTACCCTATGCTGCAGCACTCCTGGAGGCCATTCGAGGATTTTTGGCCACTCAACAGCGTCAGGTGGCAGCCCATCAGCAACAACAGACCCTGCAGCAGGAACACAATATACTACCAAATTATGGGTTACAGTTAGCCCTTGAGAGGAGTGTCAGGAATGACTTGGGAGCGTCGGAAAGGTTTTGCCGACCTAATCTGAGGTACTTTAACGGCACGGAGGATGCCATTATGTAAAGACCCTGATTTTTGGGGATTTTTTTATTATTTATTTATACGATTAGATGATTGTATATTTATTGTATTGTATTTTCTATTTAATTATAATTATAGATGTACTTTTCCGTGTCTTTGATTCTTGGAGCACAAGACATGCCCATCTCTTGAAACGTCCTTCATGATTTTTATAGTAGACATGATGACCTTCAATTTGGTATATCATGTCCCATCCAAATTTGTCCCCTAGCATCCTTTTGACTTCGTACAACTTTGAGTCAAATTTAGGTAATTAGATTATTTACCATAATTCCATACCTAGCTTCCCATGTGAATTCGAAACTCGATATTGATCAAAACCATTTGACCCAATATATGGTTTTGACCTGTTTTGAGCCTGCGACACACATGCCAAGGGGGGTGCCACTCAATCGAGTTCCCATGTGCTATTTATTTGCGAATGGCACGTGAGACTTATTGGTTGACTATTAGAGTTCGATTAAATTAGAAAATATATTTGGACCCTAACCTAGCCAACCCCACCTGGTAGGAAGCCAAGTTAGGTTGCCATGATAGTATAATTATTATGGATTTATTTTGGGAGGTTATACAGTCAAATAGATTTAAATACAATTTTTGTATATATATAGGATTATATTTATAATAGCCTAATAATGTGTATATATATATGGCCCTAGTCATGATTAAGTTTTGAGATGCATATCGACTAGAAATTTTAGCACGGATAGTGTAGTCATGTACTTTGACTAGTCTATTAGCCATGTTAGGGAAGGTCGAGCCATATGTGTGTCACAACTAGGAAAACCAGCCAAAGTTGCGACTTGACCCCTATAAATAATTTAAATAGTTATTTAATAAGGATTATGACTTTTAGATGACCCGGTTGTAGTAATTTAGCCCGAACTGGGCCCGAACCGAATTCGAGCCTTTGTAGGCATGTGGTGAGACCAAGGACGGTCATGTAGGCATATTTTAAGTGTACAAATATTTCTTATTCATTTTTAGGAATTGACGACTAATTTCTAAATATTTATTATATGTAAATTATAGGTATTATTAATATTAAATAGCATTTTAGAATATTGTACGATTTTCTGGAGCCAAATAAGGAGTGCGTAGGTTATGTTCACCAAAAACAACTATTGGACTATTTTTAATTGTTATTAGGATTATTATTATCATTAATTTTAATGTTGTTGTTATTAAATAAAAGTATTTATTATTAATGGGTATTTTTGCTGTTTCATTGATAAATAAGTTTATCTATATAGATACATATCTTCTATAAATAGGCCATACCCTAGGAATAAATAGAATTGAGATTTTATTTAGATAATTTTGAGTATTTTATATATATATAAATTATGTGTATATATAGATATATATTGGTGAATAGATAAGTATAAAAAGAATAGAAAAAAGATATATATTCAATTTATCGCGAAAATTTGAAATTCTCACGATATGAACAAACCCAGCTTGGCCGATAGTTGTATTTAAAGGATTTGATTGTTGAAAACCAATCAAAACATCATCGATTTAAACCAAATTTTCTTCTATGCAAAGCTAATCCAATTCTCTCCCAGATTGGATTGAATTCAACCAAAATCTTGGTTTAAATTTGTAGGAAAATCTAGTTGAACCTAGAAACTCAATATCGATATAAACATAAATTTACCGAGCAAACTCAAACCATTTGAGTTCGTGCATCCCCAGCTATTCTTCCCTCTCCTATGCGAACTTCCTTAGCCTCCTGCGCCGCCGTGGGGTCGCCGGACCACTGCACAGCCGCACGGACAGCAGCAACGCACAACAGAGCCGCGACAGAGTCAACAGTCCCCGATACTGACTTTAGAGGTATGGTTCTCCCCCATCTCACGATGGAAATTCGAACTAGTTGGCCCATTTGAATCACAACTTAACCACCTACAAATCCTATTAACTAGTTTAGGTCAAACCGTGCCAAAAACCTTGTGTAATCGTGTCACCTCCGTTTTTCGTTATACGTATTTTCAGTATACGTGAACAGAATTCCGACCCATAATCAGACTTGTCTAGCTTAATCTTGCATGACTTGGTTTATTTTGGTTTATTTTGACTTGGGTTCGGATTGGTTTGGTTTGTTTTGGTTTAGGGTGGTTCATCATGAACCCAACCCCCTACCTACCACCATCTCCATTTAAAGCCCAACTACTTTCTCTCTCTTCACTAATTCTCATTTACTCTTCTTCTTCTTCTCAATTAACCTCTCCTCTAACCTAAGAAAACCCATAGGCAAGTGCACCTTGCTTCCATATGAGAACCCATTTTTATGGTTCATTTATCTTCCTCTCGTGATTCTAAGATAGTTTAGAACTTGACATTTTGCATTTTAAAAGTTTTATTTTTGTAGATCTAGAAATTTGCCATTCTCGAATTTTGGTGGTTTTGATCTATCAAACTTCCTTATTTTCAAGTTTTGATCGTTCCAGGTTGTTGAGATTTGTGTTATACCCTATTTTGATCTATAGAAGTCCCATATTTGACTTAGATTGAAGGTTTCATGAAATTTGGAGCTCTGAAGGTTCCTTACGCCCACGTTTATTCATGCTAGCGTAGTATCAAACTCTACGCCCACGTTTATACGTGCTCGCGTAGTTTCAACACTACGTCCACGTTTATACGTGCTCGCATAGTATCAAATCTACGTCCACGTTTATTCGTGTCAGCGTGAATCTGGATTACGCAAGTCAAGACTGTTTTATGCGTAAAACAAAGTCTACCCTGCCTTGGCATAAAACAAGTTTCACGCGTAAACTTTATTCCTTTACGCGTATTTCTTTTACGCGTATTTCCTTTACGCGTATTTCCTTTATGCGTACTTCTCTTGGCATATTCCTTTGGCGTACTTCCCTTTACGCGTATTTCCTTTATGCATATTTTCTTTACGCATACTTCCCTTGGCATATTCCTTTGGCGTACTTCCCTTTACGCGTACTTTCCTTACACGTACTTCCTTTATGCATACTTCCCTTGGCGTACTCCTCTGGCTTGGCATACTCTTTTGGCGCACTCCCCTTGGCGTACTCTTTCGGCGTACTCCCCTTCCCGGAGGCTTCTTAGCAGTAGCGTATCTTACCCCCTTGCCCGGTGCAGTATGGCCCTGGCATCCATTGCCCAAGATTTACCTTTATTGGGCGCATGGCACCCCCTATTATATCCTTACGCCCTTTTGACATGAACTCGATAAAGTACAGGTAGGCAACACTAGAGGGGGGTGAATAGAGTCTATAACAAAAATGATCAATTAAAAACTTAAACTCTTTTCACCAACTAAATAATCAAAGTAAAAGAAATGCGGAAATAAAATAGTAGAGAGGAAGCACAACACACCAAGATTTTTAACCTGGTTTCCCCCGTGGAGGACTAGTCCAGGCCTGAGAACTCTAGCTCAGGATTGAAATCCACTATTTGTGAAATAGGGTTATAACCACGTGCCTTTTCACAGAAGAGCACGCCAAACTTCTTTCAATGATCGCTTTGGCAAAACTTGGACTTGTCCAAGTGATTTATAACTTCTTGCACTTCAAACTTCTAGCTGGATCATACCGCACAACTTGGACGGTTGGAAAGTTTGAATGCTAAGTGGATGGGAAGGTAAGGCTCTTTAATATGTAGGCTTTGTAAGAGAAGAAGAAGAGAAGATTGGATGATTTCAAATGAGAGAAACTGTCACTACCCGCACCCGCTTTTCGGATACGAGACGTGTCCAAGCCAGCCTACGCCGCAGAGTCGACGATAGAACGCTGTCAAGCCCGCAAGAAATAAATGCTCAAAACGCAACATTTGCTGCTCATTCACAATTCTACATTTATTATAACTTTTATAATTGAAGAAAATACAAGATTTATAGTTAATGAAATTGATACAATTGCTTTCTATTTCTAGGTTTCTGCCTGCAAGTACACCCGTATCTCCCAAGCTAAGTGAATCCATGGCTAACCTAAAAAATATTGGTTTCCAGTCAGGAATGGAACAAGTACACAAACCGACGACAATACAAAACACAATAGAATTAACAAGACATAAAAATAGCATATGGAATATGAAAGCTAGTAAGAAAACTGATGACATAGCACGATAGAGAAGTAAACAAGGAAAAACTAATAAAAGACATCTATCTATCTAGGTGGTGTGAAATATCTGTTTCAACATGTGAACGACTAGGGGGTAAAATCCGGCTCACTGCACGTGTCGTGTGCAGCTGCTATTGTTCAAGAATAGACATTTTGGAGATATTTCTGGGTAGTCCACATGTTTACTAAGATATTTTTCCTCCCGACTACTCCGTGTGACGAGCGTGTCAACAAGCAGCAAGATATATGTATATACATGAAATGAAAAGACTACTATGAATCGGAAAGCAATCAGAATACCATACCACTCAATGAGCCACAATCAGTCAACACATGTAAAAGTCTCCGGATGCTGAAATAAATAGTACCAACGTTATCAGAATAGTCAAATTAGCTAGGATTGCCTGTCCTTAAGTCCAATTCTGGACACAGGGGCAAAACGGTAATTTCGGGCAAAAACGATATCCGCCGTTGGACCCGCTTTGCACTGAAATACGTGCCAGAGTCAATGGTCTCTAAAGTCATCAAACTACATGTCTACAGATCCGGTTTTTCGATACGAACCCAACCGTATGTCCAGAGTTGGATTCCGGTGGGCCGTGCACAAAATCACCCGTTGAGTCGGACCATGGGGCCCGCGAAACGACGATTTTATCAACGGTCTCAGAATCGGACCAAACTTGGCATACATGACCAGAAAAACGATACGGTCCTGCTGGCGCATGTTTCGTCTCGATCTGACGAGCGTGCACAAAGTAATTGAAGAATTTGTAAAGTGCACGATACGGTGAATTTTGACGGATACACATCAAATTCGTCGCGCACACCCGACCAATTTGAATTCCGTCAAAGCCCACACGACCACGAAACCGTTACGCAGCTTTCGATGCTTTCGGTTCACGACCACGTCGCCCGGTTTGGCAGGACGCACGTCGTATCGAACAATTTCTAGTTTTCGAAAACTGTTTTTTCCTATTTTTTCTTGATTTTTAGAATCCATTATCTTCCTGTATAATAAACGAAAAATAGTTCTACCAAAAGCGTTCTAATCTCGTATAGGTTGTCTAAACTTCGGTTCAAGTATTTTTTCAAATCTGTCAATCGTTCGACCAAAAATAGACTTCCAAATCGGTGTTTTAATATCAAAAACTGTCCTATTTTAAACAGGTTTTTCGGCCACTTTGGCCTCGATTCTCGTCGCGTACACAGCGAAATAAAACTTTCTACTAGAAGGGAATTAACCTTGTATAAGTTGGGAGCATACCCGCAAAAACGGCTCGAGAAATCGTGGAGCGAGGAGACGGAAAAAAGATTACGAACTCGGCACCTTCACTGCTGTGCGCGGCGCGCGGCTCCCTGCTTGTGCGCGCGCGCGCGGCTCCCTGGCCGGCGGCGCTGGCCGCGCGCGGTGGCGCTGGCCGCGCGCGGTGGCGCTGCGAGCCCTGGGGTGTCCGTCAGGTACGTGGGAGGGTGGCGCGTGGGTTAGGGTTAGGGTTTCGACAATTCTCCTCTCGATCCCTCGTTCAGTATACATATATACACACTGTAGTTTCAGGGGAGGATCGGGTATGTGGGGTTTCACCCGGCTTAAGCTGCTGTGGTGGGTTCGGGTTATTAATGCTGTGGGGATATCTCAAAGGGTCTGGGCTCGGGTCCGAGCTCGAATCCGAGCTGGTCTGGGGAATTGGGCCGGCTGAGGGGATGCCTGGGCTGGGCTGGGAGTTTGTTCTCCTTGGTTTTCTTATTCCTTTTTTTCCTTTTTATCACTTCATTCCATATACATGTAAATATATATATATATATATATATATATATATATATATATATATATATATATATATATATATATATATATATATACGTATACACACACACACACACACACACACACACACACACACACACACACACACACACACATATATATATATATATATATATATATATATATATATATATATATATATATATATATATATATATATATATATATATATATATGTATATATTTACGTATACCTTCACATATACATACATACATACATATATATATATATATATATATATATATATATACATATATATATATATATATATATATATATATATATATATATATATATATATATATATATATATATATATATATAAATAAATAAAATATATATATATATATATATATATATATATATATATATATATATATATATATATATATATATATATATATATATATATATATATTTATATATGTATATTTATATATACATTCACGTATGCTCTATACGTATTTTTATATATGCACATATACCTTTATATATGATATATTTATATCTACATATACATGTACACAAATATATATTCCAATATATATATATATATATATATATATATATATATATATATATATATTCATACACATACTCATATTATTAAAATAGTATTATTTCATAATAACTTCAATAATATTGATAATAAAATAATAAAAATAAGGACAAAGATAATAGTAATAATAACGAAATTTGATAAACCAAATAAAGGCGTATATACCAATACGTACAGTCTAAAAATTCCTAAATATACGAGGACCTATTATATACAATTATTATTGAATATCAATTAATAATAACATTTATAATATTTAATTAAAAATACTTAAAAATATTCATTAGCTTATTAAAATGGAATACGACACCATCATACCCAAAATACATCAACACAAATGTTATTGGACGTCCCGCATGACTATATGGGCTTGTGCTTGGTACGGGTCTAGTCCGGGCTGGTTTGGTACAACCGGGTCTTCTAATGTCAAATAATATTAAATATAAATAATTAAACTATTTATAATGGTCAGTCACAACTTAGCCTGGTTTTCTTAGTTAGGATATCACTATGGCTCGGCCTTCTTTGGCATGGCTAATACACTAGTCAAAGCACGCCACTGCACTATCTATGCCATGATTCCTAGTCGTCTTGTACTCCAAAACTCCACTATGGCTAAAGTCATCTACCGGAATAATAACTAATTAATTATTTACAAAATTCCAAAATCACTATTTAAATCAAATAAATAAAAAAATATTTTAAAAATTTCCGGGAAGGAAGGCTACAAATCTACCCACCTTAAAAATAATTTCGTCCTCGAAATTCAAATTCATAACTATTTCTTAAAATTCAAAGTCTAGTATTCCCTTAATCTCCTCAAATTTAATTTCTCAAAATAGTAGTATCCTCCTTCTTGTTTTATAATTTCGAAACTCCAAGGACTTCTACCCACCTTAGAGGCTAGGATATGGTGGCAAGGTTCCTGTCACAAGGCTGACCGATGGTAGCTACACTTGCATATACAGCTATCATAGTCATGGGAATACTCTGTATCTATCTCTTAGTTACGAGTTTTCGTCCTTCCAATCAGCGAAAGACAAAAGCAATAAAGAGTTCAAGAGATGTCGCTGAATACAATTACGTGATTCAAGGACGAATATATAATTCAAGAGGAATTGTCAAGCAATCGCGGATGAGATCCTGGATATCTCTATATCTCAGTCCACGTAGGGTAATTAAATGAAGAGCGAACCAAATGCATCATGGTTGATCAGACCGTAATACAATGATTCTGATTAGACAATATGTTAGCGGGCGTCCCCAATAAACATACGACTCGAATCAAGCTCGATAAAAGAGTAAGCTTGCAAAACTAGGCTGTAATAGCAGCATTGGTCAAGATAGTCAAAATATGAGTAGGCGAGATTTTTGGAAAGGAGGCACAATAGTTCGAGTTTTGAGAAAGTCAAATCCTTACCTGGTGTTCTTGCTTATACAGTCTTCCTACAATCTTACTATCCCTAAAGTCTTGGTCAACTACAATATAGTTTTAGCAATGTTCTATAACCTACGATCCTCAAAATGGTTTCATTTCTATGGGTTGTGCCTCGCCAGTGCGCTGCTGGCTGCAGTGAACCCACATCCTCCACTTTCCAATAATTGACGACAGTGCGCTGCTGTCTAAACTTTATGGGTTAGCTAATATTTCTCTAACTATAACCGTAAAAATTTATGAGCTTCTAGGAATTCAAACAAGTTGACTAAAAATAGAGCGTAGGTATTTGTCCTATCAATCACGACATTTAAATTAAAAGATTTAACATGAAGGAAGAAACGCAAACATTCTAGTATCTATTTCGTATGCATTTCAATGGTTGAGGGAAATCTCGAATCAATCTATCTCGAGATTTTATACGAGTAACAGAATCAGTAATTATAAACCAGTTCTCACAGCAAAACAAAATTTAAAACAGGCAATTCTAACTTATGATATAAGATTTATATCTAAATAAGAAAGTTGAACAGTTTATCAAAATTAATGCCTTAATTCTAGGTAAGCCTAATTAACCAAGTGAATAGTATATCCATATTGGATCACATTGTCATATCAAAAGTAATAGTGTACCTATAGGGATCTAGCAAGCTACCTAGATTGCATGGCCTATCTAATAACCTTAACTACCCAATGGTCAATTTAAATAAGGGACTCCTAATCCTAGTCATCCTCCTAAATCATTTTAATCCTAATTGTGAATGAGCATTTTCTAGGAGCAGGCTCGCAATAGTATGACTAACGTACCATCACGAGTTCGCATGATTTGCGAAAACTGACCTGCATGGGCCACCATAAAAACTTGTCACGGCCCGCACCCGCTTTTCGGATACGAGACGTATCCAAGCCAGCCTACGCCGCAGAGTCGGCGGTAGAACGCTGTCAAGCTCGCAAGAAATAAATGCTCAAAACGCAACATTTGCTGCTCATTCACAATTCTATATATATTACAACATTTATAATTGAAGAAAATACAAGATTTACAGTTAATGAAATTGATACAATTGCTTTCTATTTTTAGGTTTCTGCCTGCAAGTACACCCGTATCT